>CM052192.1:12572121-12594049 GCA_028455805.1 Lasioglossum figueresi | reverse complement strand
CTTTCGAACCTTGTTTCAAGTGCTACGGGGCAAGAAAAGAATTATTATCAACCCTGCTATAAAATGCTTTTTATTGCATTAAATTATATTGTTTAGTTTTATAGCTATCCATTTTTAAACAAACAAGTACTTTTATGCTGAAATACGAAAGGGGATACAGTGATATTAAAACAATGTTTAAAATATTAATATGATATTTATTATTAATATAAAGTTATGTGATGATTTTGATTGATCGGTGAAAACACAGTGTCGACGAAAGTTAATTAATTAAATCGTGTCGTGTAGTAATATTTACGGGGCAAGATCATCTTATTGTTTTTCTCAATAAATTTAAAAAAATACAATAAAAACGGTTTATTTGATGTAAACCTACAACGATATTTGTTGTACTTACCTAAAGTGACAACACAGAATATATTAATAACTTGTAAACTATTGCACGTTTAGGGTAACCTCAAAGTCGTACGTGTACCTCTCGCGTGACCGTTTGGCATTGATTGATTTAAGCGAGGAAGACACCTTTATTCTTGGGCGACGTCTATGTCGAATAGTTCATACTAACTTATAGTACATTAATAAATACAAGCTAGAGAAATTTAATTCATATTATAATAAAAGTAACCAGTTAATTCATTTACCGACGTTTACGCATTTATCCCACTTCATTTTACTTGAAATTTGTGTTCATGAATATCTTAGATACTTTCAGGTAATAATTTTCCCCATGTGTGTACGAGGTGCTCTGAAATCTTCGAATGTTTTAGCCCGCGTATAATTAATTGTTGTTATGTATTATCCGTGTTATTATAAACAAGTTTATAATACCCTGTAGGAATATGGAAATGTCTGTGTTAATAGATAGTGTAAAGGCCTCGTTTGCCGCATTATCCTCTGTTCCATTACCTGGAATGACTTAATGCGATGGAATCCACGTTAGTATAATCGAGTGACGTTCTCAGATAGTGTGGTGTATACTCGCTGCATATTTCTAACTACTTGTGTCATTTGGCTCTGCTCGAGTATCGAAACACCAGCGAAGGTATAGCATTTAGCATTTAGATTGCAAGATTGGGGATGGTACGAAATTATATGTTACAGTAATGTGTCGATATATTTGAAAGAGATCTCCACAGTAATTATGAACAATTTAACCCAACTACTGTTTTCGTTTTTGGTAACTTTTTATGAAATTGTTACTAACATATCTGCGACATTTTTCTGATTAGATTGATACCAAACACGATACAGTTAAATCATAGTTTCCGATTAAATTGGCCATTCAATCGGACCTCGACTATCCGAACCGGTGATATCTGAATTCATCATTATCCCAATACGTGTTTTACATGGAAATGGCGCAATCTAAAGCGAGCCACATATAACATGATTTATTGTACAAAGCAGTTAAGATTTAATCTAACACCGTAGTTAGATAACTGTTTTATTATCCGAACACTGATTGACTCACATAAAAATATTTGTTTTAAAGTTATTTTTTCAGAGAGCTCAAGGTCGTTTTCAATTGTTTTAAACGGGACCACACCTTTTTGAACATTTACGATGATAGTCTCTTTCAATACGAGTTCACTGTATAAATTATGTAAGTTTCAAATTAAAAATTTACAATTTACAATTTTAATTGTATTTTGTCATTTTTTGTAGTGTTTAATTTTAATAATTAAATTGTGTTTAAATGTCCAAAAAGGTGTGGTCCCGTTTGAAACAAGTGAAGGTGACCTTGAGATCTCTGAAAAAATAACAAATTTACAATTTTTATTTTGCAACATTTTGGACTAAATCGAATCTTCAGTTTTTCAATTGCTATATTATGAATAATATCATCTGCGTATATAGTCTGCGAAAATAGAGGGTTTTAAAATGAATTCTTTGTTATTCTACGCTTTTCCATTGTCATAGTTCACATATTGAGATCTCTAAAAAAATAACAAATTTACAATTTTAATTTGTAACATTTTGGACTAAATCGAATCCTCAGTTTTTCAATTGCTATATTATGAATAACATAATCTGCGAAAATAGAGGGTTTTAAAATGAGTTCTTTGTTATTGTACACTTTTCAATTGTCATAGTTCACATATTGGGGTCTCTCAAAAAATAACAAATTTACAATTTTAATTTGTAACATTTTGGACTAAATCGAATCCTCAGTTTTTCTATTGCTACATTATGAATAATATAATCTGCGGAAATAGAGGGTTTTTAAATGAGTTCTTTATTATTCTACGTTTTTCAATTGTCATAGTTCACATATCGAGCTCTCTCAAAAAATAACAAATTTACAATTTTGATTTGTAACATTTTGGACTAAATCGAATTCTCAGTTTCTCAATTGCTATATTATGAATAATATAATCTGCGAAAATAGAGGGTTTTTAAATGAGTTCTTTGTTATTCTACGGTTTTCCATTGTCATAGTTCACATATTGAGAAATTCTCGAGAATCGGAAATGCAATGTTGAAATACTTTTCGGATCCACTGTAGATGCTGTTTTGGAGAAAACAGTTCGGATCATCTTGTACAATGCAGCGTGCACAACTTCTCCTTACTTTGACTCGTAGAACACGCCGGTACATATTTGACGGGAAAAGTCTGTGATACTCTGTATAATGTTCACTTCAAAGAAGAAAAAAGTTTCATGATTCCAAGGGACACGTGCGTCCCGGATAAGAAAATAGACTTCGACGGTGCCAAGTCTACCATGGAATATTACGAATTCCAGGCGTTCGTCGGAGAGAGTTTTTCAGCTGTGTGGACATATTCCGACAACTTATTACTAATTCTGACTGTGTCAGGAGGCATCGGTACAAGAACACATCTCGACTACGTGCCGGACGCCAGTTTAATTTTACGATACACACGGAGTCGGAGTGTACTGAATTTGACAAATTACTGAACGTAAATAATTCGTTGTAGTAAATTATTATTATCGATTGCTTACCTCTTCCCGCAGAAGTATTTTCCATTGCAAATCGCCACTAAAATTTGCTGTACAATTATTTGAAATATTTCTTACGTTATTAAATTTGTTTTATTATGTAATAAATAGACTTCCGGATATCTTTGTACAGAATAAAAATATTTTGCATCGATTGCGAGGAGCAGGAATAACATAAAAATTGATTTCATCCCTTAACAACTTTGTTACATTAAAAGTAGCATTACAACATTCTTGAATTTTTTAAATCTTTCACTGCTTTATATTTCGCCCAACCAATTCTAGTAATAAATTACTAAACAGTTCAATATTGTATGAGCTACTATATTAGTTCCATATGCGAATTATTTTAAATTGCAAGATGTGACTGTTTAAAGGTTAATCAAATTCCATAACCGGCATGCACTCAACAAGCATCACAGCGTCTCGTCGAATTTATTAATGTTCATCACAAAGCTAGTGGGTAGTTTTATTACCAGCATTTCTCCCGTTCTCTGTTATGTATTCTTAAATTTCAGAATATTCTCAATTTGTTAACAAAAATTTCACAGTCGCAATTCTAGTAATCCTTGAAGATGATCTGAATGTAGATCGAAACGTCTGAATTACTTTAGTAATTTACGAAATGGTTTTTTAAATTAAGTTAACAACAAATATGATCGATAGAAACCTATCATTAATAAAATTAGTCTAAAGTTGACAACGCGTTAAACATTTCTGCAAGGACAGGTTTCTAATGTATAATAAATTCGTTGATTATCATGTCAATATGATCCCTCGTTGGCGTATAATAACATTATCTTTGCCATGGGAAATTATGCGTTCGCTAAGCCAACTTGTTGCGCAGAAATAATTATTGTCATGGTATTTTGCAGGTAAGAGGAACCTGTCTGTATTAAGTATGCAAAGGAAATACACGAATGGAACGAGCAGAATGGGTTTGTCGTTGAAACAGGCGAGCGTAGAAGTTCATTTCCGTTTTAATCCGTCAAGTGAAACAAGTTGCTTATTTCTGGAAAAAGTAGTACGACTCAGTCTGTACCGAAACAGGTGGTACAGGTTAATCTATCCTCAAAGAAAGGAATTTTTTCCACGTTTCTCTCGCCTCTTCTTTGCCATCGTATTTTTTACATTCTCGGCGTATAACGAAACTGTGAATAAAAAATGCCGGAATTCTAGAATTCCAAATTTCCCTTTGCGTTAAAACTATAGCTACCATATGGCTCGAAATGACAGCTTTCAGATTTCTTATCTCTTAATTATTGGGATTGTAAAGATACTTTTGAATGCATTTGAATTTGAACAAATGCACCCTTGTTATTTTTATAAGGTGATACAAATTCATCGATCTTGGGATAGCCAGTAACTGCTAATTCTAAAACTTTAATTTTCGAGGATCAAGGTCATTTCAAGGTCATGTTACTATACATATCTGAATGTATTTTTCCATCGGTTACACGATGCGATAAAGAAAAATGTAGTTATGTACCAGAAAAACACCGATGACCTTGACAACTCCGAAAAAAATATTCTTGCCAAATATTTGGTCCATCGACACCATGCACGTTACGTAACAAATATTTTTTGCATCGCAATAACCTGAAGAGATATTTAGGTGTTCTTATTTAAACGGACCAGCCTGTATAATTGAAAGACAATGTAATTCAATTGCGTAATTCAATTGCAACGTATTTGAATTAGCACAACTCTGCCTGTAATCTTGTCTTGAACAACTTACGGCTCGCGAGCCACAAACGATACTGTTACGTTCTCGAAGTTGCTGATTCGCGAATGCTTCGGATCTGTGCCCGCCAAATTAATCTTGGGCAAGTAGTTCAAATGATAGGTAGCGTATAAAGACGCAAAAGACAATAATCGATTCGCACGACAATGGAACACGTTAAAAGAAGCGTTTCGTCCCGGACCTGCTAGTGGACTCGTCGGTAAGGCTGATCTAGCAGGTCCTGCCTTAGACGCTAGCGCACGCGAGGGGTTTTAGATCGCTTGTGACGCGGAATTTAGCGCGGTTGTCCCGATCGCTGGACAACGAACTACCGCGATGTAACGTCTCGACACATATCCCGTTTTGAATGACAAGACAACTGCCGGTGCGTTGTACTTGTCTAACCGAGGATTAAAAGATGTTGCCTGTCCGAAAGCCAAGATATAACTGACGGAACTCGATTTCCTATTCGAACGCGACGAAGAAAAAGATATACCGATTGATTCCTGCCGAACGTTGCATTTACCAATCAGCATGCTTCGACTGTTTATCCTTCTCGCTGTTCTGAAGGAGCGTTGGGAAGGAGGCGCGACGGTTCCCGGTAATTCGACTCCGTACTTATCGGTCGCGGTGGTCCCTCGGACGGACTAAATTTATGATACCTTGTATCTTCAAAGGTGTAGAAAACTAAACATTAGGCCAGATGCCTCGACTGGTCGTCGAATGACCCTAGTTTGTTTAATCCTCTATGACGGTCTTTAGGCACGAACGGACCATAAATATTAACCGAAAGAAATCGAAGTGTATGGTTCCTACGCGACGGAACAGATACCTGTCCCTACTCCTGGGTCTCCCTCGTCAAGCTCCTGTGGGGTGTAGAAGAAGGTGGGAGGATTACGAGTGTGTTTAGAAGGATGTAACCTCGCAGTCACGCGAAGCAAATCGCGGTGGGGACAATATGAAATAATTGATAGCGAAGGAACCGGTAGACTGGTAGTGGGGGGGAGGCCAGTGTTGCCCTGGCCTGCTTTAACGAATCGGGAAATTCCATAAAATCGTGAAACGTCGATAACTTGAACACCGTCTGGGGAACAATTGGACGGCGGTGTTGTTAACTCACCGTAGCCCTGCAAAATACACGTCATTTAAAGTCCGTTGCAAACACAATCGAACTGGTTTCCACGGGCCGGCCTCGTCACGCCCGCAATGCTCATCCGTTTCGTAAAAATCACATTCCCTATTGACCGCAACCGGACTGCAATGCGCACAATAATTCAATAAGCCAACGCGGTTGCTGAAGGGTTTTAAATTTCCCGCAAACCACAAATCTTTTCTATCGCGGAAAATGTAGCAAGCAGTAATTCATCGCGAACACGCGTCACTCTTAATTGCGTATGTACCGTCGACGTTTCTACACGCATAAACTCACTATTCATTATGAGAGCCGAGTTCGCGAACCGATTGACGGAAATTACTTTTGAAATTTCAGGTTGAAAAAAAAAAAAAAAAAGAAACATGCGAATCGCGTTCACGGGCGAAACGTTCTCAATTGTGCGGAGCACGAGAACTTTCAAGGCACCGAATACGATATTACGTTCTCGCGGAGCTCGTGAATGACCGCGATAACTGAATGCGATTTTCCGTTTACTTTCGTGCCAGAAGCACCCGAGCAATCAAACCGAACGGCCTGCCGGAGTTTTTTTTTACAAAAAATACAAAAGAGCATTTGTTCAAACATCGCGCGTCTACTGTTCGGGAACAGCAGCTTTCGGTCGGAAAATATCCGATGGAAATATTGTGGATACAACCGTTGAAAGATTGATTTGAACGTTTATTAATGGATGACGGATTTTATGCACTCGCAACAACAATAGGTCAAATACAAAACTGCGAACGCATTACAAGAATTTATGTTCTTGCTACATCTATGTTCGGTCAATTAATATTTTTGGAAAGTAAAGTACATTTTTATTTCATTTTTGTTTATTACAATTGACATAAAAATTTTTATGTTGCACGATGACCCGTGGTTTTACTAAGATATGCTAGTATAATATACCTAAATATACTATACATATAGTAAACTTTATACGTAATGTCATAATTAAAGTACGGTTAAAACAAATATTTTCTATTACTTGACCACGAATGACCGGAAAATAGCGAGTAGTATTATGTTGCACACCCTGTGTACAGTATTTTTTAGACAATTTTCTAGTCCAATTACTGTGCCATTAAGCTAACTTGTTAATTCGTGAATTAATGAATGAATCATTTAATTTTAATTGCAGTTGTTAAAAATTTATATCGATTCCCAAACTCTTTCTTCTTGCTAGAATATCTTTTTCAAGCTAAAAATGTTAATATTCCACAATAATGTAATTAAAATAAACCGAAGGGTTCTTGGCCCAATTAGTGTGGAAATGCTACACGGACATGTCCTATAAAAATGCTTTGACCACATTAGTGTGCCGCCAGTTAATGTGCTCCTCCATATTTGTGTACCTCCAATTAACGTGTCTGTACAAATAATGCTCATTTAACAATTGTTATTCTTTTTAAAATAAGTATTTCACGAAGTTTTTTGTTATCAAAGTGAAAATATGCGAACGTGAAATATACTTTACAATATAAATATACTGCTTGGTATGAAAGTGGAGTTAGGTATTGAAATGAATGGCAAATCCATGGTTTCATGATTTCGCACATTTCGCACATAGTTAAATTTCTTTTTTTATGAGCTCTAAGACTGTTGTAACGAAAATATGTAGTCCCATTTAGAGAAACTTCGATGACCTTGAAATATCAAAAGAAAAAACCTCGAGAAATTTCATGTTCTATGAAATACCCTGTATAATGTATATCTTATAGTGTAAATTATGTTAATTATCCATGTGTTTAGTTCTATTAAATAGACGTTCCTCAGCTGTTTTGACAAGGTATTTATAAAAGATACAGCATTCGAAAGTGTAATGTGCATCTTTAGAAAAATGTTTAACATATTCAAGAGTTGCAAATCGCAATATCTTCCTTCGTAACATATACATTAATCATTAAATTTAATTTAAAAAATACTTCCTCTATTTTTTCATGTTAATCTTTACTGCTCACTTAAATACGAAGGCATAATTAACAGGAGCAGGCTGATCAATAGCTACAAGTACCCAAATTCCCCATTTTAGATCGCCACGTGTTGTACAGGAACCAGCAAAAAATCAGTTTCCAAGTGCCCGAATTTTCTCGAGTCATGTCGATACTTTTTTGATCGGTTGTGACAGTTAATTTGAAATTTGCCGTGAAAAGGTGGTCATAAGGTGCTCGAAAGGTAGCATCATTGCGGTAAGATTGGTCAAATCATTCGTCAAAATGCAAGTATCCGTGAAGGGATTCACGAGCAGGTAGCAAACAGGACTCTGACGAGGGAAGCGATCATCCCCAATAGGAACATAAATTTCAGGGGCAATTTCACTCATACAGGTTACTAGAAGGGCGTTGCGGCCGGTGAACCCTCGCGTTCAGCAACACCGTATCCGTCGTCTGAGCATTGTGCGCGGACGGATGGAATTATCAACCCCCAAAGGCTCGTAACTCCTCCGGATACCGTGTGTGGACTGTATCATTGTGTATCGTGACACTATATCAACCTGTACAACTTCTATCGAACACTCCGCTATGATGAACGTATTTTCCATGGCGGCCAAACCGAATTGTTTATCGGGAAGATATCCGATATACTCGGTCCAATAAAGGACGTATTAGGGACTATCTGCTCAATTGGTACAATTGCTAATGCAAACATTTTCCGTGTGAATCTACCACGAATAAATCAATGTAATAGAAAAACGTATCTGCGTATATCTTTATTGAACCACCAACTTTTCCCGAACGTATCATCGAGTTATACTGTTGATTTTAGCAAAAACATAGTCCCGCCTTACTTGTTATTGAGCTACACTACTGATTTGGAATTGCAAAAATAGCGAAACATGCGGAAACAAAAATTTTTGGTTGTCAAGCTTGTCGTTGAGCTGTACTGCTGAATTCTTGAAAATTTTGGGATGCCTGGCCTGACGTTGCGTTATACTCCTGAATTTTCGTGCAACTTCTTTCGCTACCATGTTCTCCTAATACAAAATTCAATTTTCGCGGTTCTCGAAAAATTTCCGGTCGTTTCGTTGGTCTATGAGTTGCACTATTAAATTCTGGAAAATTTTGGGCTGTCTGGCTTGACGTTGAGTTATACTTCTGAATTTTCGTGCCACCTTTTTCGCTATCGTATTCGCCTAATGCAAAGTTCAATTTTCGAGATTTTTGAAAATTTTCGGCTTTCTATTAGGAGAATATAACAGAAAAAGACGTTACATTAAAATTCAGTAGAACAACTCAACCTCAAGCAGTACACCGAAAAGTTTTCGAAAATTCAGTAGTGCAACTCTAGGACAAGTCGGACGGCCGAAAATTTTCCGCTACCTCTTTTACTATGATATTTTCGTAATACAAAACTTAATTTTCGTCTACTAAGTACTATCGTCAATCGTATTTCTGGCATTTTTCTGATTAAAATAAGATCAAACACGATATAATTCCAATTGTATTTAGTGGTTAAATCGACGATTCAAGTTTCGGTCGCAAGGAAGGACAGCGTATGGGAATGAAAGAGACACTCATTCTGTCCTTCTCTATGTTCGGCTTCTCCTTTGAATTTCATTCTGACCTTCTCTACGTTCGGATTTTCCTTTGAAGTAACAAAAATTTGATCACAACACCAGGATTACTGTCCTCCAAAAACACGGCTGTTGGACAGTAAACCCGACTTTACTGTAGCCTTACTGACGTTTCCTCTAGCGAGCATAGAACGAAACGATCTCTTTCCATTTCCTCCTCTTACATATTCATATAGTACATTCATATAGTACATTCATATAGTACATATTCATTATGATTATTTAAATCCTGTTTCTTGCAATCGATGCAAACAATTTCTATTTTCCATAAAAATCCCCACTCCACTGATTAATTGCTCCGTTCCGTGCCCCGCTTAATAGCGCCTAATGGCTCATCAGTGCTTCCAACTACAAATACCGGTAGCAAAACTACTAATGACATTGTCGGATGAGAACACGTCGTTCCATTCGCACGGCACGAACGTGACACACAGCGTATCCGAGGAACATCAAAACTCAATCTACGGTGGTGGTAGGTGGTAGTGGTGGTACTGGTGAAAACAACAGCTTCCGTACTTTCGAGTTCACTACGAGGAAAGGCATAAACCTCCGAAGACATGAATACTTAAATAGATTAGCAAATGTAAAGTGGAGACCGCGACCTACTTCGCTCGTCCCCGAAGTGGCTACGATATACTACCACTTGGCTGATGTAAAATGAAAATTATTCGGATTGTCTGTAAACTGTTCACCCCGTTTTACTTTTCAGAAGGGAGAGGGGGAAAAAAAGTTTCAATACCTGTTTCTCGAGTGACGTCGGTATTCTGCTCGTCTCGAAACTTGCACCACTGACGTGATCTCCGACAATCTTATTAAAGTTGCACGAATGGCGCATCTATACGCTATGTACTACTAAAAAAAAACTTTCTAGAGGTTATATAAACTCAGGAACGATAAAAGTTACCATTTGCGAATTTTCTCTTGCGTAGAATTAGGGATTGCAATACCGGACCAAAAATACAATACCGGTATTCGGTATTTTTTTAAACGTTGTACCGGCATACCGGTATTAACACCGGTATTATGAATTTTCATGAAGGTACAAAAACACAGTTTGTTTAATAGAAAAAAACATTAACTAATTTATCGACTTCATATCTTTGAAATGTGATTGTAAAAAACATAATGCATCTATTGAACTGTCATTAAGCCTTGAACGTATTTTTCTGCACAAATTACCTGCAGTTGAAAATGCTCTTTCCGCATCCACGATGGTTGGTGGTACCGTTAATAACAAGCGATATACTTTCTCTAAATATTTGCCTCGATGTCCTTCATCTTCTAACAACTCGGTCTCTCGTCCGACGGTTTTGGATAAATCTATTTTTTGTATTATGTTTGTATTATTGTTCGTGGCAATTTTTTTATTTATAGGTAATTGTAATTTCTTCTCGAGAGACAATTCTTTTTCGATATTAACGTCAACATCATCTTCAACGAATTCTTCTGGATAGGTTTGCGTTTGGTTTTCATAAATGTTTTTGTGGAAATTGACGACGAACTTAATTAAATTTGACCTTGTTAGCTTCTTTTCTTCCTGTCCGTTTTCTTTTTTAAAGTCGTTATAATTATGTAAATACCTTAAAATATTTCCTAGTTCGCTATGCCTTTCCTGTATACGAATTTTCAATGCACCGTGTAATTCCGCAGACAGTGGCGCGTCCTGATCTTCGAGTGATTGCAACATAAAATTTATTGCTGCATTCGCTGTTAACGAGTTGAAATCGTTCCGACATAATGCTTCCACAACCAGCTTTTAATTTCAAAAATCGTTCCATCGTTAATAATAAACTATTCCAGCGTGTTTTAGAATCTAGTATTAGCATAAGTTCTTTTTTTATTTCAGTAAGTATATATTTTTGTAAAACGGCGTTTTTATATTGGGAACGTTTAAATATTTTAACAACTTTTCGGATTTTTTTAATTATAGGAAGCAATCCTTGGTAAGTTAATATTTCGCCCTCGTTACTATTATCTTCGTCATATTCAAACGAGGTACTTTCAACAATTGTATTATTATTTTCTTCATTGTCACTCTTCGAAATCAGAATCAGAAGTTTCTAAATCCAGAGTATTTGAGCGGCGAACGTATTTCAAATAAGAGTAGATGCCCAAAAAAAATATTTCTATTTATAGCTAATACCGAAAATACCGGTATTTTAACTTAGCAAATACCGGTTTCACGAAATTGCAAAATAGTACGAAATACCGGTATTCGGTATACCGGTATTGCAATCCCTACGTAGAATCATATTTTGTTCAGTATGCGCCCGGCGTTATTGCTTTAATGTAATTTTTACATTATAATTTCTCATTAAAAAATTTTTGGAATGCGCTTTCCAATCGAAAGCGCTGGATCAGTCGTTCTTAACCTTTTTGAAGTCAGGGAACACTTTTGATTGTATGAAAATTTTGCGAATTAACGCCAAAATTAATGATCGAAAAAACAAACAATAACATCCCGTAGAAAATATAATCCCATAGAAATAAATATATTTTAGAAAATATATTATTAAATATATTTAACCCTTAGGACTGGAATGGCCACTCTCAGGCGCCACTAAAATTGCTGTACCATTATTTAAAATATGGTTTACAGTATTAAATATATCGGTATTCAATCAATCGCTAATCATTTAGGTATTGTATGAGGTATTATATCAATTTCATATCCATAAAATTTCGAAAATCATAGGGAATGGAAATATTCTAGGTCCGAAAAATCTTTAATTTTCAAGTTGAAATAGCTTCGAGTCCAAAGGGTTAATATATTTCGCGGAAGACTTGCAAAGAGCTCGCGGAACACCGGTTAAGAACCCCTGCGCTATATGAAAGATCAATGTAGGCCGCGATCGCCCTCGAAAGTCCTGTTTTTACGTTTATGAGGCGTAATTCGCATTCTTCGGCAGCAATATAGCTATGAAAATAATGCAAATTACATTCCGCAAAAAGGAAAAATAGAACTTTTAAGGTCATAACGGCCCAGATCAATTTATCTGGCGCTTTTGACTACTGAAAACCCCAATCTTTGCATTATCGAGAAACGAGATGGCGCATCCCGCACCCTTGCAATCCTGGAAAAACGAGTCTACCCCCTTATCACTTCGTCCTCCTTACCTTTTCAGGATTTCACCCCCACTTCTGGTGCTTTACCTAGTACTTTATCCCTATTTGAGGGTGGGCGGATCTAACACTAGGTGCTTGAAGCGAGCCCACGGATTCGCCAAGACCGTACGTGCTTGACGACCCAACCTTGGGTTTTTCCAGACATCTGGAAACTATACGCGCTGTAGCTTCAAGCATCTATCCGGGCTGAGCCCAAGAGACGACAATGTTAAGCGCTTTATGGCAAGGGTCTGCATCGAAGGTAGCCAAGTACGGACGACAATGCCATTATACTAAGTGACGATTATAGGCCCAACACAGTAGTCAAACTACAAAAAATCATGTACCGGACCCACAGCACAATAGCGACGTCGGCTAATTGCCCGCGCTCTGATTGGTCCGTGTCAGGACCAGGAAATAGTTACTTCAAATGACCTCAGGAATCATCCCTTTCAAGGAATTAACAACATTAGAAACGTCCTCCTCCTTTTCAAATCCATCGATTTGTATAAACTATTACAAATTCACCTTTGTATAAAACACTTTTGATTGTAAATTATGTGGTTACTAATGACCTAGCTGTTAATGCGACCACATTAACATAAACAATAAATAAATAAATAATAAATAAGATATTTGGGGCACCCTCTGCACAAGTGAAGACCATTTAAAATTCGAGTTTCAGACTACATTCTTCAGCTATTTGCTTTTATTGTCAAGGTCAAAATTCTGAACAACTTTTCTCTATACAATTACTCGTCCCTCGGACTTAGTTTCCGAGATAATTGCAAGAAACTTTCGTTAAATTTAGGTTACAAGCACACTTTATTCTCGTACAAGCTGTCACTGGACAGTAATTCAATTATAATTGAAGTACAATTTCATAGAATGTTCCGCATTTTGATTTGGGACATTTGTCCCAAACATAAAAATTAGAAATAGAATTTTAAATAGTAAAATATAAACAATCCTACTTAATTTAAAGTATGTGTACAACTTTGAAAATAACAATATTTTATTTGATGCAGTAATTTTTCAAAATAAAATAATTTATTTGAGGCAGTAATTTTTGAAACTAGTGTTTGCAAATAGTACCTTATTTGGAGAACATTGAAAATATTTGTATTTCGTTTTTATTTTCAATTTCAATTTTAAATATCATTGCTGAAAATAATGGTTCGAATTCAATACATTTATGAGTGTAAATCGCTTCTTAAGGAGAATAAGATAGACTGTATGTTTATGCGGTTTCTCAGAGTATTATAACAATGCAAAAAGTAAAATATTTTATTTCCTGTTTCAGATTGTTAAAATACAAATATTTTCTTTTTTGGATCAAATTGTTGAAATACAAATATTTTATTTTGAGGTTCAGATTGTTAACACATTACCGACCGGTGATTATTGCATAATTTTGAAAAATCTATGGCACATGGCTAAACACTTTTTAATGATACCTTCAATAGCAACAGCAATTTTCATTGTGAACTAACAAGTCACCCTCAATAACATAATCTAATAATTTGGTACAGCAAAATTGTTGAAAATCCTATTAACAGGCTTCCGGTAGGTAAAGTGTTAAAATAGAAATATTTTGTTTTCGAAATGATATATCTTATCTAAAATACTATTTCCTTTAAGCAAGATAAAATCTAAAATATTCAATAGTATTTGAAATATTTGTTTCGCCAAATAATGCCCACCTCTGCATACGTCTAATTAAGTTCATTTCCATGCACATGTTAGTCGCTTTAGCCTTGAATACTAACAACTGGTATATTTTTGAAACTTTTTTTGTTCATAACCTCTTCTAACCTCTTGGGGATTATTCAGAAAGGTGACCTTGGCAACATACGTCAAGATCGAGGTCATCCGAGCTGCCTCCCCTAAACGTAACATTTACCGATAGCAGTGCGTATCATTTCTCACGACATTTCCAATTTCCCAGAATGGTGGATAGACTCTTAGAATTCATACTATTTATGGTAAAACTCGAACACAGCCTTTGACTGCGCGCGAACCATCTAACTCCCTTTAAACTGTCGAAGGTAAGTTTACTCTGCCTATTCACGAAGACTATTTCATGCTCTTCCCCGAAAGTATTATGACTTTATTTCGCTTTTTAATCTCCTGATTGACCGAGCGTATTGTTATTACTGCTGGCGACCTTCTCGTATCTCTGTCGTTCCAGACGAATTTCACCTTCCCGGGGGGATGCGTTTCTTATCTCCTGAAAACAATTTTATTTACCTTGGAGGTTCCTTTCTTTCGTGAGCGGATTTTTGCGAGCAATCCGTTCGTTTATTCGCAGGTTTTTTTTAATCATCCCGACCAATAGAATTTCACGGGAACGTCTGCCAAGGTAGAAGAGCGCTGATAAGCTTTTGCTTTTAAACGTTCCGGACAATAGGCTTGCGTGCAGCGACGGACACTTTCAATACAGTGCTCGAAGAGGAACGCTTTACGTAATTAAACCCTGATCTTTTGTCTCGATGAAGCGATTAATTTACGATGCTTGCTGCGCTAACTGAAGCAACGCGGCAAGTTAATCAGACTTACGAGAAAGTTTTCTTGGAGGATCGTCCGAGACGATCGTGCAGCTTGCTGCCCTTAAATATAAGGCGTGTCTTCGGAACAGCACGCTTTATCTTTCATCACCATCCACTCTCTTCAGCTTCAGAGCCACCTTTTAAGAGAAATCTCTCGGAATCCTTTACTCTAGCCGGGGACGCGCCCCACGGAGAGCGTTCCCCCAATTTGTTTAAAGTAACAAGGGGGGAACGTTCACTCCTTAAAAATTTTCCAGCCCGCTAACCGCGGCTGGTTTTGTTTTTACGCGAACCAACCGCACGAAACCCTCGATATCGGATCGGAACGTAATCCGCATTAGATGAAATCTTGATTTTGAGATGCTAAGGGTTGCGGGGATATCGGAGTGCTAACCCAGTAAAGTCGCAAGCGTATTTTCCAACCCCTTATTGGCTTGGGCAAGGTTGTCCCCTTGGTTATCGAGGATTTATCTCCCGGATGCGCGTGGCCCATCGATTCCTCTTCCTTAGCGTAACGGGGTTAAATCGAGCGTCCCTCGCGGATGCTGTCGTTCCACCCTTCCACCATGCCTCACGACCTTTATTTTATCTCGAAGCATTTTTCTCCGGCTCGTCTCACGCGCTACCGTTCCAACGACAGAAAGCAAACACCCCGTTTGCACCACATTGCCCGTGGTGCTAGCTTTCGAACATCCCGTTCTCATTCTTTTCACTTTCGCTCCGATATTGGCCACGGGGTTTGCGTATTCAGGTCGTCGCAAAAATCTCCGATTTCTATCATGTCAAATCCTATTCGGAAGAACAAACACCGTTGTAATCAGTATTCTCCGTCTGCTACGAAAAACTAATTTCGTTAAATTCAGATAAAAATTGACAAATGTCGGACACATATTTTCAAAATCCTTCAGCGATTAATACGAGGTGTGATCAAAAAGTAAGGTAACTTTTTGAATTTCGCGGGATACCAGCAGTCGATTTTCGTTTTCTTTTTTTTTCTCGTGCTGGTACACTAGTCCCGAACATATGTTCACGGTTTCAGCTGTATAGCATTTTTTGTTTGTTTGCGAGAAGCATAAAGGTTAGAAGTGTTTTGCGTGTTCGGCGATGTTTGTTCCGAAACTGCTTAATTTTGACCGGAAGAAACGTCGCACGAGCATCGCTCAGGAGCTGTTGAACGACGTCAATCGAAAGGGCCATAACTGGTGACGAATCATGGGTATATAGACCCAATGAAAGTCCTAAGAAGAGCCAAGACCGAAAAAAGCACGCCAGGTTCGATCAAACGTCAAGGTTTTGCTCGCTGTTTTCTTCGATTATCGTGGCGTAGCGCATCAGGAGTTCTTACCACAAGGTCATACGGTTAATTAGGAGTATTACCTTGAAGTTACGCGCCGTTTGCGTGAAGCAATACGAAAAAAACGCCCGGAATTTTGGAAACACAATTCATGGATTTTGCATCACGATAATGCACCTGCTCGCGCATCGTTGCTTGCGAGTAATTTTTTGGCCAGAAACAACACCACGATCGTGCCTCGGCCACCATATTCACCGGATTTGGCCCTCTGCGACTTTTTCCTGTTCCCAAAACTGAAGAGACCCACGAAAGGACGGAGATTTGCAACGATCGAGGAGATAAAGACTGCATCGCTGGAAGAGCTCAAAGCTATACCAAAAAGTGCTTATCAGAAGTGCTTCGAGGATTGGAAAAAGCGCTGGCACAAGTGTATCATATCTGAGGGGGATTACTTTGAAGGGGACAACATAAATATCGATGAATAAATAAATATTTCTTGTTAAAAATAAAAAGTCACCTTGCTTTTTGATCAGACCTCGTATTCTGCTGGTTGAACTTCACTTTCTGGGATCGCAAGTTTTGCACTTTTAATTGTACAGTCCAGTAAATTTCGACGAGAAAACTCCAAAAATGCCTGTTTTTAAGCGCGGAGTTAGTTCACTCGTTCAAGAGAGTTATACTAATAGTATTACACAGGGTGAGTCGAGTGGAACGGACCAAACTCCAGGAGTGGATTTTACGCAGGTAAATAATGTAAAAAAACTTATATGCTCTTATCCGATTTTCATTTGTTTTCATTTTGTAGCGTGATTACAATTAAACAAAATTTCATACATTAACATTTCGGTTACCATGGTCTTATTTTAATGAATGTTCGAATACAAGGCCATTGAACACTAAATATTATCAGGTTCGTCTACGAAGGGCCGCTGTTGCTCTGCTGATTGAAAAAATTAAAATTAAAAAAAATCAAATGAAAATCGGATAAGAACATATGAGTTTTTTTACATTATTTTCCTGTGTACAATCCACTCCTGGAGGTTGGTCCGTTCCTCCCGATTCACCCTGTATAACTTAGTTAGTTGTATTTTACAACTTCTCGACAGATGTTCATGCTTTTTAGATTCGACGAACCAGGAGTTTTATTGTTAAACTACGTTTTCCACGCAGTTGTTGTTTTATGATAGACCAGACATTTTCGACTGGATTGCATCAGGGACGTCCAGTTCAACGAGGTTGTACTGTTTCTTGCTTTCCACTCGGTGCAAATGCGGCTTCGATGTATGGGCTCGTTATCCTCTTGGAGCTTTCACTAGTCCACAGTATCATCAAACCAGAGCCGCATAGATGCCAAGAGATCCCTTTCGTTGGATTATATAATTTTCCAACGGTATTACTTGCAAAAAGTCGCATACGGATCCGAAATCACGAACATTGAAACTTCAAACACGAAACTTGCACTTTTGTTGGATGTTTCACATTTCCATGGAGTAATTAGACCAGTCTCAACCGATACGATTCTAAGCTCCAGAGGAGTCGTGATTGAATACAATTGGGATTATTACTTTTAAGCGACAGATGATAGTCTTCAAAGTAACAGTAGGCCAAGCAATGCCTAATGTTATACATGGTGTCTCACTTAAGTGTGGATCACTGGAATATCTTTCTTCATTTTGACAAAGTAAAAAATTTTTTATGTGTAATTTCAATGGTATCAAGTGTTATCTCGCAGAGGTTTTTTCGCGTAATTTTCAAGATCAATTGATGTTTCTTTTTACAAGATATCTTTTCGAATTGCATCGCGTAGCTCATAAGAAAATACATTTAAATATCGCATGTCCTTGGACTCCGAAGATGAACATCCAACTTAGATTTCGTTTGTAAGGAGAATGCAGACTGTGAAAGAAATTCTAGCACCTGTAAATCTGTAGAAAGTGGCCTCGTACGACTAACACCTAAGAAAATGACACGGTGAATAAAAGCAGAGTTCTGCAGAATTCCAATTGAATTACTCCAGGAATTATAATTACAAAGTAATTGAATTATTACATTGTAATTCAGTCATATTGCAATTTATAATTCAGATCTTCATTCACATCCGATTGAAATAATTCGTAATTAAATTAATTTAAATGTTTGAATTATGTAATTCAGTTACGACGTAGTTGAATTGTTATATAATTAAAATACAACGTAATTCAATTGCGTAATTCAATTACAATGCATTTGAATTAGCACAACTGTGAATAAAAGTGAGCCATTGAAAATTTCATGATCAATCCATCTGAATATTCTTTGTGTTACAAATTACATTTTCTACATATTTACAAATGTTAGAATTTCTCGCAAAGCCTGCATTCTCCTTAGAAATAAAATTTAAGTTTGATCCTTATCTTCGAAGTTTAAGGTAATTTCTACCAATTTCTACCGAGCTTGATATATCGAACAGATGGAAAGAATTTTTAATCAACAATTCATAATTAACGTAAATATTACACAATGAAGTGTTCGAGTTCTTTGTCGACTTAAGATGAAAAGGAAAAGTGTAATAACGAATTCCAAGGACGAATTAACTCGTTACCCCGAAACAAAGGACGAAAAAGCAAAAGAATCGATCTGAGTAATATCGAGTGACCCGAATCCGATAAACATTTATAAATGCCAGCTCGCACACGCACGCGAGCGGATAAATTTTGCGCAACCCGCTAAACCTGATGTAATCCAAAACTTCAGCTCTTCAACGCCGCAGTAAATCCATCACGATTCTATCTACCACTTGATCGAGTCCGAGTGGTCCAAAACTCATTGGAATAGTCCGTATGAATTCGGCCAGGCCGAACACGCATCGAACTATCCAAAATGTCGATCATAGGGTTTCTTTTATTGCCTTCACTATCGTAAAGTTTGCATGACACTCGCCCGAGCTTCGACATTTCGGTAAATGGGACCGCAACTGGGTGAACGCTCGCTCGCTCGCTCGCAATCTAACGCAGAACTTCGGTTCAATATGCTAGACGCTGCTACCATGACTCTTCAACAAAATGATGGGAATCGGGTGAACGATCAACTTCTGCATGATAATGCCAACTCACGTCGAACGGGTGCCGACGGTTTATTTAATCCCAAAGCATCGATCTGATTAATTGTTAGAACGATATTCTGCGAATCGGGTGGAGTCAATGTCGACATTCAATTAACGAAGATAAATTGTAACTTGGTTGTAAGGTAACGGGACGAGTCAGGAGCACGCTGGTATTCAATTGGTTCGCAAGTTTGTGCGGGATTTTATCGTACATCACAGTTAGGAGAATCATTGATCGCACACTTTTCAAATCAGAATAACTTTTTTTGTAACTGTACCAATCGACTTCGATTTCTCTGTAAGGCTAGAAGAATTAGTTTGGCGAGTGACGTTTAAATAAATATGTTGGAAAAATGCATTTGGTCGGAATTGTGAAAAACAATAGTAAACATTGATTTTTACAACTTTTCCAGCTGGGCCAATAACGAAAATTTAAAAGATGTGCGTTGAATCTCTATAAACGATCAGAAATGGTAAAAACGGCAATTTTTCACGATCTTCGGCCTTTTAAAATTTTTTCAAAATATGAAACTGCATAAATTGAATTCTGGCCTCGAAAACCCGGTTTCCATGTTTTGTTTACTCGATATGTATCCTTCTCTATGTTCACACGCTGACAGGACGTATAAACAACATTTTCATCCCGATTTTCCGATTCCCAAAATACCGACCAATTGCAACTTTCTCGAAATTCTTTTCCACGTCATGTAGTTAACAAATTGTTGTAGATTCTCCAAAAGAATCCAAGCCGTATGATCCAACATTAAAAAAGTTATGTTTTCAAGAGTGCCTAAATATTCATGGTAATCATAATCGCAAATGGATTGGTCGAAGACCTGCACCAATTATATGGCCTCCACGATCGCCCGATCTAAATCCATTAGATTTTTTCTTACGGGGAGCGGTAAAGGAACAGATATATAAATCGGGGCACGAAATAAGAACTGTGGAAGACTTGAAAATTCGAATAGAGAATGCCTTTCAACATTTACGAAGTATACCAAATTTACATCAGCGAGTTATAAACAATATTCAGAACAGATTAGAGACCTGTTTGCAAAACAATGGTGGCCATATTGAAGCTGGCAGTCAAGCTCGGCTATTAAGAAATATTAATCAGAATGGATCGGTTCTTTGGCTAAGAAGAAGAAATAGAAGATGAACATCTTTCAAGACTTAGAAGATAATATTGATTACGATTGATTATGTTAGATTTCCGACAAACAACAAATAAACAACAATAGTAACTGCATGCTTCATTAGTAATAACTGTACTATTATATTTTATGAGAACGGTTGAGTTTTGACCCATAGTTCCTTTGACACTTTTTATCCTCATGACGCGTAGAATACGATACAATAAAAAAAATTTGACCTTGAAATTCAAGGTCAAGGACAATTTTGCGGCAACTTTTTTTTACAGATTTCTATCGATCCGAAGATGTAGAATACGCCTATGCTTGCCGAGACCAAACATTTCTTAACACCCTGTACAAGTATCGAGACATTTACCTACACTTTCCGTCCGGGTGGAAAGGTTTAAGCGCGACAACCAGATGATGGACAATGCGTATTAGTTCCACAGTTCTTTCTAAATTCCATCCAAACGCACACTGCAAACGTCACGCTATGGAGCTTCTGCTTCGTGAAAAGGGCTCGCCCGTGACCCAATAGAGAAGGAACTGCCTAGCATTATATGTACGTTCCAATGTGTGTTGCAGAGTCTATTGAAGGCTACATCATAGAAGACGACCCTTTCGGATATGAGTGGCTAACCGACCGTAGCCAATAAACTCGGCCCGCATTTCCGACGGGGCGAAGGTTGAGGACCAAGGCTGGGAAGAAGGAGGCGGTTCAAGGAGGTGGAGGAGGTTGGCAGTCCGATTTTCCATCGCGACGCACTTAGGGAAGAAGCTTTCTCGCGTTGTCCGCGGGACTACGTTGCCAGGAGTTTTTCCTTTTTTCTTTTTTTTTTTAAAAGAGCTCTTCCCCGTCGCATCCAAAAGTGCATGTACATGTCAAGCCACGGAACGGGCAGCAAGCAAATACCTTACCGGATATACGTGCGCGACGTCAAGACAAGATCTTGATCCAATACACGCGCCCCCATGCGCATGTGCATGCATATCTGGTGTTCCCGATACTTGTGCGCGGTAAACCTTGCCGACGGATGCTGGATGTAAAACAATAACTCACTGCCGTTTTCTGAAGACCGTTCGGGAGCACGGTGCATCGCGTGGTAGCCACTGTTAGCTCGTTGCCAGTCAACGCACTTCATAATCGAGCCACCTCTTTACGGGGTGTTCCGTCGCGCAGGAACACGACGCATAGGTTTCCTTGCAGCAATATTTATGGTACGTTCGCGACTAAACATCTTCCTCGAAGATGACGTAAAGTAAGGTCAGTCGGCGACCATTCGAGACATCTGGCAAATGTCTCGTTCTTGTATACGTTAAAGAACAATGTACCATAGAATTGGTCCCTTCGAACG
>CM052192.1:12539266-12572021 GCA_028455805.1 Lasioglossum figueresi | reverse complement strand
GCCTCCTTCCCAATGCTCTTTCACAGCAGCAGGAAGGAGATGTCAACAGTCAAATCATGCTGATTGGTAAATGCAACTTTCGGCAGGAACCAATCAGCACTTGTTTTTCCTCGTCGCGTTCGGACAGGAATTCGAGTTCCTTCAGTTCTATCTTAGCTTTCGGACAAGCACCATCTTAATCCTCGGTTAGACAAAGACAACGCACCGGCCGTTGTCTTGTCATTCAAAACGGGATAAGTGTCGGGAAGTAACATTGCGGTAGTTCGTTGTCCAGCGATCGGGACAACCGCGCTAAAATCCGCGTAATATCTATCAAAAACCCCTCGCGTGCGCTAGCGTATAAGGCAGGACCTGCTAGATCAGCCTTACTGACGAGTCCACTAGCAGGTCCGGGACGAAACGCTCCTTTAACGTAGACTATTGTATTCGCAACGAACTTTGTCTTATGTAATCGCTAAATCCATTTGAACCGGCTACCCAAGATTAATTTGGCGGGTAGTAAAAGTCGTACGAGGGCATTCGCGGGGACGCGTCCGCGATCAAACCGGGCTCAAGCTTTACAACCTTGAGTGGAATCCGTCCGCGCGTCACCCGTGAGTGTCGCCTCAAAATTACGAACGGAACACGGGGATAGGTGTTTTTAGGGTACGGTTTTAGCGCGCAGTGGCTAAGTGGGTAGATCGCGCGTCTGCGGCACCTCTGGAAATATTCCATGTGCCATTTAACCCTTTCGGTATTACCGCCGCCTATTGGCGGCATCCATCAAACATTATCTGGGTCCTACCGCCGCCGATTGGCGGCATCCAAGTATCAGTGCGAACAATGTAATGTGGGCTTTTGTGCGTTTCCCCTTGTTTCGAAAACTATCACACCAAGTTACACTATTAGTTTTGTCGTTGATTATATTAACACTATTGATTGATATGATTATTTGGTCCCCTCAGGGTTTCAAATCCATTTACCAATCTCTCCCTCCTTTCCACTCTCCCTATCGCCTTTTCAGCGGAACCTACTGTTTATTACGGTGGGATCCGAACCACCTTTTACCAACAACACGTGAAAAGCACCCAGGGGTCACTCCTGGGTTTTTACCAGGTTCCACGTTGTTTAACTTCGGTGATCGAATGAGAACCGGTGCTTTCAACGGGACCACGGTCGTTGTTGATTATATTACACTATTAGTTTTATTATTTATTATGTTACTGTTCAAGAAGCACAGTAGGATGTCGTGGAAGGAATGGTGTTAATAAAGCTGGAAAAAGCGGGATAGCGAGTCCATAGTTTGTCCACTTTATTATAATTAACTTTAAATTATCGCACTAAAAACCCGATGAACTTGTAGTAATAAAAACCCGACACCACTTATAGCTAAGAAAAAAGAAACGAAATAAGAATATAGAATTTAGGTATAGAGGAACAGGCCCAAGAAGCGCAAGGGCCTGGATCCTTTTCTTTAGCACAGTAAGTAGCAAGGCAGGAGTTAATGTGTAACTGCCGTTTTGAAGGCAATTAGTCGTGCCGATGCTGTTCGAACGGTGGAGGGAGAGGCGACGAGGAGCCTCTGTTGTTTAGAGTCTTTATTATGGTTTCGGCAAGCCCGTCACCTCTATCGCCCCTGTCCTACCTTGGCACACGTGTCGCCAAGGCGCTCGCGTGATCAGAACAGTTACACTATCAGTTTTGTTATTTATTTTAATTTCGTGATATTGGAACATATTATTTATATCAATGCCATTTACTTTGATTAATGTACTGTGAAGAAATAGATATGATTTTAAAACGTTAAGCGGCATGCCTGTTTTGTCTGTCTTTTCGTCTGATCCGCGAGATACGATTCCGTCGAAATCGGTTTTCGGCCGAGGATTCGTTTAGGTTACGACAAACCAGTATAAACATTTTAGAAATGTTTTTTAAACACGTTAAATTCCGCGACAGTCATCGGTGACTCCGAATGAAAAGATTAGTGTCAATCATGCTCGAGATTTCCATGAATGCCGCGAAACATGTTTTCGCGGCTTACGCTGTCGTACAGTGCAACCACTCTCGCGGAAAACTTCCTCGTCCCACGAATGTATATCCGCGGCCAGGTCCTCCGTACCGAAAGGGTTAAACTGTGGTGCCCAAGGTGGTTCGGAACCCATCTTAAACTGTAGGTCCCGTCGCTTAATAACCACAACAGTTGAAGAAGCGACGTAAAACAATCAAACAGAGGACACGTAGAAAATAAGCTACCTTCAGATTCATTCCTACCAGAGTCTGCTGCAGTTATCATCTTCACAATTTTAGAGCTTTTAGAACCGTACGACAGGCCCGGGCAACTTGCGAGCCGTAGACGACACCTCTCCCTACACCTGGGTTCTCCCCACCTAACTCTTGTGGAGTGTCCACCTGGAGGTAGAAGTGATTAGGAGTGTACATACAGGAGATCGCATTCTCGTAGTAAAGTGAGGCAAAGTACTGTGCGGACACACGAAAGAATTGTAGCGGGAAGGGAACGGGGAAAGAAGTCTGACCACGCAGATGTGCTTTCCGTTCCTCTTGCCCCGTTCCCTTACCGCTACAATTCTTTTGTGCTACGTACAGTATGGTAGGGACAATATGAAATAGCTCAAAGGGGGGATCTGGTACTAGTAGTGGGAGTCGTGAAGCCACAGCGGCGAAGAACTTGTCCGGGCCTAGTTTAAATGTAGGCAATTTTTCGAGAGAAGGGGGACATCGGGTGGATGACCGCCACGGGGTCTCTTGTAAGAGTAGGCTATATGGGGGGAGCTTCACTCCTCCGGGATGTCATGAGATGGAAGCGAGGCAAGTGGGGTTCGGTTTCGAGATCATCATCCACTCCCATATATCCTAGGGATGGTCGCCGTGGTGTAGTTAGGTACACTCTTTGGAAGTTGATGTGTGGGTGGACCACTATAGTGATTGTGGAGGAACCGGGACACCGGTAGAGGGTGTCGTGAAGCCACAGCGGTGAAGAACTTGTCCGGGCCTAGTTTAAATGTAGGCTATTTTTCGAGAGCGGGGCACATAGGGATGATGACCGCCACGGGGTCCCTTGTAAGAGTAGGCTTCATGGGGAGAACTTCACTTCCCCGGGATGTCATGAGATGGAAGCGAGGCAAGTGGGGTACGGTTTCGAGATCATCATTCAATCCCATATATCCTAGGGATGGTCGCCGTGGTGGAGGTAGGTACACTCTTTGGGAGTTGATGTGTGGTTGGACCAGTACAGTGATTGTGGAGGAACCGGGACACCGGTAGAGGGAGTCGTGAAGCCACAGCGGTGAAGAACTTGCCCGGGCCTAGTTTAAATGTAGGCAACTTTTCGAGAGAAGGGGGACATCGGGTGGATGACCGCCACGGGGTCCCTTGTAAGAGTAGGCTTTATGGGGGAAGCTTCACTCCTCCGGGATGTCATGAGATGGAAGCGAGGCAAGTGGGGTTCGGTTTCGAGATCATCATCCACTCCCATATATCCTAGGGATGGTCGCCGTGGTGGAGTTAGGTACACTCTTTGGAAGTTGATGTGTGGGTGGACCACTACAGTGATTGTGGAGGAACCGGGACACTGGTAGAGGGAGTCGTAAAGCAACAGCGGGGAAGAACTTGCCCGGGCCTAGTTTAAATGTAGGCAATTTTTCGAGAGAAGGGGGACATCGGGTGGATGACCGCCACGAGGTCCCTTGTAAGAGTAGACTTTATGGGAGGAGCTTCACTCCTCCGGGATGTCATGAGATGGAAGCGAAGCAAGTGGGGTTCGGTTTCGAGATCATTATCCACTCCCATATATCCTAGGGATGCTCGCCGTGGTGGAGTTAGGTACACTCTTTGGTCGTTGATGAGTGGGTGGACACCACTATAGTGATCGTGGAGAAACCGGGACACTGGTAGCGGGAGTCGTGAAGCCACCGCGGGGAAGAACTTGCCGGGCCTAGTTTAAATGTGGGCAATTTTTCGAGAGAAGAGGACATCGGGTGGATGTTCGCCACGGGGTCCCTTTGTAAGAGTAGGCTCTATGGGGGGAGCTTCACTCCCCCGGGATGTCATGAGATGGAAGCGAGGCAAGTGAGGTTCGGTTTCGAGATCTTGATCCACTCCCATTTATCCTAGAGATGGTCGCCGTTGTGGAGTTAGGTACACTTGTTGGGAGATGATGTGTGAGGGAATCGGTACAATGGTCATGGAGGACCCGGGACACTGGTAGTAGGAGTCGTGAAGCCACAGCGGGGAAGGGCTTGCACGAGCCTAGTTTAAATGTAGCCAATTTTTCGAGAGGAGAGGGACATCGCGTGGATGACCGCCACGGGGTCCCTTGTAAGAATAGGCTTTATGGGGGAGCTTCATTCACCCCAGATGTCATAAGATGGGACCGAGGCAAGTGGGGTTCGGTTTCGAGATCATGATCCACTCCCATATATCCTAGGGATGGTCGCTGTGGTGGAGTTAGGTACACTCTTTGGGAGTTGATGTGTGGGTGGACCATTACAGTGGTCGTGGAGAAACCGGGATACTGGTAGTGGGAGTCGCGAAGCAACAGCGGGGAAGAACTTGTCGGGCCTAGTTTAAATGTAAACAATTTTTCGAGAGAAGGGGGATATCGGGTGGAAGACCGCCACGGGGTCCCTTGTAAGAGTAGGCTTTATGGGGGAGCTTCACTCGCCCAAGATGTCATAAGATGGAAGCGAGGCAACTGGGGTTCAGTTTCGAAGTCTTGACCCACTGCATTGAGCCTATGGATGGTCGCCGTGGTGGAGATAGGTACACTCTTTGGGAGTTGATGTGTGAAGAGATCGGTACAGTGGTCATGGAGGAACCGGGACACTGGTAGTGGGAGTCGTGAAGCGCAAGTGGGAAATGGCTTGCCCGGGCCTAGTTTAAATGTAGGAAATTTTTCGAGGTAAGTAGGACGTCGGGTGGGTGACTTGCACGGGGTCCCTTGTAAGAGTAGGCTTTGTGAGGGGAGCTTCAATCCCCCGGATGCCATGAGGTGGGAGCGAGACAAGTGGGGTTTGGTTTCGAGATCTTGATTCACTCCCATTTATCCTAGGGACGATCGCCGTGATTGAGTTAGGTACACTGTGTGGTCTGTGATGTGTAGATTTCGTGGTTAATCCATCTCGATTTTCTTCGTGTTACGGAAGACACATTCTACATATTTACAAGTGTTAGAATTTCTCGCAAATCCTGCATTCTGCTTGCAAACGAAATTTAAGTTTGACCTTCATCTTCGGAATTCAAAGTTATTTTAAGGTTGTCACTCATTGAATGTATTTTTTGTCTTTTTACCTTCTTGATATATCAAGCGTGAAATTTGTAAAAATAATCGAGATGACAGAAAGCAAAACGAGTTATCTCTACACGATTTTTCGATACCGTATCTCGCGGTGTATCTTCACTTTTCTATGCTTTAAATCGACGAAACCATACTACTGTCGTCGTTTATTCCAACAATAACGTCAGAAATATCATGTCGTATCAAATTGTGCACGACCGATATAATAAATCGAAATTGACTCGTTCTATACACCACAAAAATAAGTGCCTGTTAAAAAGAACGAACGAAGAATGCTCGTAAGGAATCACGACATTTCTGTCGTATTTCCCTGGAAAGTCTTAGATAATACTTTGAAACATTTATCTTCGAAACTCCAGATGGGACACAACAATCAACGAATCTACCAAGCACACGTCCCTTTAGGACCTAACGTCTCTGTGGACCACTTTGGGGCTCGTATTCGCCCCACTGAAGTGCAATGAACGTAGTTACAGTAAATGATTGATAACAATTGGAAATTCGATTCTTAAATTTTCGGCTACGTTCCGACTTCGCATGTACACTTCTACACAGAATATAGATTAGCCATTTTCAAAAAAGATATGTGTTTTTATGCGACAATAAGTACACTGCGAAATTTAAAACAAAATAAAAACTAATTATAATATTTAACAATACATGTAAATATTCCGAACATTGAAGGTGCGTACAGTATTTTCCATATTATATTATCTACGAACCAAATTTTACTGTTTCAGCGGTAGATACGATTCTACAACATATACAGGGTGTCCCACTTAAGTATGACTCCCAGAATATCATTTTTGACTTTGTAACATAAAGAATATCGCGCGAGATGGATTGATCATGATATTTTCAACGACTTACTTTTATTTACTGTATCATTTTATTAGGTGTTAACCTAGGGAGACACTTATTCTACGTATTCGAAGGTGTTAGCATTTCTTGCAAAGCCTGCATTAAAAAAATATATCGATGACCTCGCAAACTACGAGAAAAACAACCACTTGTTTAAAAAAAAAAGCGATTCCAGATTTTCCGTTGGTGCTTAAGGGTCTTCGCAAAAGCACAACTTAGTGAAATTGTATTTTGTTGTGGAATAAATTATTTTGTTTGAACTGCGGAGTTTATAATTCAACAGAGTTTTCAATTTGATTCAGTCGCGTATGCGCCGTATATTGAACACCTCCGGCTTAAAAAAATACGAAACCATGATGGATGTTTGTTTTCCCGAACCACTTCGGCCGAGAACACAGAGCTGCTTGCTGCTGGTCTCATGTGATCGCTCAACAACAACTCTAAATGGCGTTTCATTCATATTCGACCTCTAGTTTTCAATTTTCATTTAGACATGCTTGGAAATTTAATAACAGTTCTGTTTGTACTGGCTTGGAAAATTTTCGAACTAACGTTCGCGAACGAAACTTTTATATTTTTTATCAGTGTAATCGCAAAGCATATACGTACCGAATAAACATGTCGGTAATTTTTTTAAACAAAATGGTCTATTTGGGAAGGATATTACCTTCTTTTCTTGAAAATCAAATAACACGGATATTAATTTTCTCATATCAATTTTCGCGAGTTTAATACCGTGCAGGGGTTTGCTTTATGAATTTTCAATAAAAACACTGCTCCTCGCCGATCCTACTCACGAAAATGATTATTAATCGTTGATGGAAAAGGAAATCGAAACAGCAATTTTATTAGTTCTGAGCTTCGTTTTACATTGGCTTGTAGAAAAAATTAATAACACGTAGAAATTACAAAGGTTTGAGCCAAACGGATATCAAATTGTTCTCATTCGATCCTGATATTTATTATTTATTGTGTTCGCAGAAATTAGAGTTCATGCGTGAGATATATCATTGACAACGGTGTTTGAACATTATTACGCATTTAGTATACTGTTATAAATTCTTCATTAATCTAAAAAAAAATATACGAATATCCTCGTTGCACAAATAATTCTTTTCTATACAATTTTCTTTAAGAAAATTATTTTCCGCGAGCTTTTTGCAAGTGTTCCGCGAAATTCCGTGAAATGTATTAGATATATTTAATAATATATTTTCTAAAATATATTTATCTCTTAGCGGGATGTTTTTGTTTGTTTTATGGATTATTAATTTTGGTGTTCCGCAAATTTTGCATATAACCAAAGGTGTTCCCTGACTTCAGAAAGGTTAAGAACCACTGCTCTAGTACGTAATTCTGATATTTTAACTATAAGAACCAACAGAAAACAGCGAATAACGTGTAATCCTTTGCAGAATCAATTTACTTTATACTGTAAACACAAAGCTGCATCAACGTATGTTTTAAATTATATTGAGAAATATTAGTATAATTTCGTACTTTGATACTGACATATTTATATTTCTCTAATATTTCTAATTGCTACGCTATTCTATATTCTACTATATTCTACTAAATGTATGTATTCTTGTATATTTGTGTATATTCCATTATATTCTACTATATTGTAATATATTCCAATATATTCTACAGTATTCAAGTGTATTGTAATATATTGTTTCAAGTATATACACAACAAGGCATCTGCTTTCCTAGTCAAGTACCTCTACACTTAGAACAGAACTAAGTTGTAACTTGTTTCTTTGAAACAAGCGCTCCCACAACAACCGGTAATTGGATAACCTAACTAAAGTGATCAACAGACTTGGCTAAAGATAAAGAACCGCCCAACTATCTGCGCAGTTATCTGCTTTCAGCTCCTGCGAAACATGTTGATAACAATGTAGATGTAAATATCCAATAAGAAGCGAGCATCAGCGATCTAGTGGTGACGTGCGATCTGTTTTGCAAAAGTAAGAGGATGAGTGAAGTTTTGTTAGTTGTTGACTTCAAATCTTTTAACTCGATGACTTTTGAACGATAAATTGTTACGTAGACGTAACAAAAGACAAGTGAAATTTAAGCGTTAAAAATTTTACCGCAATCGGCGCAGATACAATGTAGTTTCATTTGTTGTACAGTAAACTCCCGTATAATTGATTTATTAACGAAAATTTCCTTCGTATTAGTGACTTTAAAGAAACAATTAACGGCACGTAACACCAAACAATTTCAAAATTATTATAATTATTAAAAAATTCAGGAAAGTCTACACCTGTTTCACAAGTGCGTTCTTTAATTCGAGCATTGAATGTAATCTTTATTATTGCTCTCTCAGCGAACTACGGATCCTTCAATGGTGCCGTTCGATAAAATGGCTTAGTTTTGAATAGCTTTTAAGGCCTCTGCTTGTTTTACTGCTTTTGATGCTTTTACTTTTAGTGCCTTGTCGCTCTATTCATGGGGACTCTTTTCACCGGCAAAATCTATTCGTTACGCATCAATTGTTTAACGGAATGTTAACGTTTAGTTGGACGCTATCTGACATTGGGTGAATTCATCGTCCTGGACAACTGGGGAATTTGCGATTCTATCGATGATAGTTTCGATAACAAATTTGAAGATTATATTATATGAATTGACTGAACATTTTCTTATGTGGATATTGAACACTATATTGTATGAACATCTACTATTTAAATGTTTTATTAGATGAATATTTATTACTTAACTGCTGTATTATGGAAACCACTTTTATTTTAATGTTATATTATCAGATGATTCCATAAGTTCGTGCCCGATTTTCATAGATATCACAACCTGTACTGCACGGTGGAGTGTATAAAAAAGTAATAATATAGCCACCATTCTTTTATAATTGTAGGAAAGAATGACTACATAATCGATTAACAAAGCTGTATTGTTCAAAATTTAACCATTGAATTTTCTTTTCAAATTGTACACGAACTTATGCGATCATCTAATATATGAACATTTATTATTTGAACGATCTATAATATGAACATTATATTATACGAGCATTATTGTATAATTGAACATTTTCTTACATTGTTGTTCTATTATCGGGAAATTCTCTTATGTGAATAGTTGTTGTCTTAATTACTATACATAACGAAGGTTCTACTGTAGACCTTGACCGATTGAGGATAGTCCGTAGCGGTATTATACTGAACCTTTGCAGTAGAGTTGTGGGACATTTAGTCGCACGAATAGATTAAGACAGTTAATGGTCAGACCAAAGGGAATTGCGCTCATTGAACAGCTCGAATGAAACATTCCAAAGCTACATAAACATTGTTTAGCGTAATGTAAAGTTGACATATTTCGCGAATATCCTCGTTATTTGCTATTAATCTATACTAAGTTAACACGACCTAAAGTAAGAGAACCGCGATTTCGCATTATACGAAAATAATTCGAAATACGTACATGCAAGCGCTTATTTATAACTATAACAAACTTTTGACAATTTTTGGATTTTATGATAAATTGCATTTTATGGAATATGTACAGAATGTTTATAACATATTTATAGGATATTTACAAGCTATCAACTGTAAAGAATGTAATACAACAGATATTAGAATATTATTTAATATACTCGAATATAATATAATATACTAGAGTATAAGATAGTAGGTAGTAGAATATAGTAGTGTATAATAGTATATAAATATTACAGTATTCTACTACGTACTAGAATATAATATAATATACTAGGATATAATATAATGTACTAGAATATAATATAATATACTAGAGTATTATATAATATACTTGAGTATCCATAAGTATCCATAAGATATAATACAATATATAAGAACATACTATAATATTTTAAAATATACTATAATATACTAGCATATCTGTAGTATACCGTTCAAGACCATCACAAATGTTGATTGAGAATGTATTTACCAAACACGAAGTCAGTAAGAGACAACGTGAAGTTGCTTAAAGACACGATTGTCTTTTGTATTTACTTGTTGACTGGACGTCTGATAGCATTTATGCATAGTTGTTGACTGTATGTATATTCGGCTATGTTCAAATGTACGTTGACTGTTATGTTTGGCTGCGTTTTAGTGTACGTGTGACTATTTAACTATCTATAATCCATGTGTTGACTGTTTGTTGAACCGCGTGCTAATATGGGTGTTGGCTGTATGTTAGACTGTTTGCGAATATACCATAGCGGCCAGTTGACTTGACATTAATGCATAGTTCCCCAAATATACTCGGTCCATGTTCAACGAATTGAATGTTTCTGCTGTTGAACTAATATGTTATACACGTTGAAGTCTCCAAAACGATGATATCTAAATAATTTTTGTTTTTTACAATAACTCCTAACATTTCCTAACATCTTCTTCCTTAATGTGTTTCGTAGGTTTATATTAACCCCTTGCATTATAATATCGTGTCAGACTCGTGATGAAGATTCTGAACAGAGTCTAATAAATATGTATGCTATTAATTTCCTTTAAATCGAAATAAAATTCTACTTTGGTTTTGTTAATGTACAGCTATTGGGGAACATATGGGCGTACAACAGATATAAAGTTTTTTCCTATTTAGGAAATTAAGAATAACAGAAAAAGTTTTAATCACGGATACCGTAAAATAAATTGTAAAGCAGGGGGTTAATGTAACAGTACTTTTACATTCGTCTAATGGTTCTACTGTTTTAATGAACACTTGCTCATTTTTATCGTGAATGAATGATATCCTGTCTAAATGTCTCCACACTAGATCTGTTGACAATAGGTGGGGAAAGAAGTGGTTCGCGAGACAACAGTTGAAGAATATCAAGTTGTCAGAAACGTCTGAAGTCATAATTGACCGTCGTAAAACTGCCAAACAAGTTCGCAGTGAATTTGCATTCGAAATTACCAAGCGAAATTTCTGAATGCAATTTATTGAGTCATGTAGTTCGCAAGGAGTCATTTAATTCGGAACGCAACAGACAATTGTGTTTAAAGTTCGATGAATAACATTGCATCTCTACACCCAGATGGACTACTTGGAAGTTCACTTTCTTGATGAATTTGCTAGTTAATCTGGAAAAGAAGTTTGATAACGAATTCTCTTCGCAATTAATTGTGAAGAAACTGATAATTTCATGATCAAATTCTGGTTGTATTAAATTAAATGCTTGTACAAATTGGAAATTACGGTGGATGTTTTGACAAGTTAAGTATTTTTATAAATAAATTATAATTGGTATTAACGATTATAAATTATCGATTAATAATGTCTATAAATTTTTATAGATAAATATGAGAAATCTGTTACTTTTATAAATAAAACCGAGTTAAATGTTATTTTCTGTTATAGTAATCCCGGTAGATTAAGAATAATCTACAGGACTATATTAAGCCCTATAAAATTATATGATTTACTACTTTTTCAACAATTTGACGAATTATTTTTAATTTTGTTCCGATAGAATACAACGTACATAAATCTATAAACGTACATTTAAAATTTTTCTTAATTACTACTCAAATACTTAAAAAATAAGTAAAAAATAAGAAGTAAACTAGTAGTTTTAATTGTGAAGCTAATAAAAACTAATTTGCATCAACCGATACATTGGTAGTGGGGGAATCGATAGACCGATAGTAGATCGGTAATGGGGATACCGGTACACCAATAAAGAGTGAGTTGGTACACTGGTAATGGGACTCATGAAACGACAGCGGGGAAGAAGTTACACGGGCCCCTGTAGTAGCATACAGTATGTAAGTACAGTGCCGCTCAAAAATATGTGGACGCTCTCTTAATTCTTATAACTACCTGAACAGAGTTATGATATCTTTGGTAAAGGGTCTAGCAGACTAAGTGTTCCGTCGCGTCGGAACACGAGACGTAGCTTTCGCGTAGAAACACGAAACATCTTCCTCGAAGATGTCGTAAATTAGGGTCATTCGGCGACCATTCGAGATATCTGGCAAATGTCTCGAATGTGTATATCTTAAGGACTGCGTCTCCTAGACAGACGACACTCGCGTGTGACTGCACACAGTCACCACAGTACACTCACACACCGTTAGACCACGTATACGTACGCAAAGATTGCAAGGGTCCGGGGATTCCACTCCTGATATCTTAATAATGCAAAGACGGGGTTTCTTATTAGTCAAAATCGGTAGATAAAAGATCAATCCAGGGGGCTATTTGCCTCAAAAGTCTTACTTTTACGTTTACGACGCGTAATTCTCATTATTCTGCAGCATGTCGCGGAGCCGCGAGTAGCAATGGAGAGGCGACGGTGCTGCCGCCTATCGTGGCTGTCGATATGCTACCGAATAATGAGAATTACGCGTCGTAAACGTAAAAGTAAGACTTTTGAGGCAAATAGCCCCCTAGATTGATCTTTTATCTACCGATTTTGACTAATAAGAAACCCCGTCTTTGCATTATTGAAAAATCAGAAGTGGAATCCCGGACCCTTGCAATCCTCGCGTACGTATACGTGGTCTAGCGGTGTGTGAGTGTACTGTGGTGATTGTGTGCAGTCACGCGCGAGTGTCGTCTGCCTAGGAGACGCAGTCCTATGCAGAAACATTGAACGGCCCGCCGTGTGTTGATGCGTTGTCACGACGACGACACAGAGAGACGGAACACGGTTCGACAGCTGTAAAGACGCAAAACGAAGCGATTAACGAAACGATTATAATAAAGTTCTCATTCTTTTTTGGATACTACAGTATCAATAAGGTTCCACTTAGATTCCAAGATGTCCCACAAACGTTTCTCTTCTATTTATTTAAGAAAATTGAATAACTAAATTGTTTATATTGCTACTATTAGAATGCATTACACGCACATTCATAATATACTTTATCAACAAGTATTGTTCGATAATTAAAATATACATGTGGTATCGGGAATATTCGGGCACCCGGTATATAGTTTTAAGATACAAACGTTAGGTATACTCTACAGATATTTTAGGATAGTTTAGGATATTTTCACAGCGAAGGCCGGAAAAGGGACATCAAAAAAATGGGCCTTCGGCCCATCGACAATGTTTATGACACTCTTGGGCATGGTGGGGACTACGGAGGGGGTAAGAATGGGGGAAACCCAGTTCCTGCTAGGAGAGGGATGAGATGGAGGAGTGAGTCGTTGCGAGTCGTTGTCTGAAAGTCGTGGAGTAAGTTGTAAGAAGTTGAGGGTTGAAGTCGTGTAGTTGTCGTTGTGTAATATAGTAATCACTAGTTTAGGTTAACAGTTGGTTTTTAATCGCGTAACTATTATACACTAAAAGTCCATTCCGTTCCCGCTTAACATAAATAATAAATTACACTTTATACCACATACATTATATATCATAAATTTCATAAACACTGTAAGCGTCCACGTACTTTCGTGCGGCAGCGTAAGTAGAGTAATGTTTCCGACACATCAAAAATGTTGGACCCTGTCTCCCGTAATTCAGTGAAACTTGTGACTGTCGCGGTACGCTAACATTCCCCGGAAATTTAAAAGAAGAAGGACTCTTACAGGGCCCGTAACGATCCTTTTACACTTCCTTCTGGCAAGTGTCGAAACTTCAGCCGCAAATGTATTAAAAGGTATCGCGGCCTCGAAATAATTCGATCCATTTGGTATGGAAATGGGGTGCTCAGGGTGACGAGCGACGAGAGAAAGACGAAAGAGACGAGCGTGACAGGGAGGGGAAGAAAACTGGTAAGAAAAGGATCCGCTGCGGGCGGATGCAGTGTCGACGCCGCGCCAGGAACACGGGCGAGACGGTCTCGAAAAAGAAAGCGAGACAGCGGCGCTACATCTTGCATCGCGAAGACAATATTGCTCGAAGACGCTTTAAAAGTTTGGTAATAGGGTTTGCCACCCTTTCACGACCCCGGTTCGCCGTAAAATTCGGACTCCAGTACCCCGTCACTGTTTCGTCCCGCGTCTCTATTCCGCTATAGTTTGGCACTTTCCGTTCAACGTCGAAATTCCTCCGCGAAAACCGATTCTCCCTGGTATTACACAGTCGCCTATTCCGCGGGCTCGAATGTTCAGAGGTTGCCAAATCGTTGGTGTAGCCAACCCCGGGGTATGAATCTCAGGAATTACCACTGTGTGGACATCGGAGCTGGATCAACCCGTCGCAGAATTTTTATCTCCAAGTTCTCCATTGTTTCCTGTTGTCCTACTGAAAATAACATTTTCTTTGCCTTTACACACGGCCGGACCATGGGATGCGGCAACACCGCATACAGGCGGAACATCAGTCCGATCACCTGGTCCACGGCAACACCTCATAGAGATTTTTAGAATAGCACAAAGTTTAACCAATATGAATGTTACGCGTTTCATTTGAAATGAAATCAATATAAGGTAAGCGAAGCGCGATCGTCACTGCAAACCAATATAGCGGTGCCCTTTTGCGTGTCAAAAACGCTGAGAAGTGCTGAACTTTAAGCAAGCATAACTCCTGAATCATTAATGCTACAGGATCGAAACTTCGATCTGCAGGGTCCGCGGGTACAAATCTACTGGATTACATGCCAAATACATAACAATTTATAGGAGAAGGGCACAAATTTTGAGTCCGGTAAAGTAAAGATTACCCAATATGAATGTTACGCGTTTCATTTTAAGTGAAATCAATATTTTCGGTAAGCGACGCGCGATCGTCGCTGCAAAGCAATATAGCGGTGCCCTTTTGCCTGTCAAAAACACTGAGAAATTCTGAACTATAAGCAAGCATAACTCCCGAATGATTGATACTACAGGATCGAAACTTCGATCTGCTGGATCCCCGGGTAAAAAACTACTGGATTACATACCAAATACATAATAATTTATAGGCGAAAAGCGCAAATTTCGAATTCGGTGAAGTAAAGTTTAACCAATATGAATGTCACGCGTTTCATTTTAAATGAAATCAATATTTTTGGTAAGCGACGCGCGATCGTCACTGCAAATCAATATAGCGGTGCCCTTTTGCGTGTCAAAAACGCTGAGAAGTGCTGAACTTTAAGCAAGCATAACTCCTGAATCATTGATTATACAGGGTCGAAACTTCGATCTGCAAGGTCCCTGGGTACAAATCTACTGCCTTACATACCAAATACATAATAATTTATAGGAGAAAGGCACAAAGTTTGAGTCCGGTAAAGTAAAGTTTAACCAATATGAATGTTACGCGTTTTATTTGAAATGAAATCAATATTTTTGGTAAGCGGCGCGCGATCGTCGCTGCAAACCAATATAGCGGTGCGCTTTTGCCTGTCAAAAACGCTGAGAAACGCTGAACTATAAGCAAGCATAACTCCTGAATGATTGATGCTACAGGATCGAAACTTCGATCTGCTGGGTCCCCGGGTACAAATCTACTGGATTACATACCAAATACATAATAATTTATAGGAGAAAGGCACAAATTTTGAGTCCGGTGAAGTAAAGTTTCACCAATATGAATGTCACGCGTTTCATTTGAAATGAAATCAATAGTTTTGGTTCGTTTGTAATCAATATTTAAGCATTAGAATAAATGTAGCAATACAAAAAATATAGATTTTCTTTTCCCTTGTCAGTCAAGAAAATGGTCAATTTGGCAACGCTATCTCAGTCCGATTTGAAGTGATGCGGAGTCGTTCGCGGAACATCACGGCCGTTTCTACATTCGACTGCAGTTGTTTCATCGTACCAGCTGATCGGACTCATGTTCTGTCTGTATTCAGTGTTGCCGCATCACATGTTCCGGCCTGTAATAGAGACGGCCGTGCCGTGATATAACGCGAACAACTCGAAATCACTTCAAATCGGACTGATACAACGTAGCCACATTTACCATGTTCCGGCCGTGGTGTACACGTTCCATATATCGTCTTTTATTCAACTATCTTCTTCTTCCGTATTGATTCCCTATCGTTGTTTATCGTATCTGTTCTCATTTCCTTCCTTTCTCTCTCTCTCTGTCTCTACTCGTGTGCTTCTATTCTTCTTTATTTTCTTCAAACTGATACGGATGGTCTCCTACGCTCCGATGACAATATGTCTCAATGACATTGTTTACAATTACCTTGTATCTCCGTTAAGAGACATACTGTACTATCGCTGTAACGTAGTTAATGGGACTGAAACTGCAATGCTAACACAATGTATCCACTACGGACCATTTCTGGCGATTTGATTGCCTTGGACATTTTCTCCGAGGATGTAATTCGATAATATCACAGAAAACATAATTATTTTCTCAGGATACGGATTGTTCGAATTTTAAAAAAAAACTTCACTCTTGGCAATAATGAATCTTTAATTTCCTCCCGTCTGTAGTCGAACGCATAGCGTCTCAATTCAGGAAACACGATCCTATGCTAGATCGTCTGCCAACAGCAATATTTTATTAACAAAAGTTTCTCGCTTCGCACATGCTTGGTAGTTTCGACAAATTTTGAGGTTCTAAACCAGCATTCCTTGAATTTCGTGTATTCAACACCGCCGCGCTCTTCGTTTGACCAAATACTTTTAATCACGAGTAGCGCCGGAGTGTCCAGTGGCATCGAAACCGACAAAAGTAGTTACAGAGCCAGATTTCAAAGTTCCATGCGCACTAGTTGTGCAGGAAATTACAAGTGTATCGTCTGACAGAGAGAGAGAGAGAGAGAGAGAGAGAGAGAGAGAGAGAGAGAGAGAGAGAGAGAGAGAGAGAGAGAGAGCGTCTAGTATGAACCACTTGTCAAAAGCGAAATCGATTCGGCCGGCGAGTTCGACGTGTGGCGAGAGTGATCCGTCCATCAATCAAACCCTCGAGCCTCTATCGATGGGCGCTAATCAAACGAATTCACATTTTAACTAATCAAATAAAAAAGAAGAAGACCACCGAGAGGTTTACTCCAATATAATTTGAACTTTATTCGCGCGACCCGCGTCCCGAACGATGAATGGTGTATGCGAACAGGGGGGCCGATCAAATAACGCGATTCTGAAAAGCAGACGGGGGATAAATTAAGCGGGGAAGAATGAACGCGGAGAGTCCGTTCACAATTCGGCGGGCAGCCCATCCCCCTCTCCCGGAATCGAGCGATTTGAATCCGACCGAATTAAAACGGGTTCACGGGCCATTAAGCGGACGCGGCAGAAAAGGACAAAAGTTTTCTGGTAGACCCGCACTGCAAAAGAAGAATCCCGATCGAATTTATAGGCACTGATACGGATCTCGTGCGATCGCTTCGTTTTTCGAATTGTTTTTTCGAAGTTTCACGCCCGCAAGAACCATCCGCATCGATCGAGGCCGTGCGCGGAGTCGCCGGATTAAGAGTTGTGTCTCCACCAGGGTAGACCTTATTTTTTAACTAGAATGGGAACACAAGTCTTACCTTTTGCCGTATTTTGACGAGCCAAACTCGTGATGAAGGTTTGTAACAAAGTCTAACAAATATGAATGATGGATAAAGGATGGCTGCTCTTTACTTTACCGGACTCAGAATTTGTGCTCTTCTCCTATAAATTGTTATGTATTTGGTATGTAATCCAGTAGATTTGTTCCCGGGGAATCTGCAGATCGAAGTTTCGATCCTGTAGGATCAATGGTTCAATAGTTCTGCTGGCTTAGAGTTGAGCATTTTTCAGTGTTTTGGACATGCAAGTGCGCCGCCATATTGGTTTGCAGTGGCATATTGGTTAATGCTGATAATATAGAGCAGGGGCTAATGGACAAAACAGTCCAATGCCGTATTATTTCAATAAAGTTCAATATAGAGCGGGCTATTGCGATTATTGTTTGAATTTTGGAAGACATTAGGTTAGGTCTGGCTTTTGTTTCTGTAAATATTTTCCACGATATTTCTTCTCAAACATTTTCTGAGATATTTTCTCTATGTGTAGCGATATTACTGTGTGTTCGTGCTGCCGTCTAGCGGTTCTGCTCGGTAAGCGGCGCGCGATCGTCACTACAAACCAATATAGCGGCGCCTGTCAAAAGCACTGAGAAATGCTGAACTTTAAGCAAGCATAACTCCTGAACCATTGATACTACAGGATCGAAACTTCGATCTGCAGAGTTCCCGGGTACAAATCTACTGGATTGCATACCAAATACATAATAATTTATACGAGAATGGCACAAATTTTGAGTCCGGTAAAGTAAAGTTTAACCAATATGAATGTTACGCGTTTCATTTGAAATGAAATCAATATTTGAGCATTAGAATAAATGTAGTATTGCAAAAAATATACATTTTCTTTTCCCTTCCACGACATTTTTTAGCATGAAGACGTTTTAATCACTGGTACTGTAATGAAACTGGTGCGGCAAGGGGTTAATCTGGTGACTCTGGTTCTGGGAAACGCTGCGACGCGATGCGACGTGTTTGTAAAGTCGAGCAATTGCTATTGAGCGGTAGCGTGTGGACGCAATATTAAACCCCCAAGGAGAACCAGCCTCTCTGCCTCGCCGACGACGTTCAGAGATCGCGTTACGATGCACAACGCCGGAAATGGCGTGTGAAAGAACTCATCGATCATCGTCGGGTAGTCGTGACCGCGCGCTGAAATTGAACAACGAACGATACCTCTTTGCGAGTAAATTGCGGGGCAGGGCGTCAGAGCATACCGGGTGGATTTGATCTACCGTTTAATGCTTCCTCGTTACTCTTTCATTTTTAAATACGTTCGTTGCCAGCATTTTCGACAACAGAGTTCGGCGTTATAACATTCTATTAGATGCTGCTCTTACGAGTTACACTCCGCGAAATAAGACACTATACAAAACCATACGAATCTATGTTACAAAAAGGAATTTCTTCTTCTTCTGTACTATGTGTTATAATTTACTTGAGGACACTTTCTGCAACATCATACGTTGTAATTAATAGACTCCAGATTTTGTAGATTCATGACAACAATGAGTAGGTGCAATTTCAAACAATGAAAAGATTAAAATACTTTCCAGGTGTCCTTGACCATGTCCTGTTAACTTGTGCAATTGACACTTTTATGTATCAATCTTTTATTGTATCATACTTTTATTAACTTGTACGATCTGTTTATTTTGCATAGAAATCCGAAGTTTAGTAATGGTGCACTTGTAGAAAAGGCTCCTTCCCTCAGATTTCTATGACTTTGAATTATGTTATCAAGGTCGTCATTTTTAACAATATTTCCCTTTAAAGTTTACGTCGGTCGGCTTTAGTTTACGAGATAATTGCAAAAAACTTTACTGAATTAAAAAATAAAACTTTACCTTTCTACGTAAGACAACCTTTATTCAATAAACAAACTGAACGGGATATGAAAAGAGAATTTTTAATGAGAGAGGTAATAGTAAACACGCAACAATGTAAATAATAGTAATTATGCAATATTATAAATAATAGCAGCCTCGTCATATTTTGTGTTTGTACAAAAATCTGCAAGGATAAAAGTTAAATTAATTAGAAAAATTATTAAACATTGAATTCTCGTGTCAGAGTAATTTAATATAATAAAACAACAAATTTTAGAGACGCAAAAAAGAAGTAAAAAAGAGAGTAGTACGAAGTATGGAGATTTTACCGAATAAAAATTTGCTTTTCCATTTAATAACTCCAGTAAATCGAGGATGATATGAGTACTTTTAAATTTAAATACTTTCATATAAATGTCTTCGTGTAAAAATTATTTGGAATTGTGATAAAGTAATTTTTAACGTCTCAGTGTGTCAGAACCGTCATTCGAGTGCAAAGGTTTAATACGGAATGCAATTTTTAAAAAATGCAAATTAATCTACCAGTATCATGGTAATTCGGAATATATCACTCTCAACATTCCTGGGGCGGATTGAAAACCTCGTGAACTCGTTCGACTTAATTTAATCGGTCACAGAGTAAATGTTGGTTATATCTCCGATCAGCGTCACACGCGAGTTCTTATAGAGCAGATTGCGTCCTGAGCATTTACATGGCGAAATGCGGCAATGCACGCGATAATAATTCAAACTTCCGGATGAAAGCAGCAGACTAAGGGCGATATATTTTTACTGTCAATTACTCAATTCGTTTGGAATATTGTCGCGATGGACACGGAATGTTGAACATGTATCATTAAATTAATACAAATGAATACATAAATTTGATTAGTAAGTTATCAATTAGAAGTAAAAATAAATATTAAAAAAGATATTAGTGAAATCGATACAATTAAAACAAAAATTTGTTCAATTTGTTAGTCAGTGTACGTAAACATATACGATCAGAAAATTTGGCTAACATGCACATGCGATGGACACGGGAAGTTGCACATGTGTCATTGAATTAATACAAGTGAATACATAAATTTGATTAGTAAGTTGTCAATTAGAAGTAAAAATAAATATTAAGAAAGATATTAGTAAAATTGATACAATTAAAACAAAAATTTGTTCAATTTGTTAGTCAGTGTACGTAAACATATACGATCAGAAAATTTGGCTAACATGCACATGGCCAAAAATAATAATTCTGATTTTAAAGTAAATTTTTGAAATATATGTATATCATTTTACTACTAATTTTCGGGTACCGGCCCACCCTTAGTAAATGTGTACACGTGTAATGTGAGAAACGTGTCCGACTCGTTATAGATATATTAACTACGTGATGTAAGTTGATTTAGAAATTAAGCTAACATTTGCAGAGTACCGGTAACATTCTGGAACCAACCCTTTACAGATTGAAATAACCACTTTCATATTGCATTTTGCGAACACGTTATAAACACATGAAAATTCACAGTCTTATTAATTACTATGATAAATCTTGACTATGATAAGTCTGTTCAGTACTCATTCCATTAAATAAATTACTTCGACGTATTCATAATAGAAATTAATCATAAATATTAATCATAATAACAATTATTTATACTGCATGGATTTTCACTGTTCATACAGCATGCATTAGTAAATGAGTAATCAAAATCACTTTGAATATTACAGAAACATTCTAACTGTGGCATTTCATTTCGCCTGATATGCGAATTATTTGTGAACACAAGAGATTGTTTCAAATTTAGAGGAACGTATAAAAATTCTATTGTATTTTAATACTATATTTTCATACGAAGTATACGTATGTGTGTATATTTTCGGAAATGCAGAATAAAAGTGTGCGACCAAAAGTTTTAAAAGTATTTCGCTATATTTATTCTGCAAATAAATTTTAAAAACCATTCACTAGTGTGCGGATCCGCCTTTCAAAAATACACAAACTTTCAATTTAAACTTTTGCTCGACTCGAACAGTTCTCGTGATACTGAAACAGTTATGATTTTCACCTCGATCAACAAAGTTTCATTTTTTTCTTTCACTGCAAGTGATCAATAATAAAGAATGTTTCGCGAATATGTTTCTGTTTTTGTTCAAAATATCATGAAAATCAGTGGTCCTTAATTGTTTGTCAGTCATTTGTAGTTCATAGCAATGTTAATCAATGCTAATGAACTTTTTTTAGTATGTTTATAACTGACGTGAATCTAGAAAAAAGATATATGAGAAATTATCATACAATCTGACATTATCACTACATTTTTTGTGAACCTACCATTCTTATTTAATTTTAAAGATGTACCATTTTAAAAATACATGTATCTACATATGCATATAAAAAAAATGTATCAAAACTTATGCAACAATCTGACATTATCATTCAGCATAAAGCACAAAGAATTACATTGATCATTTCGAGATACTCTAAATGTAATAAAAATGTAACGTAATATGTACGTGTATGTGTACATGTATATGTATATTCGAATGGCGCGCGGGTACAAATGAAAGTTACGAATAAACAATAACGGAAGGCAAAATGAAACAGTATACTCGTTCTGCTCGAAAATTTGAAAGGAAATTCGACGATTGAAAATTCGAGAGGAACAATCTCGCGCGTTTCACACGCAAAACAATACAACGGGTAAAATAATTGGTCGAGATATGTATGTATGTATGTACACAACCGTGTATGTAGGAGGCGTCGCGTCGGTTTTTTGTCAAGCCATTTCACAGATGTCAACTGCATTTATAATGGTCCATTTAGATATAAACAATGCTCGTGACAATTTTACGGAATCGCTGAAACCCTTCTACAGGATCGGTAGAAAATTCGAGAAATGTAGTTGGCATATGAGAGATTAATTGATTATTGCTGTCCACGGATGTGTGACGTTGAATAAATTAACGCGATCGGCCGTAGTCAATTCATTTCACTATTTCGGCAACCGGCGATCAAACAATCAACTTCATGGGCTGGCATAAAAAATCACGAAAATCGGAAATCGTTTTAAAATACGGTATAAATAGTCTCTGAACGGGGTCAGCGAAAAAAATGGAAATTTATGTGGCTCGAGTAAAGTGGTAATAAACGCGTAATAAATAAGCCACTTCTTAAAAGGTGCATTTATGATTATATTAGAGAATGTTTACCGAAGGAAACGGATACTATACTGGGTGGTCCAGTAAATATTACCTCATCATTGTCTCCGCTGTTTTTGAAAATATGACGAAACTTTATTAATCAAAGCTTTTCAGTATAAAGTGGACCATAATATGGCAATAACAGTTTTTTGTAGCTGAAAGATTTTCGTAGAATTTAAGATTCTTAATTATTTAAAATAGAAACATATATTTTTAACAATTATTTTTTCTATAGGAAAGTATTAACCTATATATGTATGTCGAAAAATGATTCATTTAAGAGATATTTCAACTTACGAGTCATTTAAAATATGTTAGTTCCTATTGACTCACCCAGTATATACTACATATGCAAAGGTTTACGCACCGCAAACGTTTGAGTAAAAAGAATATACAGCGTATCCCAAAAATGTTTGCATTCCCTTGTCTTCAATTACCATGTATTTGAATTAGCACAACTCTGGCCTCGGAGAACATTTCCGCAATGAAGAAAATTACTTCAAATTACCTCAGGGATCGTGCATTTCAAGTGCAACATTTTTTATATACTCTGTAGAATAGTTGAAATGAGAACAGTACCGTTGTTTGTTTGGTTTAGGTGAAAACAAAGTGTATCAAATTTCCGTTAAAAGCTCATCAATGTATCAGCGTGCGTAACACGTTAGCGTTTGATTTTTTCCATTGCGTCCGTCCAATTTTAATTTAACGGCTGACAATGGCCATGTTGGGAAATAGACGATGGAGGGAACGGTGAAAAAAGAGGTTGACTTGCGACCGGAACAAAGACGAAGACTGTGAAAAGCCATTTAAAAGTGGAGCTATTGGCAGGCACGCGGGATGCCCACCGCTTTAGACGTGTTCCTCTATTCTGCGTCAATAACGCGAACACTGTACTGGCACAATGGTTATGTGAAAGAAATTCTAGTAAACCAAATACTAGCAACATAGGCCGGAACACACTGGATGTCTATTGAGAGCGAAAACAAAGAGCAACAAAAAAGAATAGAGAGCGGAGCAGCTAGATTCGAGGGAGAAATATGACGCTAGACAGGGAACGGAATTGTCGAGTTGCCACAGGCAGCGATGTGCCCGGCGGATTTGGACATTTTCGCGAAAATTTGATAAAACCAAGGCCATTTATTAAATAAAACAAAGACCGAAAGGCTAAAAATTTATGGCGGCAATTACTTTTTCAAACACTTTACAGACTGTAAGCGAACATATCACTACGCTGCGGATATTTATCCCAATACATGCATTTTACAGTGCATGTCTTGCATATTTTACATTAAGGACAGATGACTGGACGCGTTACATATTTTCTGCACGTTCTACAGACTCTTCTGTTATCGTCGGTCTCTTTACAAGAATGTACGAAGCATGAATCCACGATATATATGTGTATATATTTTTTCATGCAACTATATTAATAGTAAACTCAGAGTTTCCTTTTCTAAAAGAAAATGTAAATAGAGACATGCTGTAAATGAAATTAGTTGCTGGTAAAATGTGCAAAACAGAAGCATTAGTGCCTTTCATGTTTACTTGTGAGCAGTCGAGAATTTTATGAATAAAATACTAATAAAAGAGTTCTGCTCTTAGCTAGAGAGACGGATATATGTCACTTCATGTAAGTATGTTAAAAAGACAGGTTTAAAGTATAATAAGGGTAAAAATAAATATTTATCGTATAGTGAGGAAGATTTTATCATAGTGCTGAATAAACAATAAAATGTGTTTTCGGCGCACCGTTCTATCTCACTCAACAATTTACTTAACCTACAATTTCGTAAAATGTAATTCTAATAACGAAACCTCAAAAACTTTTCTTCAACGTTTCGACCCTAATTCGAATCTTCCTCAGGAATTACTTCACTTCTGTGAAAATTAACTGTGACACTGCTGACTGACTAGACTTCTAAAGACTGTTGTTTAATTTTATTATAGGAGGATGTTACTTTGAATTGTGAAGTAGTCAGCATTCAATTATCAGCAAAAATTTTCAAGGCAAGCAGAGTTAGTTTGTTCTTTCATAGGTTTAACTTTCGTATTGACAGTTTCAGTTTCGTAATATTTTCTTATTTTGGAAAATAAAAGATATTTTTTAATTTTAGACTGATTTCCTTATTTGCATTTCTATCTTATTGTATTTCTATCCGAATGTAAATCGCATGTGGATATTCGTGCAGAAACTAGAACGCGCTCGGAGGCAGAAATGCGAGCATGTCCAGTATCATTAAACGGAAACAGAGGTAATTCGTATTGAATTAACTGTTATTATGTGATATTGATATATGATATTATCAATTTTATTTTACAGTGAAGTTTAAATTTAATATCGAATAAGTTTTTTTGTCAATTGTCACACAAATAGATAATAAATCTCTCTGCAACAATAGAACTTTTGATGGGTGACTGATACAGACTGATAGTACGTTTCAAGACGAATACAATGATTTATTATGAACGTTAGTAACGTCTGATAAAAGATACAAACGAAGGACACTTATCATCTGTTAGGAAATTGTAACGATCTGATTATATCGTTGTATTTTTACGAAATTTCTTTTCTAAACGAAACCTAACGATTCTCGTGAAATTGGATTATTTCTAGACATTCCACGTGACTAGTTTGCAGTAAACTACTGCACTTCTGTATTGAAGTTACATTCATTCCTTCTATATGTATAACGATCTACTTTCATTCGTTATTAATCGTGAAACATGTCCAAATTGAATGTCCAAGCTGTGATTCGCTTTTTGTACGCAAAGAAGTATACTGAAATTGATTGTCAATTGTGTGAAGTTTAATGGTAATAAAACGTGGCGTCAGGTGATTTCGAAATGACGCACTTTACTCGAGAATGGCAGTACGAATATCGAAAACGGCTGCTGACAGGGATGCCGTCATCAAATGACAGTGTTGAACGTGTTAATGAATTGATTAATGCAAACAGGCCAATCGGATCAAAATCAGACCAGATCGGAGACAAATTAGGTATTTCATATGTGGAACAGCGTGCCGTATCATCAGTGAACGATTCAAACGAAGAAGCCTAAAATGCGACGCAAATACGATTATCGCAAGTCAAAATGACAATCTTTTAACAATGCAATAGGGAAACCTTCATCGTTATATAATAAGTGTCCCAATAAACATGGGGATGTAGAAAAGTGGTCCTAAGATTATATTTTTAAATGCATATAAAATTAACTTGAAATACTGATTACGGTAGAACCACGGTTATCCGAACTTTATTTCGAGATTTCAAAATCATCGAAATTCTTTTCAAATGGGACTACATGTTTTCATTACAACAGTATTATAGCTAGACTGCGGATGTTTATGCAATTTCCAATTTTTGTAGACTAATTTTTAGATACTGGAATAAAGTAAAATCCTTTTTTCAATGGGAACAGCCACTGTAGATCCAAAACAAATAAAAATCGTACTGAATTCTATCGAATTTTATATTCTTTTATAGCTTACATAAAAAACCAACTCAACAATGTGCGATATGTAGACCTTCGCGTGATCTTCAACGAGAAAATCATGAAATACTCTTTCAAGGACGGTAAATGACCTAAACTTCATTGGAACAGTGTATAATTGTTGGCAAAATTCAGCCGCAACAGTGCCAATTTATAAATAATGTTCAATTTATTAATAAAAAGCCACAGGGATTGATAGCAACACAATGTCACGTCAAGATCAACATATCGCGCATCGTTGAACGTGTTTTTTCAAAATCAAATCCTTTTTTTTATCAAAGAGTATACATTTTCCAAGGCAATGAACCTGCAATATCTCGAGTTCGTTCAACTTTACTCATTTTCGAGGACTACGCATCGTCGGCAAAAGCTGTCCGGCGTATAGAACGTTTGTATATCGGGGTATTCGGATACGAGAGGCTCTGCAGTATTTTTGGTTCGTAGCGGTAACTGAGGCACGCGTCTAGACTATTCTAGTCTGTCCAGTCCCGGAACGAGCCGCACAATATCCAGAAATTCAATCTGCCAGCCTCCGAATGTTGTGTTGCAAACCGCGGACGATAAAACGTGGAGCACACAGATTCGAAATCGCCGGTGGAGCAATACAAACGCGCCGGGGATGCGAACTAGCAGGTAAGCGCGGCATATTCGCCGTTAAACTGCGAAAGTTGCGGATGTAAATCCGTTTCTCTCGTCGCGATACACGTTGTCGTTGCAAACTGGCACGATTTCGTCGTATAACTGCATCTGGCCCGGTGACTCTCGGGATCTTCCATAAATAAATGCATGAGCGCGTACACGTACCATGCTTTGCGGCCCTCCTGCACAACCTCGCTCCTCCCTTTCCCTCCTTCCCAAAAGCCTCAACCCACCACCTCCCAAAACCCCCTCGGCAATGTTCGATGTATGTATCTTGCGTACGTAACATTCGCGTGTTGATTGTTGTGCAGGTTGTACGCCGGTGTTGTATCCGTACGTGAGCAGTGCAAACAATCGGGTGCGCGCACTGCGGATGCACCTGTACACCGAGAAACACGCGGACGGCTAAGCGATGAAACCACGATCGATCCCCACAACTGAGGAATTGGCCATAGTCCGCTGATTGATCGTAATATCGTTCGTGAAAAGATGCGGCGATGGAAAGCCACACGTGCGAAACGTTACCGGCAATCGCCATTTTGTTCTTCGCGCGACAAAGTCGATGTCTCCATTTCTGATCGCGCTGTACAACACCAAATTCGTTCAGCAATACTTGCTGGATGATTCTTACAGAGTTCGTCATTCTAAACGCAAATCCCAACACCGAATTGCTCTATCGCGCAACGTTTCCGACAAAACATTGTGTTCCGTCGAGCAGGTACACGATACATAGATTCCGTTGCAACAGTATTTATGGTAAGTTCGCGACTAAACATCTTCCTCGAAGGTTTAGTCAATTAGGGTCATTCGGCGACCATTCGAGACATCTGGCAAATGTCTCGTTCTTGTATATCTCAAAGAACAATGTACCATAGAATTGGGCCCTTCGAACGACCACCCGGACCGTCACGGGCAGTGTCATATAACCGAGCCTCGTCGCGCCTCCTTCCCAACGCTCCTTCACAACATCGAGAAGGAGATGTCAACATTCGAATCATGCTGATTGGTAATTGCAACTTTCGGCAGGAACCAATCAGCACATGTTTTTCCTCGTCGCGTTCGGACAGGAAATCGAGTTCCGACAGTTCCATCTTAGCTTTCGGACAAGCATCATCTTTTAATCCTCGGTTAGACAAGTACAACGCACCGGCCGTTGTCTTGTCATTCTAAACGGGATAAGTGTCGAGACGTTACATCGCGGTAGTTCGTTGTCCAGCGATCGGGACAACCGCGCTAAAATCCGAGTCATATCAATCGAAAACCCCTCGCGTGCGCTAGCGTATAAGGCAGGACCTGCTAGATCAGCCTTACCGACGAGTCCACTAGCAGGTCCGGGACGAAACGCTTCTTTTAACGTATTCCATTGTATTCGAAACGATCTTTGTCTTATGTAATCGCTAAACCCATTGAACCGGCTGCCCAAGATTAATTTGGCGGGTAGTAAAAGTCGTACGAGGGCATCCGCGGGTCGACGCGTCCGCGATCAAACCGGGCTCAAGCCTTACAACCTTGAGTGGAATCCGTCCGCGCATCACCCGTGAGTGTCGCCTCAAACATACGATCTAAACACATTGGTTTTTGTAAAAATGCGAGAAAGTTCAGGTTGAATCCAACGACAGAGAGGACTTGGTGCTTTATACGCTCTATTTTCGCATTTGTGTGAAAAATCCTTTACCAAACATGAATTTGCTATACAGTATTGAATTCTACAAACGTTTCTGGCGAAGAAATCATTCACAAGAAGTATTTGGTTCTGATAGTAGAATAGATGAGCAGGTCAAGAAAATATTCATTGGCAGCTTGTTCGTGTACGAGTATTTCTCGACTCGTCAGGGCCGTCGCCGTGCGTGGATACCAATTAGTTCGGACAATCGGGGTTCTACTGTGTTCGAGTTCTACTAATACTTTTACCGTATCATTGAAATCGAATGACAGAGGTAAGGAGAACATCGACAGTGAGAATGAGAGGGAGAATAAAAGATGATGCATTGGAACAGTGGTATAGGTCAACGACAATTGCTTCGGCAGAAGGTGCGACCATCAGAAGCGCAGTAAATCGTTGGTTGGACTGCATCTCCTGATTTCTTGATGGCGCAATACGTAATTGCAGCCGTGTATCATCAAGGGCTGGGTCCGCATCCTGCAACATATTTGCGAGCGGCCGCTATCGCATAATCTCGTTAACGGCATGATGCCGCGGAAACACTCGATTCTGCGTGGCAAACAGCAACGATCCATTAGAGCGATGCCGATTATGAGGACCGATCGGGACGTGCAGCGAGCTGTTTGCGGCAATTCGAAAACGTGGCACGAGGTCAACGCGAGCCACGAAAGCCGGCCTTTACCGTTCGCCGTCGATCAATCGAATTATCAATCAACCGCCTCTGGTGGCGGCCGTTAATTAACAATAACAAGACGAGCCAATTGCATTTCGCCGTTCGCTCCCGAGTCCTGTCGTCGTTGAATTACTTTGTCCCTTTCCTCCATCCCGCTCCCATTCCGGGTAACGAATTCATCTTCCGGTAATGTTCGTTACCGTCACGATTCAATGGACGATGCGTTTCACGTCACCAACCATCCACGCACGAGTCTTGCGCACTTGTATCGACGCACGGGGCGCGTCGTTTATTCCTACCCTGTTCAATATCCAATCGAACACACTGTTCTATCCGGTTATGATAACGCTCCCATCGATCAAGATAATTTTTCTACTTTCGCTGACACGCGTCCGATCGGTGGTCTTTCTCCGATCATCTGTTCTCTCGGAAATTTCCACGGGTTGTTTTCATTATTCATTTCGATGTGACATGCCACGAGCCAGGGCTGGGTGCAGCGCGAACGGCCGACGGAAGGATTATTCACCTTGCAATATGATTTGAATTTGTTAGTTTGGTACGTGGACGAACCTGATGCGATCAGGGAGCCTCGAAGATTATGAGGACGAACCTGACGCGTAGTTGGGGAGCCTCTACGAATGGAGTGAAACGCAGACGAACCTGATGAGAAATCAGGGAGCCACTGGAAGGTTGGTTAACTCATAAACCTGAGGCGACATCAGGGAGTTGCTAGGATTATGAGGACGAACCCGATCCGTACTCAGGGAGTTTCTAGGAATGGAATGAAACGCGGTCGAACCTGATGAGAAACCAGGGAGCCACTTGGAGGTTGGTAAACTTATGAACCTGATGCGAAATCAGGCGAGGTTGAACCTGACGCAGGGAGCTTCTGAGCCATAGTAAAGCCTTCGGGCATAACGAGTATCACTGCTCAGTTACCGTAGGTGTTAGTGGAGGGATGATTATTAGAGGATAATCCTGGCCTGCACATCATCACCACTAATCAGGGGGTGATCACCGTGGGAGTCTCTCACTTTACTGGGGCTGGAATAGTCCCGGAAAGTCGTGCTTAAATGCATTAAACTTGCCTCCACTTCAAACAATAAACAAAGGAAGCCTCTAGAAATGGAATGAAACGCGGACGAACCTGATGGGGAACCAGGGAGCCACTTGGAGGTTGGTAAACTTATGAACCTGATGCGAAATCAGGCGAGGTTGAACCTGACACAGGGAGCTTCTGAGCCAAAGTAAAGCCTTCGGGCATAACGGGTATCACTGCTCAGTTACCGTAGGTGTTAGTGGAGGGATGAGTATTAGAGGATAATCTTGGCCTGCACATCACCACCATTAATCACAGGGTGATCACCGTGGGTGTCTCTCACTTTTCTGGGGCTGGAATGGTCCCGGAAAGTCGTGCGTAAATGCATTAAACCTGCCTCCACTTCAAACAATAAACAAAGGAAGCCTCTAGAAGTGGAATGAAACGCGGACGAACCTGATGGGGAACCAGGGATCCACTTGGAGATTGGTTAACTCATGAACCTGATGCGAAATCAGGCGAGTCCGAACCTGACGCAGGGTTCTTAATCAAAGTAAAGCCTTTGGGCATAACGGGTATCACTGCTCAGTTACCATAGCCCCTAGTGGAGAGCTGAGTATTAGCGGGTAATCCTGGCCTGCACATCATCACCACTAATCAAGGTGATAATCGCCGTGGGAGTCTCTCACCTTTCCGGGGCTGGAATGGTCCCGGAAAGTCGTGCGTAAATGCATTAAACCTGCCTCCACTTCAAACAATAAACATAGGAAGCCTCTAGAAATGGAATGAAACGCGGACAAACCTGATGAGAAATCGGAGCGCCACTGGGGAAGGTTGGTTAACTCATGAACCTAATGCGAAATCAGGCGAGATTCAACCTGACGCAGGGGGCTTCTTACCCGAAGTAAAGACTTCGAGCATGACGGGTATCACTGCTCAGTTACCCTAGGCGCTAGCTGAGGGATGAGTGTTAGGGGGTAATCGCGGCTTGCACATCACCATTTCTGATCAAGGAGTGATCGATGAGGGAGTCTCTCACTCAGGGTGCCAGTGGAAGGTTGGTTAACTGATAAACCTGAGGCGATATCAGGGAGATGCTAGGATTATGAGGACAAAATCGATCCCTACTCAGAGGAGCCTCTAGGAATGGAATGAAACTCGGACGAACCTGATGAGAAGCCAGGGAGCCACTTGGAGGTTGGTTAACTCATGAACCTGATGCGAAATCAGGCGAGGCCGAACCTGACGCAGGGAGCTTCTTAACTAAAGTAAAGCCTTTGGGCTTAACGGGTATCACTGCTCAGTTACCCTAGGCGCTAGCGGCGGGATCAGTAGTGTTAGGGGGTCATCCCGGTCTGCACATCATCACCACTAATCATGATGTAATCGCCGTGGGAGTCTCTCACCTTTCTGGGGCTGGAATCGTCCTGGAAAGTCTGGCGGAAATGCATTAAACCTGCCTTCACTTCAAACAATAAACAAAGGGGGCCTCTGGAAATGGAATGACACTCGGACGAACCTGATGAGAAACCAGGGAGCCGCTTGAAGGTTGGTTAACTCATGAACCTCATCCGAAATCAGGCGAAGCCGAACCTGACGCAGGAGTTTCTCAACCAAAGTAAAGTCTATGGACATAACGGGTATCACTGCTCAGTTACCGTAGCCCCTAGTGGAGAGCTGAGTATTAGGGGGTAATTTCGGCTTGCACATCACCATCACTGATCAGGGGGTGATCACCGTGGGAGCTCTCACCTTTCCGGGGCTGGAATGGTGCCGGAAATTCGTGCGCAAATGCATTAGTCCTAACGTCACTTCAAACAATAAACAAAGGGGGCCTCTAGGAATGAAATGAAATGCAGACGAACCTGATGAGAAATCAGGGTGCCACTGCGGAAGGTTGGTTAACTCATAAACCTAAGGCGACATCAGGGAGTTGCTAGGATTATGAGGACGAACCCGATCCGTACTCAGGGAGCCTCTAGGAATGGAATGAAATTCAGACGAACCTGATGAGAAACCAAAGTGCCACTTGGAGGTTGGTTGACTCATGAACCTCATCCGAAATCAGGCGAAGCCGAACCTGACGCAGGAGTTTCTTAACCAACGTAAAGCCTTTGGACATAACGGGTATCACTGCTCAGTTACCGTAGCCGCTAGTGGAGAGCTGAGTATTAGGGGGTAATCTTGGCCTGCACATCACCACCACTAATCACGGGGTGATCACCGTGGGAGTCTCTCACTTTTCTGGGGCTGGAATGGTCCCGGTAAGTCGGGCGGAAATTCGTTAAACCTGCCTCCACTTCAAACAATAAATAAAGGGGGCCTCTAGGAATGGAATGAACTGGGGAAGGTTGGTTAACTCATAAACCTAAGGCGACATCAGGGAGTTGCTAGGATTATGAGGACGAACCCGACCCGTACTCAGGGAGCTTCTAGGAATGGCATGAAACGCGGACGAACCTGATGACAAATCAGGGTGCCACTGCGGAAGGTTGGTTAACTCATAAACCTAAGGCGACATCAGGGAGTTGCTAGGATTATGAGGACGAACCCGACCCGTACTCAGGGAGCCTCTAGGAATGGAATGAAATTCAGACGAACCTGATGAGAAACCAGGGAGCCACTTGGAGGTTAGTTAACTTATGAACCTGATGCGAAATCAGGCGAGGTTGAACCTGACGCAG
>CM052192.1:12516894-12528729 GCA_028455805.1 Lasioglossum figueresi | reverse complement strand
CTTATTTTTCCCAATGAGATTGAAATACGTAAAAATAACTGCTTTGTCGTAAATAAATTTGTACAATTCAATGAGAATGTATTCTCCCGTTGGCGAGGCAAATAAAATTGTCAATCATTTCTATGAAGCAAGGTTACTCTGTCCGATGCATCTAAAAATGGGTGATGGGGTAAATGTAGCTGTTACTTATTTTTCCCAATGAGATTGAAATACTTAAAAATAAATGCTTTTCCCTGATAAATTTGTACAATTCAATGAGAACGTATTCTCTCGTTGGCGAGGCAAACAAAATTGTCAATCATTATCATATTTCTATAATCTTAGTATTTGAAAAAACATTCTTCATAAAAGGTAAACATAAGACAATTTTTCTTCTATCTCAATCACCTGACTGTTGTTCACATGGTTGTGTATTCTTTACATTGCTTTAAATTGCATACGGGAAAATTTTATTATTGTTCAGATACTAGTTCGATACGATAAAAATATACAATGAAACTCTCTCGCCTTTTTAATGAAAAAATTAAGTCCTCGGGATTACGTACAGTAAAGTGTAGAAGGAGCTCATTACTGCGGCACAAAAATCCTTAGGAATGTCTCTAATACTGTGGTGTGAATTGCAACTACCAGGTCATTGCAACTCTGTTGCATAGACGTTCCTCAGTTTTTTCACAAGGTATTTAGGTGAAACTGTCGACAAAATGTTTGATATTCTCTGAGAGTTAAAGAATACATTATTTGATTTTGTAATGTACAGATTAATAGTAAATAGACGGAGAAAACCTCGGGAGAACAATAGAGAGAGAGAGAGACACGTTTTAACGAGTCGAGCCAGCGCGTACGAAAACGCCGGTTAAGAAAGTCGATCGCGATAACTGGCCCCGGGGGTTGGGGAGGAGAGGGGTAGAGAAACAGCTCCGAAGGAAATCGGGAAAAACTGGACAGGAAATGGGGAAACGAGCGGTAGAAGTAGCAACCTTTTGTAAATAAACGCGCCGGGTGACAAGAGACCGCCGCTGACTCTCTAATAAAAGCTCGTAACGCTTGGTATTGGCAAGCCTTGATTTATTCTGGGCAGCTGAACGTGAACCTTTGAAGAGAATGCGAGAGAGAGAGAGAGAGAAAGAGAGAAAGAGAGAGTAGTTCCCTGCGCTTCGCGACGAAGCGACGCGCGTTTTCCCCCGTTACGATTCCGTGTCTTCCGACCACGGATTTATAACTTGGGAGGCATCAGTTCCCCGAGCTAGCTCCCTTTTTGCGGCCACCACGACCACACAGGGGACGTATTCGTTCCAAGTGGTCGATTTAGTCACGTTGCTTAATCCTTTTTGCTACGCCAGAATCCACCTGCAAACCGTCCCCCTACTAACCCAGCTTTGAACAAAAGTGGCAAGCTATCCCCTAGCATTTTCGGGCACGTACCAGTGTCAAGAAAGTAATGGTCATTCGTGCGAGCACTGCTCCCCCGCAACATGTTGGACCCATATTTGCGAACGAACTTTTGCTAAAAATTGTTTACAAGTATTACAACGGACTCCCGTATGGCGCTGTCCGTTTTATTGGCTACAACGAAGGTAAACCATGGTGTACTGGACACAGACCTTTCAGAGATTTTGCGAGTTTTGTTAATAGAGATCGCTCCAACCACTACAATTTAAATATTCGGTTTAACTTCACCTTAACTGTCAAAAACGCTTGAAATCGCTCTACTTTAAACACGCATCACTTTCGAACCAGCGAATTCCTAACGTTAAAACTTGGATTTTTAGCATTTTCTCGTCGAAATCTACAGGTTTATGTTTTAGAAAGTCAAAGACTTTTGGTACTCTAAGGTAACGTTTAACCAAATGCTTTATTAACAAGTTTCCTTATTTCCAGTGCGGAGCAGAGCTTCAAGACCTGAACTATGTTGCAATGCCCAGATTATGAGAACGAATGGAATATACCGTAGATCCTCCGTTGTACGAATTAATTGGGAGACAAAGTATTCATATAAAAGAATTATTGTTATAACAGAACATCAAGAAAAAATGAAATAACAATAATACAAATTATACACGATCAAAAAGAAACAATATTTTTACTCGATCTTCTAGATCCAAATAGAAATAAGTCTGCAGTACCAGCTTGATTTGAACTTTTATACAGGGTGGGTGGGAAATCGTAGTGCAACCGGGCAGTGGGTGATTCTACATGTAGAACTAAATCAAATGGAAGGAATAAAATTTTTTCGTTTGACACCTCGTTTTCGAGAAAATCGAGTTTAAAAATCGGTCTGGAAGGAAGTAGAATAGGTCAGCCATGGCCAGACGCGTCAGACGATTCCTATCTAATAGCACGAGTATTCGCTGCATTCTCAAACTCAATTTTCTCGAAAACGAAGCATCGGACGAAAAAATGTTGTAGCGAAATTTTTTTAAATTTATTTTATGTGGAATCACTGCCTGCTCGTTCGCACTACGATCTCCGACCCACCCTGAATAATTGGTCCACTTATGGGTATTTTTTCATTTCTGCAGCGCAAAAACCATTGAAACGCAGCAACGTTCAACTTGTTTTTCGCCTACCAGGCTTTCGATTTGGTATACGTATCTGTTATTGATTAAAAATATTTGTTTACAGGGAATTTTTGTTAGAGATACGATATTACCTTCATTTTTTTAAATGAAATCACCCCTTTTTCGTCATATCATAGTAGAAAGAACAAGAGACCACTTTAATTTGTCATTGTTGTAAACTATTCCGAGGGAAATGTTTTCGAAAAATATACGCCATCACCTTCTTGACATGCCGTACGAATGATTCCCGGTGCTCGTGGCGATGAATATTTTATGTGTTTCCAGCTCCAAGTTGTCCAGCTCCGACTTCGCTTCTGAAACTCTCGAAGCCTTTGAAACTGCTGGTCGGGTTACTATGATCGTCGTTCAGGTTTAGCGAGTAGCTCGGTTATGTGGCCAACTACGAATCCTTGTTACCCGGAGAAGGCTCATTTTCTTCTATCGCGAGCTCCAGCCTTAAACTATTAAAGTTCCTCGAACTTTTACATTCCCCAACTATGCATAGAAATTTGAAACAGTTTGTCAATAAATTCGTGTTTGCGTAATATTTAGAGCGTCAGTTTTCGAATATGAAAAACCCTGGAAACTTTAGAGTTTTACAGTGCAGATGGGATGTACTGTAGTCTGCGGATCCTTTGAATCTCAAAGTGTCTTTTTGAAAATACGTTCGCTGCAGCCGGGCTTTAACAATGGGTGAGCTAGAAATTCGCAATGCAAACTATATTGTGGAGAACTTAGTTCTTTCATTCGTTAATAGCCTATTTCATTCTCTTTTTAAACAATTCCCTTTTTGGGGCGTAGCAGAATGCTTTTAAATATGTTGGAAGATGAATGGAGGAGTTACTTGTGGAACAACAAAAGTAATTTTTTTTAAATGGACTACATATTTTCATTACAACAGTCGTATAGCTCGCAAAGAAACAAACTCAGCGATGTGCGATATGTTGGCCTTCGCGTGACTCGCGTCAGACTCGCGATGAAGATTTCAAGCAGAGTTTCCTAATTACATAAAATTTCTAATTAAAATGCAAATAGAATTCTGTTTCATTGTTGTAGAGGTACAACCTTGGGAAAATACATGGCAATAAATAGAAATTTTCTGTTTCTTCTAGGAAATTATGAACGACAAAGAAGTTCTATCACGGCGGCCGTAAAATAAATCGTTGTGTATTGCAGCGAGTGGTGATTCTGCGTGCAGAAACAAGTCGAAAAGACGGAATAACGTTTTTTTCGTTTGGCGCTCTATTTCCGAGTAAATAGAGTTTGATAATTCAGCGAGTACGTACGCTACTTACAGGAATCGGCTGACGTGTCTGTCCATGGCCGACCGGTTCTACTTCCTGTTAATACCAGAACGAACTCGGCGAATTTTCAAATTCGTTTCTCCCGAAAACGAAACGTCGGACAGAAAAATGTTGTTCCTTCCCTTCGACTTGCTTCGGCGTGCGTTAACAACAATTACCGTGTGTTTTCTGCAAAGATAAAACACGCAATCGTGATCTTTTAAATGAATTCGACTTATTTGATAGAAATGGCCCACAGTGCATCCCAATGCTTCCACCTTCGACTCTGACCCGGCAAACTGGAAGACTCTTGATCAACCAGTCACTCGCACCCGCAACGTCAATCACTCGAGCCCAGTTAGCTCCGGAACAGTTCCGATTCGTAACATCGATTTCAAAGCAGCCGGTACAAATATCCTGCTTTTTTCCTCGGACCGGTTGAAAAATTCGATCGATGGTCGAGCCATTATCGAAACTCGATTAGAACGTGGCCGGCGTAGAACCCAGGCGAGAGCGAAGGGCCGTAAAGTTCTTGAGAGCAGGGATGAGAGAAGGGCCACGGCCTCCGGTACCAGTTTGCGCCTCCGAAAAAGCTCCGTTCTCTCGTGTGGAATTTAAGTTCCTAACTATTTGAACGTCTGCCAAAAATAAAGCTCTCTTCTAGCCGGTACCCCGCCCAGAAATTATTTCGCCGGGAACAAGGGAGTGTGGGAGGCTGTTTGTGCGGTACCAGGGTCCGTTCTCCACCGGTGAAGAAACGGTTGCCGAACCGTTCGCGGAATCTATGCCCTGGCGACCACCATTTTTATCACAGCAAGACATAAAACCCCAAGTTTGCTGGAACTAGCTCGGAAATGGGGATCAACTGACCGTCCACGAGAGACCCTTCTCGCGAGCAACTTTATGCCATGGCGCATAGACGCGCGAATTTACCGCCACCGTTCGCAGACGTTTCTCCCACACACGTACACACACACACACACGCACGCACGCCCCTCCACCCGCGGCCATGATCGAGGTGGTTGCTAGTTGGCTGCCGTTCCAACAAGCGTATGTTTCGTTTGAAATTGGTTGCGCTACTTACGCCCGAGGAATGCGTGGAACTCAACTTCTTAGCGCCTCCGGTAACATAGAATTACAACCACTCGTTCTACTGCGCTGTGCGAGCGCTAACACCTTCCATTGCTACACTCAGCGAAACAAGTCGCTTGGGGTGAAGGACTGTCGTAATGGCTGAGACCCGTTTTGCTTTTTAGCTGTAAAACTACGTAAGATGAGAATTACGCAGATAAATGTGTACCGCTGGAGAGGTATAGTTGCCAGCAACATTTTCGCTGCAGAAAGTTCAATAAGTAAGAAGAAGGGCGCCATTTTGAACACCCAATACAATTAGACAGTATTGAATAACGTAAATACATGGAACGTAAAGCATCAACAAAAGTTAAGGATTGTGGTAATTAATAACAAAATTTATTCCGTGGGTTAGGTAAATTTTTGCACTGTGAATCTCCATGCACAGTAAAAATTCTCTGCATCAAGAAACGGGCGGCAAATAGAAAAAAAAAATTTATTTCTATATATAATAATTACAATATATTTATAGTCTTAAAGTCTTTCATATATTTGAAATTTTGCTTACCCATTTTTGTTATAAATGTACAAACTACGCAGTCTAATAATCATTGCTACGGGTAAATTCAAATGTAAATATGTAATGCGAATAGCAAAAAATAAATTTTCCTAAAGTCCGGGAGACAAAAAGGTTCGGAGAAATCCTAAAACTTCAACGAAAAAAATTGTGCACAATAAAAATTTTCTGCATCAAAAAACGGACGGCAAATAGAAAAAAATGTATTTATATATTCAATAATTACAATATATTTATGGTCTTAAAGTCGTTTAATCTTTCAAATATTTAAAATTCTGCTTACCTATTTTTGTTATAAATGTACAAAATACGCAGTCTAATAATCATTGCTACCTCGCTACGGGTAAATGTAAATATGTAATGCTAATAGCAAAAAATAAATTTTCCTAAAGTCCGGGAGACAAAAAGGTTCGCAGAAATCCTAAAACTTCAACGAAAAAAATTGTGCACAATAAAAATTTTCTGCATTAAGAAACGGACGGCAAATAGAAAAAAAAATTTATTTCTTTATTCAATAATTATAATTATTAATACGTGTACAAACTACGCAGTCTAATAATCATTGCTACCTCGCTACGGGTAAATGCAAATGCATATGTAATGCTAATAGCAAAAAATACATTTTCCTAAAGTATGGGTGACAGAAAGGTTCGCAGAAATCCTAAAACTTCAACGAAAAAAATTGTGCACAATAAAAATTTTCTGCATTAAGAAACGGACGGCAAATAGAAAAGAATTTATTTCTATATTCAATAATTACAATATATTTATGAACTTAAAGTCCTCTAGTCTTTCAAATATTTAAAATTCTGCTTACCTCTTTTTGTTATAAATGTACAAACTACGCAATCTAATAATCATTGCTACCTCGCTACGGGTAAATGTAAATATGTAATGCTAATAGCAAAAAATGAATTTTCCGAAAGTCTGGGTGACAAAAAGGTTCGCAGAAATCCTTAAACTTCTACGAAAATTTGTACGAGTACCAAGTCATTGAATACAAAATAAGGTGGTAAAATTATAAGTATTGTAACCATATAATATTTGCTAACGTTTTTTCAACAGTAACGATGTTTAAAACCTCCAACTTCAGTAATTAATGCTCCCTTGGTCACGCGCATGCTGCAAAATATCCTCGAAAAGTTTAAGTGTGAGACCCTTGCCATCATGAATATTTTTTAATTTTTAATAATCGGTGAAAACTTTGCGTGGAAATCTCAATTACGTAATTTTTATGCAAGTTGCCCCGTGTCCATATATAACGTAACAATCTAGATTACGAATTTTTCGTAGCAACTTTCAATGAATTCGGATACAATTAATCGTCGACGATTATGCACTGCGCCGTAACTGAGGATCAATTAATTAGAACTGCATAGGAAATGCTGCACAGTAATTCCGTAAGCCAGAACAAAAGCAGGGGTGAATTCGGCCAACTAGTTTCCAAGTCAAACGACAGCGGTAGTTTTCGACAAATTTGAATCCGTAACTGTTTCTTCCTGACCATTCATTGTGCTCATACATAATCCAGAATTTAGTGACATGAAATAGAAAAGAAGTGGTAGTTGAATGTACAGTGGCGCACAAAAGAAAGTTTGAATGGTAATAACGTATGCTACCACAATTTTTACAAACTGAAATTCTATTTTAATAAAGCAATGAATTTTGTATAAATATCTGTGAACTTGTAGAAAAGGGTCCGACCCTTAGATTTCGATGAGCTCGAAATATGTTGTCAAAATCATCATTCTAAACAACATTTTCCTCTAAAGTTCTTGTCGGACGACTTTAGTTTACGAGATACTCTCAAAAAACCATACTTGTAAATCCATGGGGTGAATCTGTTCCCCCCCTCTCCGATTTCAATGACCTTGAAACATGTTATCAAAGTCACCATTCTGAACAACATTCAATATATATATATATATATATTTAACGAACGATCTAAAATTTATTAATTGACTAATTGTAAAATTTGTTGTAATGAACAGAAAATGAAAGATAAACCGAAAATCGTATCAAGACTTTTCTAATGACCCGATAGATATAATCTTTCAAACGAAAAATTTACTTGACAGGCTCAATTAGAATTACGAATTTGCTTTCTCACGGGCGCGAGCTCTAATTATGGATGTAATTAAACATTACATGAAAGTATGCTATTTTTATTTTTACTGAAAGTGAGGGCAACGGAGACTGCTAGAACAAAGAGGAGGAACGATCGACGCGATGCTTCGTTGTCAAAGTGGAAAATGGAAAAGAGCAAAAAGCTTTCACGACTAACGAGCGTACTCGTGGCCTCTCAAAGCAAATCATTAACTACGGTGTCGGGAATTTGTCGAGAGGCAACCGGATTTCAGACAAACAAGGCCATACTAAGATTTAAACTTTACAAAATAATATTAACGTCCTGTCTTTCAACAACTAATAATATTGTCAGTTTCGCACTATTTCAGAAATGAAAAAACATATTATTTCTGTAAGCTTAACAATGAATTTGCCTGTACATACAAAACAGGTATGTTCCTGAGACAATAATAAACATATTGTTGGCAAAAAATTTCCACACTGCCATATGATATAAAAAAACACATAGATTTGCATTTAAAAAATTGAAGGTCACCTCCATTACTAATAAAAGATTACACAGATACCTTTGTTTGCAAAAACAAACAGAATAACTTTCTCCTCCTCCATTTTTTCTTACCACAATGGTTTTCAGAAAAGATGCTGGCTAGTAATCACGCGAACACCCTGTATAATGTAAAAATATTTTACCTTTTATAGGAACGGAATAAATAAATTGTGGAAGTTATATTTCGAATGGAATTCATTAGTTGAAGTATTTTTTACGGAAGTTTAGTTACCAAGGGTGAGAAGGATTAGGATGTAAAAGTAATCTAAAATGAACTGTAACAGGATTGGAACTCGCAAACGACTTATTGGAACACATCCTGTTACTTTCAAATAAATGCATTTCGTGTTCGGTCCGCTTTTAAAGACACGACAACGTAAGTACAGATAGATTTTCATGTTACGTAAGGAATACAAATCCACCGAAATGTTTTCGTCCTCGATGTTGCTTTATGTAATCATTGTTTCACGTTATTTTTGATTTAAAACAGTGTTGCGAGACCAGAATATTCAGGAAACATTGCTCCGAACAAAGCTGGGAATAAACTCTGTGAAACTTTATATCATCCCGTGAGAAATACCTCAATAATTTTATAGGGATCGGAAGTACCGGAAGCGTTACAATTCTATCGTTTTCAGAGTTAAGCGGACTACACATTTTTAAGTGGTTTATACGAAAATGTACTTATTCTTCTAATAATTACAATTAGTTAGAAAACAATATATATGACAATATTCCATAATCATAATACGTGATTGTGCTGTCACGTAGCGGCAGCGCTCATTGGACAATTCTGTGTCAAAAACAGCTACAATAGTTCAATTTTAAACACGTATAACTTCTGAACCAGCGAATTCCTAAAGTTAAAACTTGGATTTTCGCATTTTCTCGCCATAACCTCTAAAACAACATAAAAATAGATCAAAAATTTGTGATCCCGTAAGGTGAAGTCGAACCAGTGACCTCAACATACATTTTTTTTATACAAATGTATTTCTTACTGGACCAACTCTATTTATGGATAATGTATCTGGCGACAGGCATAGCCCGTAGATCACGCCGATACGTTCTCTATCGCGAACTTTGTGCACACACGGCTTCGATGTCTCAAGCGATTATTCTTTTACAAATTCCATTAGCATCCAAACGAATTCGGACGTTATTTGAACAAGCTCCGGGGACACTTAAGAAATAAGTAACATGAACGTTAGAGCACAGAGCCCGACACGGCGTTCCTCCGATCTGAATAATCCTCTTATTTCTCTCGGAGAGGATGCCCGTTCGATCCGCAGATATCTGCGAGAAACGAGGTAATTTAGTTCAAAGGAACGACCATCGAACAATCGGAGGAACGAGCGTGCATGCCACACGCCGGGCTCGTAAAATTCTTTTCTTTCTCTCTGTTACAGATCCGCAGGCCACTTTCATGCTGTTCCCGCGAGTTGGCCGCGCGGCGATGGATACTTCGCGTGGGCGTCAAGTGGGACACAAGATCCCGTAAAGGAAAGGTTTATGGCCCTATCGAAAATCAACAATAAAAATCTCGGCGGAACGATACGGACAGGCGGCGTGGCCGTACCAGTGGGGATGACAAATACCCGGTTACCGTAGACACGTACGAAGAACGCGGAGACGGTCCGTTCGTTCGTTCCGGCATTTGAACACGCGAAACGTTCCCCGGTTTCGATCGTGTAGGGACCCGGGGAATTTATGCCTGTCCCGTACCTGGTATTTCGGTCAAATATTTCATAACCATCGCGTACGAGTCTATCGCGTCGATCCCGGCTGAAAAATGCCCCTTCGGCCCCGGCCGTGCTTATTGCTTTCCTCTATCGGTTCTACCCGCCCTATAGCCGCCGCCTGTACTCATTCCTTCACGCTCTCGCCTTCCGGACGTATTGACGTTTTCTTTTGTAGTAATGCGCTTCGACGCATTAAACGGAATCGATACTTACGGGAAAGACACGGCCAGACCACCCCCGTCCCATCGGCGAACGATGCCGACGACGCTTCGTTCGACGGTGTCACTCAGCTTAATGCACTTTAGATTAGGAAAACCGTTCAACTTCCCCGACACAACAGTTTAGCCGACTTTGCCCCGGAGTTCAACTGACTTTCCCGTGTAATTTGGATCTACCGCGACCTTGGGATCCGCGGGGCGGCGGTTCGGACTCCGCGCGGAGGCTGATCCCATGGGAGCCTGCTGGTCGGAAGCTCTTACGATCGGGCACTGATCTTTCGATTGTTACGGGTTTGGCGACGATCGCTGGCGAACGTATCCAGCCAATCCCTCCGGGGAGTCTACTTCGTATACAGCATTCACGAAACAATGTCAAATTTCGCGCGTTTAATGAGAATTGTCGACTATCTCAGGAGGTTGCTTATCCGCGAACAGTTGAAAAGTAAGAGCAATTCTACAATTTTTTTTGCATACGGGGTGTCCGATTCAACAATGTCATTCATAAAGATTTTGGTATTTAGCCCTTGGACTCCGGCGAGTTCCAAGTTATATTTCACTAATGTAGTTTTAAGTTTTGAGCGGAAGCTGAGCAGCGATATTTTTCGTTGGAGAAGGATAGTATATGAGATACCCTCTTAAGTACCAAATGATCGAACCCTTGCGCCGAAAGCATTAACAATCTTATTAACAATAAATACGATCGATAGTAACCTATAAATACCCTCTCGTTCTGGAAGTAAACGATTTCGAACTAACAACTTCAAAAGAAAACGAGGGGACGGCGATTTTCTCTTTTTTAACCATTTGCACTCGGAGCTGTTTTAACTCGAAAATTCAACATTTTTTCCAACCTACAATATTTCCATTCCGTATGATTTTTTAAATTTTATGGTACAGTAATTTTTAAGGGTTACATTAACAGCGTCGTCTTATATCGGAATAAAACTACATTTTTCCAACCTACAATATTTCCATTTCCTATGATTTTGTAAATTTTATGGTACAGCAATTTTTAAGGGTTAAATTAACAGAGTCGTATTATATCGGAATAAAACTACATTTTTCCAACCTACAATATTTCCATTCCCTATGATTTTTTAAATTTTATGGTACAGCAATTGTTATGGGTTAAATTAACAGCGTCGAATTATATCGGAATAAAACTGTTCATTTTTTCCAACCTACAATATTTCCATTCCTTATGATTTTTTAAATTTTATGGTACAGCAATTTTTAAGGGTTAAGTTAACAGCGTCGTCTTATATCGGAATAAAACTGTACATTTTTCCCAACCTACAATATTTCCATTCCCTATGATTTTTTAAATTTTATGGTACAGCAATGTTTAAGGGTTAAATTAACAGCGTCGAATTATATCGGAATAAAACTGTTCATTTTTTCCAACCTACAATATTTCCATTCCTTATGATTTTTTAAATTTTATGGTACAGCAATTTTTAAGGGTTAAGTTAACAGCGTCGTCTTATATCGGAATAAAACTGTACATTTTTCCCAACCTACAATATTTCCATTCCCTATGATTTTTTAAATTTTATGGTACAGCAATGGTTAAGGGTTAAATTAACAGCGTCGAATTATATCGGAATAAAACTGTACATTGTTTCCAACCTACAATATTTCCATTCCCCATGATTTTTTAAATTTTATGGTACAGCAATTTTTAAGGGTTAAGTTAACAGCGTTGAATTATATCGGAATAAAACTGTACATTTTTTCCAACCTACAATATT
>CM052192.1:12504334-12516794 GCA_028455805.1 Lasioglossum figueresi | reverse complement strand
AATAGGATCTGAATCACTTCGAATCGCTTAGATTCAATATTTACGAGGAAAAATTCGTGTCACTTGCAACATAATTCAAAGCTTAGAACTCTTCAAACTCTTGGACGTCTTGGAAGTCTTCATTGTCTTGGAAATCTTGAAAGCCTTAAAACTTTGGTAGGTTTGTAAGAATTGAAACTCTTGAAATGTTACATCTATCACGAAAGAATGATTACGTCATGTCAGAATTGGGATGAATAACAGTATGAACGTACCAATATTATAATATTATGAAACCTTGAAAATCACGCAGTCCGCGTATTAATTGTTCAAGAGTTTCAAGAATTTCTGATTTCGAATAAATGAGCCGTTGGGGAAGGATATTGTATTCATTAAAGTCATTACTTGAATAAAAAAATTGGGCTCTATTTCACCTTAAAATACCGAAATTACCAACCCAATAGTTTACAGTCTACAGATCAGAGTGAGTGTGTTTGTTGCTTCATGACGATCGACTGAAATAATGGCGAAACATTCGGAAAACATTCCCATTCGACATGGTTTAAATCCGAAAGCCTCTGATTACTATTACAAAATTATTGTTGCCACAAATTTACGACCACGTTCGCGAAGTTTGAAGCGTTATTATGTATAAGCGAGTGTTTGCTAGTGAACTCCGATTATACGAACATAAAATCATATTGGGGAAAATCTGGTGAATTCCTATTACATTAACGATACAGTTACACGAACTGTTTGTTTCCCAACAGGTTCATATAAATGGAGTTTTATTGTTACTAACCACAACGGATAGAACTGTGTGGTAGACTCGATGCATTAATTACAGTGCCGAACAAAAGCTGCGGTACAATTTTTGTAGCATACATAGACAATATAGAATGAATACATTGATTTCTTTTTAAATTTGTATCTTGTACATCCAAGTAGATTTTGTAAGAAAATATAGCAACATTACAAAATTATATTAGAAGTAATAACAAAGATGTGGCTAAAATTGATTGTGAAATATAATATATTACGTCATCTTGTGAATAATGTAAATTTCTTTTCATCTTTTTGGAAGGTAAAACTCACAAATATAAAAACATTTAAATCAATTTTATACATATGCTCGTAACAATGTATTGTGATGATGGAAACACAAGAACATAATTGGTTACATAAAATGAGGAAAGTAGATAGAAGAGCAATTTTTGAAATTATGTGCTTGTAGTTTAACTTTGAGAAATATTAACAAAAAATTCGGATTATTTATACCATGATATTATATTACTCTTTTCTGAATATAATTCGCCCAAATCAGCCAAAAAGATTGAATGAAGGATCTTAGAAGAAAGAGACTAGCATCACATTATTGTGTTAATATTTTGGTTTCAATTGTCTGGAAGCATTATTATTCGAATTTGCTAATAGTTCTATTCTGCTCACGAAACAATTTTGATACAATTTGATTTCTGCTAATATTTTATTGTACGATATATTAGAATGTATAAAAGAATGTATAAAATATTTTGAAGAACGACCATTTCATCCAAATATTATTTAATAATTATGGATAAATTAATCATCGAAATGATCTACATAGCACATTTCGAATATACGTGTACGTAGGATTAATTAAATTCACATGATTGATCGAATTAATTTGATCAAAAGTTATATTACCTGTATTCGATTAATCGAATGATAATCATATTGTTAATAATTTCAATTTATAAGGCTTTCAATATTTTCTTCTGCATCGACATAATATATATTCATTATACGTAAAATAAATAATTGGTATTTATTATCTTACGTGGATACTATTTTTTAATCATTGCAGTATGATAATTACAACCGACAGATGTATAATAATTCGTCAGCGCATTTTATGCATTTATGATAAAAATGGGTAGGTCAAATGTAAGCCAATAAAAATAATTGAAGCATTTAAATATTCTATTATGCAAGAAATTAAATATTTACTTCACCCCAGCTTGTTGCAGTTCGTATAAAATTTTTATTTTGCATAAACTTACGTTTCAAATATTAACATGTCAATTAATTGCAGTATTGCAACAAAAAACACAGCGTGACTTTTCATTAAATTAGTATGTATGTGTGTAAGGTTAAACATTAGTTCATTTTCTTCTTTATCTTTTACAAGGAATGGGGAAAACTGTACTATTGCTGGCACTGCAGTAGTTATTGGCACTTTTGATTTAAACGGCAAATATTAAAAATTCTTGGTACAGAAAATTATTCGATATTGCTTTTTATTTATATTTCAAAGCAACGTTGTAAGTTTTCATAACAGAGCTCCACTTATGACTGTTAGCAACGCTAGTACATCCAGTAAGACCGACGGAAGACCGCAGTGCAGTGCAAATAGTGTTTTATTAAAATTTTCGTTACGAGTAAGTATACTTCACCGCTTTATAACTTAATTTCGGACTGTATTACAAATGTAATAGGTGCGTATATGTTTAATTATAAAACAAGTAGCCTGTTTAACGTTTACTTCTTACTGTGCCAATGACTGTACAATTTGTCTTACGATTGTTATTCACTGAATATATTTTATAATAAAAGATTTATGACTCGTAAAAGCTGTTTGATTTTGCTGAAAAATCTCTATTAGCTTGTAATAATAGCAAGTTAAGCTCGTTTAAGTATTTCGAAAAAGATAAACAGATTTTTCCTACGATTTTGGCTTAGGGTGGCAATCATTGTACAGTTTACGCTAATTGTGCAAAATATGAAAGTTGAGTGAAGTACAAACTATCTGAAACTAATAAATTTCATCAAGTTCGTGCACGGTAAACTACAAATTATATTCAGTAGCAATCTTCGAATCATCAATTCATTATCTTTGCCTGCATTTTTGTCTAATTAGACAGAGTATCTCAAAAATATTGTAGATTAATAGCCACAGTATTAAAATCAAATCATTTTCCAAAAAGTATAAAAATCCCCACAGGAACGCATTTTAAAATCAATTTTGTATAACTCGTTAATCATTTAATATTAAATTTTTGCGTTCAAATACTTTAATATTTTCGCTCAAAACTCTTTTAGAGTTCGAACTATGCTGTTCAAGGCAATAACTTCACGTTTGAACAGTTCCAACTTGCAATTCTAGCAATTCTAGGCTAGATTCATATTTCACTCACAAACGCATTAGAGACGCGACCTTGCATCTGCTTGCAAAAGCAAAAGGGTGAATTCGAACCTAGAATGAAACAAATATTGGCAAGTCAAATCTCGTGCAATACCACGATGGATGCTAGTAGTCTCAATCAAATATATGGATTATTTTAGGCATTACCTTGCCAAGCTGTTTCGCTACCATCGCTATAAACAACATATTGCATGTAGGATTATTGTTAATTTGTAGTAGTAAATGTTATACATACACTAAAAAGATTGATAGAATCACAGAGTATATCAATATACAAGTTTCAACTTCTTAAATTGATTAAAGAAAAAATGTTGTATTTCCTATGTTTTTCAATTTACAATAATTTTGAATCACAGAGGATATCAATATACAAGTTCCAACTTCTTAAATTGATTTAAGAAAAAATGTTGTATTTCCTATGTTTTTCAATTTACAATAATTTTGAATCACAGAGCATATCAATATACAAGTTCCAACTTCTTAAATTGATTTAAGAAAAAATGTTGTACTTCCTATGTTTTTCAATTTACAATCATTTTGAATCACAGAGGATATCAATATACAAGTTCCAACTTCTTAAATTGATTAAAGAAAAAATGTTGTATTTCCTATGTTTTTCAATTTACAATAATTTTGAATCGCAGAGGATATCAATATACAAGTTCCAACTTCTTAAATTGATTAAAGAAAAAATGTTGTACTTCCTATGTTTTTAAATTTACAATAATTTTGAATCACAGAGGATATCAATATATAAGTTCCAACTTCTTAAATTGATTAAAGAAAAAATGTTGTAGTTCCTATGTTTTTCAATTTACAATCATTTTGAATCACAGAGGATATCAATATACAAGTTCCAACTTCTTAAATTGATTAAAGAAAAAAATGTTGTATTTCCTATGTTTTTCAATTTACAATAATTTTGAATCACAGAGGATATCAATATACAAGTTCCAACTTCTTAAATTGATTTAAGAAAAAATGTTGTATTTCCTATGTTTTTCAATTTACAATAATTTTGAATCACAGAGGATATCAATATACAAGTTCCAACTTCTTAAATTGATTAAAGAAAAAATGTTGTATTTCCTATGTTTTTCAATTTACAATAATTTTGAATCGCAGAGGATATCAATATACAAGTTCCAACTTTTTAAATTGATTAAAGATAAAATGTTGTATTTCCTAGGTTTTTCAATTTACTATAATTTTGAATCACAGAGGATATCAATATACAAGTTCCAACTTCTTAAATTGATTTAAGAAAAAATGTTGTATTCCCTACGTTTTCCAATTTACAATAATTTTGATTTTGCATAAAATCTATAGTCTAGAATATATATTCTATATTGTTTAGTCAATATACTGCGGATCTTTATATAAAATAGAAATTTTCTTCGTCAACTAGAAGATACAGAAACCTTATAAAAATTTCTTTCTATCTTTAGCAATTTTAATAAATTTAAAGTAACGTCTGGTCGTTTTTTAATTTCTGAATGTTTTAAATCACGTGCACCGTATACGTTGGTTCGTGGATTGTCATAAAATCGTAAGGGTTTGCAGAATCCGGTGGACGAAATAAAAATCGATGTCCAATTCTTCGATATCGAAACCCATTCAATATTATGGTATACATGATATGTATATAGTACATTATATTACAGTAATTTCGGTCAACTCACGAATGCATCGTAAATGCATGCGACCATTCTCACATTGAAGCATTCTATTTCGTAAGATATAAAAAATCGTGTATAACTGAATCGAAAGAGTACTTTAATAATCTCTTTTCAGGTTCAATATATATTACACTCTTGAACAAAATTAACTTTATACATATAAATTTTTCATCATGATTTTGCACGACTTTATAAATATAAAAAAAAACACGCAGCATAAAAAAAATACTAGATCAACATCCATTTGAAACTATAACAAACCGTTCGCATTTGTTCGTAAGATAGGAAATATAAAACTGTAGCGATCTGTACGTATCAGGCTTCACCAGCATACCCTACAGGGATACAGTGCAGATGACATTTCATCCAAAAATGAATGAAGAATATAAAACAAAATTTCCACATTTGGCAAAATAGTACTGGCGTTACTACGCTATACATCGTTGTCCCTTTATATACCCGGTCCCGATAATTGCTCCTAACAAAGTATGCTGAAAACATTGTTGGTTCTTTTGCTGAAGTTCTTTTTTCTTTTTAAGAAAAAGTCACCACAATGCAGTGGTGTCTGGAATAGAATAGAAGGGTTCCGAAATGACGAATCTTTGACGGACTGGAGGGTACCATAAATCGGGATTATGCGCAAGCGTGCAGACTACTTTTATTGCCGGAAAGTTTGACGGCAATGGTTCTTCGAAGTTCTCTGCGCGGAACGGGACTTTTTAATTAAGTGCATACCGTCGGTGTCGTCAATAGGTATTGTCTCGCTACATAAAGGCGGTGTAATCGAGAAATTTTCGAATTCCCAGTCGAAAAGAACATTCCAGTTATTCGACGAAATTATAAAGATTTAAAGTATAGAACCTTTGAAAACCTAATCAATTTCTTGAAACAGGCAAAATTAATTAATCAAATCTAAAAAATCACTCGTGTATTAACCGGTAGTTGCTAATTACCCTTGCGAGGTTGGTGCAATTTAAAAAAATAAATCTAAAAAACAAATATTATAGAACTTCCGTATGTACTGGAAGGAACGATCATACTAAAATAACGAATACTGTTTACAGAAACACCACCACCAACGCTTCTTTCTCTCGTTTCTTTAACAAAACATTTTGTATGATCCATGTTAAAAGAAACGTTACAAAGGCATTTTGAAAATAGTGTGCCATGCGCGTTTGTGTATTTAAGTATTAAAAGAAACTTCTGACAAGGTATATTCAGGTGTAAAAATTTCACTCTGCTATTCAGTACGTCGGCAACTGTTTTTAATGTTCGGATCTCTTTGTACTCATCTTCATGAAGTTATACTCTTTGTCCAAAGTGCCGGAACACAGTTTCTTTAACTTCTTTTCAGATTGAACTTTAAACGCGGTCGAGGCAACTGGCTTTCATAAAATTTCTTTTAAAAAAACTCCTCGGAAAAGTTAATTAGAAAGTTCGACTGTGAGTGCGGACTTTACTTAAATTATAAAGAGACATTAAGTCCGAAGTTTCTTGGCTTTCGCTGGTCTTAATATTCTACATAGTTTGCATGTAATACCTACTAATTTCAATATCCATACTAATTATAAAAACAATAATCGATTTTGTTTCATTGAATACAGACCGTACATTGAGTTTAAATTTGTACACTTCCTTAAAATACAAATTTTAAACGATAATTCGTTTATTAATGATTAATTTAAATTTTAACGATTAAAATCTTATAATGTTGTGTTAATTCAAATATATGTATTTCAAGACAGTAAGAAGTATTTTAATACCTACATTTAGCACACACCAACATTTCACTTTAGGCCACAGTTTGCGACATACTTTGCAAGTAAAACAGAAAAAGATTTTTTTATTTGAAGTTATGGCAAACATAGAACATATACCTTGTTGGCAATATTAAACTTACAATATTTTATTAAGAATAGATTTAATTTTTCAACAGTACATGTTATAACCATTCTCCGAATTTTTATATACAAATTCTTAAGAAAATCTTACAAAAACACCTATCGTACTACCATACCAATAATAGCTTTCTATCGATCGTGTTTGTTGTTAATAAAATTGTTAATGCTTTCGGCGCAAGGGTTCGATCATTTGTATGATCGAACCTACAAACGATCGAACCCTTGCGCCGAAACCAATAACAATTTTATTATACTACCATACCCTTTGACCCTTGAAGGTTACATTAACATTAGGTTTACGGAGGTCTAAATATAACTATTTAACATCAATTTATAAACATAACAAGAATGTGTCTATCCAAATGTTTGGCCATTTTTCCGATAGTATATACCCCAAGAATTAAATTTGGTAAATAATTTCTCAGAGAAGCATCTTTACAATCTTAATAATTGCAAATTAAGAATATTAGAACCCGTCATTTCGACGGTTCCCGTAAACCTAGTGTTAATCCGTCCTCGAAAAGGAACAACGCAGATATATTGGCGACATCAAGATTGTATATTTAATTTCCGAAGTTGTAAACGTACAATACAATTATTTACATCGGAAAGGTCAGTGCGTATTTTTAAATTTTTATTATTATTTGAGATTTCGATATAAAATCTAGTTCTCCGAGGAAAACATCTTAATAATAGTTTACAGCATTTCGCTTTCCAAGGATAGTCAGTACTTTCTTCCTGCTAACCGGAAGTGGAAAGAGTGAAATAACCAGCGCAGTGTTCACGCGAAACGAAACAGTCTCCCAGCGAATCGTTACCATCGAAACGGGAGAGGTTTTCTTTTCGCCGGCAATTATCAAAGCGACAGATCAAATATTTGATTTCGCCGGAGTCTAATTTACACAGCTCTGTAAACTGTTTCCGGGACGTCGTTAGAAACTAGTTCAAAAACAGCCGCTGTTTTCGAGAAGAGTTTCCGATTTTTCGAGTGGCTGTCACAAGAAGAGTCGCTGAAAGTTCTACACCGGGGGGGGGGGGGGTGTTTTCACCGCTCATCAGCGCGGTGACGCGAGCCACCTTCCAATCTTCTAAACTCCTGCGAAGCCGTCAGCTTTCTTCGAAGAGTCTCGAGGTGTTCTAGAAGTCCTCGAAATGAATCGTTCAATCTTGTGACTCGCCGCGTGAACGACCACTCGTCGCGACGCGAGGCGACGCCGCGCCAAGCCGCAGGAACGGAATCTCGCGACACTTCGTTGGCTTTGTCATCGTAAATCGAAAAGTCGATCGCCGCGAAACGCGAAGACGCTGAACGAGCCGTATCTCGTTTAGCTGCGTTTTATCATTGGCCGAGTTCAAACCGGTTCATTGGCTCCCCGATCGCTCGTTGATTCTATTAAGGTGCAATTATGCGTCGGAACGAGGCCAACCGATATCTTGCTCCCTGAAGTCTCTCGTTATTCCGCGCTGACATAGACGCAACGTGATCTACGGCTGGTCACGAAACTTTAGGCTCGGTCCACAAGCTTCGGCAGATTTTTACGGGGATCAATGTCGTCTGGATGACCTTCTAGCTACTGCAAGACTGAACGCGGAGTGCGCAGGAACGACATTAGTAATGTATTTGCTTTACTTCAGCCTTGCAGATAAGAAATGTGACTTGGTTTACATTAACGTAATTGTACGAATCACTCTTTTTCTTTGTCTCACTCATTTCTACACTGACCTACTCTGCTAGTATCCTAATTACATATTATAATACTAACCCAACTATTCATCATCCAGGAACGACATTAGTAAGGGACTGTCGTGAAGGTTGGGACAAAGTTCGGCAAACATTTTATTTGAATAAAAATTTCGAATCTAGTGGTCTTATTCGTGAAATTATTCGTGGGAAGTCTTCGAATATAAATCCTTCGAATAATTTGCTGCCAGGCGAAGGCGTTGGTAGCCGTGGCTAAGTGGTGCAATAAAAACGGCCGGGCAACCCGACGCACAGTCAGGTATATCGGTGTGGAACCACTTCTAATTCAATTGCAAAACTTGCTTATTGTTCATAATTTTTCATGGAAGTGGCGCCAGATAGTTGGCGGCGTTCTTCCGATTAAAATGACACTAAACTCGACAGAATTTGTACCGCGTCTAGTGATTTTATTAGTAAAATTGTTCGTGAGAAGTCTTCGAATATAATTCCTTGGAATAATTTTTTGCCAGGCGAAGGCGTTGGTAACCTTGGCTAAGTGGTGCAATCAAGACGACAACCCGACGCACAGTCAGGTATATCGGTGTGGAACCACTTCTAATTCAATTGCAAAACTTGCTTATTTTTCATAATTTTTCATGGAAGTGGCGCCAGATAGTTCGCGGCGTTCTTCCGATTAAAGTGACACTAAACTCGACAGAATTTGTACCGCGTCTAGTGGTTTTATTAGTAAAATTATTCGAAGGATTTATTCGAAAACTTTTCGCGAATAATTTCTAGAATAAAACCACTTTATTCGACATTTTTGCTCAACTCTGGGTTGGGAAACCATATAAGTTGGGACAGTGTTTTTTCCACATCAACGCACTGGAAACACCAATGTTATGGTTGTGAACTTTATTTCTGTTTAAAAACAAACTTTTCATGAGTATTAGAAGCATCATATCGTGTTCAGTGTAGCTGTGCGAAGCGAAGGCTAAAAATATCTCTTAAAAAGTTTGTTGCGTTTCTTATGGATTCGTCTTCAACTGAAAATCTGTCAACCATGTTTGCTTAACATTAATTATATGTCATTAATTATAATGTGACATGCGCACGAGTGGATTGTTTGCATTTTAGCGAAACATCGAGGGATACTAAACCATTACATATTCACATTTTCTGCTTTTACTTCTAAAAAAGAACTTCGAGTTTCTGGGACCCGAGTGTGAAGTACATGTCTCAAAGATAAGTGCGATGTTCCAGGGTTTAATATATCTAACTTTTTGGGAATTTAATGTAGTTTGAATGTGCAAAAAAGATTGTGCGCTTGACGTGATGTGTATTCCATGAATACCTGTACGCAACGTTCCGTGAGCATTATTATTATTTTGAGTCTACAATAACATAATAGCAAACACATTTGCAGCGGAAGAGGCTAAATATAAAAACAGCCGTTCATTGTAATAACAGATGGGTCGTGGACCGAATGAAACGCAGCTTAACTGCGAAAGAAAATGCATTCGTTGAACCGTACGATCGCAGCACCGTCACAAACGGAACGGTTTCGTTTCCAGCGGAAACACGTCGATCGAATTGCGTTCCGGTATTGTTCGCGGTATTTTTACGGTGCCACCGTTATTGCCAATCCGCCGATTCCAAAATCCGAAACCAGAAAGAAGATAAATCGAGCGACGAACGAACGGTGGGTTCTCGCGACTCCGTGAAAATTCGTGCGCCGTTTCATTGTTTCCGTGTGTATTTATCGGGGCACGATTTCGGAAGAGGTTGTTGCGAAGATCGGTTAAATTGTCGCCAGATCGTTTCGAGTAGAATGCACACGAACGGTATCGCTGAAATCGACATTGCAGTTCTACGATCAGGTCCGCAGAAGTAATTCCATGTAGCGTTACACCAGTAATACGCATATTATTGCAGCCGCATATTGGCAACAGCGTTCGTATCTGATTCAGCCACAGCCGCTGAACAAGAGAACCAAGCTTTCATTCATTTCGATAATAATAATTAGACTGCGGATCATTGCGCGAAGTAAAAATTGCTTATATTAATTGCATGGAACATTTTTTCGTGCTTTCGTCATTTTGATAAATTGGGAATATTGACATTCTGAAATTCTTTTAACCCTTCGTACACTGTGCCGGAGTCTATTTTGACCGAGAACATCCAATTTCTCACTTAAGTACTCAATTTGTGGCAATTAAGGGAGTAGGCTCCTTTTTCCAGGATTGCAAGGGTGCGGAATTCGCGTTCTCATTTCTCGATAATACAAAGTGGAGGTTTCAGGAGTCAAAAACGCAAGATAAAAGATCGATCTAGAGTGTTATTGCCCTCAAAATCGTTAATTTTTCGTTTGCGAGGCGTAATTTGCATTATTCGGCAGCACGTAGCTGTCGCAGCTTTATAAAAATAGCTACACGCGCAGCTGTATGCTTTCGAATAATGAAAATTACGCCTCGTAAACGAAAAAATAGGACTTTCGAGGGCGTCAGCGCCCTAGATCGATCGTTTATCTAGCGTTTTTGACTACTGGAAATCCCCATTTTTGTATTATCGAGAAATCAGAACGCGAATCCGGCACCCTTGCAATCCTGGAAACGAGTCTACTGCCTTAAACTAATTGAATAGCTGTTTCCTTGAGGATGTCGGAAAGACTAATACGGCTACACCAGATATCATCAAAAGTAAATTTTTAAAAATGATTAATTAGAGCTGTGAACGGTCCTAAGCATGTTCGAGTTTGTTCGAGGATTAATCTTTCTGTTTTCAATTGCAAATGTTCTCTCCAAATCTGTATTTCAAACACTCCTCGTTGCATTTCACATTTTTACAGGAAAAAAATGTTTGGACAATCCTATTAAAGATTCCTGAACAATTTTAGCTGAGCCTATTACGTGACCATACGAATAGAGAATAAATAAAAGATTAATAAAGAATACATAAAAGAATAAATAAAACAAAAGTGGCGTACTGTTTCAGCCGTAGACTACATGTATACTTGTAGACTCGGCCTACGAAGAAAAGTGGCAAAATGGTTAGCACTATTTAAAGTAATAATAAAATAAACAGAGATTCCATATTATCAATATCTACATTAAAATTTTACATTTTCCATATTATAATTGACAGATCAATTTAGCACTACTTAAAATAATAAGAATAAAGTAAAAATGAGCGATCAATAAAATAATTATATGAAGCAGTACAACATTTTTTATATGTAATTTGAATGGTATCAAGTGGTGATTATCCCGCAGAACTTGTTTTATCTCGTAGTTTTCAAGGTAATCGATGTTCTTTTTTTTCAAATAACCAGATATATTTTCGCGTTGCTTCGCGTTGTTTATTAAAAAATCACATTCAAGTGGGTGAAATGACCTTCGAACGACCTTGAACTCCGAAGATGAAGGTCAAACTTAAATTTCGTTTTTAAGGAGAATGCAGTCTTTTGGTGCCATACGAATTACACATTAACCCTTTGCACTCGGAGCTATTTTAACTTGAAAATCAAACGTTTCTTCCGACCTACAATATTTCCATTCCGTATGATTTTTTAAATTCGATAGACACGAAATTGATGGGATACCTCATACAATACATAACTGTTTAGTAATTGGTCAGATACCGTCATATCAAATAACGTAAACAATATTTTAAATAATAGTACAGCAATTTTTAGTGACGCCTCAGAGGCACCACTCGAATCTTAAGGGAGTAGGAAGGAATTTGGCCTTGACGAATTGATGAGTTATGTGGTACACCGTACACCGCTAGAATCATGTACTTACACGAGAATTGCAAGGGTCCTGTATTAACAAAATTGCGTCTCGCTTATGCATATTGGGGACCTCTCCATAGTCGCAATCGCTAGATAAAAGATAAATCTAGCGCGCTTATACTCGCATTATTCGACAAAATTTAGCGGAGCCGCGAGAAGATATGCTGGAACATATGAAAATGCAGCAGTGTCGCGCCATTCATCTTTTATCTAGCGATTGCGACTATGGAGAGGTCCCCAATA
>CM052192.1:12387074-12502054 GCA_028455805.1 Lasioglossum figueresi | reverse complement strand
AAATTACTGTTGCCATTCAAGGTCTCATTAAAAAGTGTTTAGCCATGCACCACGGATTTTTCAAAATTATGCAATAATCACCGGTCGGTAATGTGTTAACACTGGATCTACCACGCCAGTCAAAATGACTGGTTATACAATTTCATTCTGAAATTCCTACCTCATGTTACATTTTTTTCGTAATGATGTGATGACTTTTACAGCGATATCGAAAGGTGTAATATAATGAATTTGATTTTTATTTTATTTATACAGAATCAAAATAATTTTGTATCATGGTTACTTGTACCGATACCAGTCAACAGAAAAAGCTACCTCCTCTATGCCAGTACCGGACACAAAGGATGAATAATAATAATAATAATAATAATAATAATAAGCATGAATAAAATTATGAAGTCATGCAAATTCTGGTAGTCTAACTATACTTTGACTTCTTGTCAAACGATATTAATATCAAATAATAGTGTCGTCGCCTAAAGTCGTTGTCGGTGAAAGTCGTTGTCGGTGAAAGTCGTTGTCGGCCAAAGTCGTTGTCGACCGAAGTCGTTGCCGGCCAAAGTCGTTGTCGGCCAAAATCGTAGTCGGCCAAAATTATTGTCGGTCAAATCTGAAGTCGGTGAAATATTGTCGGCGAAAACTGTGTCGATGAAACCCGTGTCGGCGATTTTCATTGGACCCATGGATAGATCTTGAGTTATTCATAGCCCAAAGTGATTTTTCATTTTCTGAGATTTCAGTACAGTAAATCTGCACGGAGAAATATCGTGTAGAGAAACTATTTTTTTATGGCCGAGTCTACCGTGCCGACCGTGCCGAAAGTACAAAGCAAGCCGAACGTAGAAAAAGACAGCATGCACACACGGATCGTCCTTCCTTCCACCTGAAGCTTCCGTCGTCAATTAAACCACTAAATACAGTTAAAATTATATCGCGTTTAGTGTCATTTTAATCAGAAAATGTCAGAAATAAGTTGGTGAAAATCCCATAAAAAAATAATGAGACATAAAGAAGTTTTGTAATTGATTACGGTGCATGCTTACACTGCCTGGAGATCGAGGCAGCTCGAGCTTCGTGGCTCCTGCGGAGTTGCCCCTCAGTGGACGGGGTAGGCACTTGACAAATTCTGGGTAGACAGTTGCTGAGAAATAACGCGACTTTACTATAGCAAAGCTCTTGATTGATATACTTGAATTGTTATATTTTAAATCAATTTCCTTAATATTTAGGTGGACGCAGTGCATAATATGCAAGTTGTGTAAAATAAATGGTGGCTGACCGAGTAATGAAAGACGATTCAGATTAAAGTTTGTTACGAATTTCTTGTGGAATGTGCATCTGCATATGCATCGTAACCAAACGGATTATCAAGATCGCTCGCTTTAAATCTATCCATTTTACGGAGTACGAAAAACTGAAAAGATTCTTCATTTGAATGTCGAGAATAGATCTCTCGTTTGGTTGAACGAGCACAGTCTCGCGCAATATTCAACTGTTTCGGGCTCGCTGGGAATTCATACATATTTAATCGTGCTTATGTAACGAATCATCTCTTGAGCATCAATTTTTCCTTAACGACTATGGAGTTCCCATGTTACTCGAGCGGATTGAATTAAACTTCACGGGGCGAACATTTTCGGTCGTTACGGACGGAGTTTGCTACAATAACGTTGCCTCGGATATTAGGAGCACGCGGCAAAATAATGTAAATCCACGTATTATTAACACAATTCAAACCATCTCCCCCGTTGCAATAACCTGTGTTCATTGTAAAGGAAACATTAGCCGCGCTGCCGTTCGCGGAAACCCGACAGTAAGCAGCTTCGCCATACGCTACAAAGAAAACCTGAATCGAGTTGCATGTATCTACGAGGAAGTTTCAACTTTTGTTGCGCGGGAAAGGAACCTGCAACGATTCTTGGCTTCCTGAATTATCATTTCCGGAAACGAGTTATCCTAAACCGTGTTCGTCTCGATATCCAACTGTCGTAGCTTGGGCACGATTAATCTTTCAGAGCCGTCGCACAAGATTTGTAAGAACGTAAATGTACCTAATTACTGCGGGTGTACCTTTTACACCGGTGTTGTTTTTTCCCAATCAAATTAAAATACGTAAAAATAAATATTTTGTCCTGAATAAATTTACACAATTCTTTCAACAAACATTCTTCGTACAAGGTGAAAATAAGACCACTTTTCTTCGGATCTTCATGCAAAATGAAAATTGTCTGCATAAATTGCACAACGTAGAAACCAAAAAGAAATGTCATTATATTTTTTAATGACCTTGAACAGCCGAAACAAGTTCACCGATATATTTAAATTCCTTTAATATGCCCACTGCTTTAAATTGCACTTATTCATTTTAGTCCTAAATGCATCAAGTCCGCAGTCTAATAATAAGTAGACTGCGGATTTTATGAATTTATGGAGAATATGTTCTTTCCAACTTGTTAGAATTATCGAAGATAGAATCAAATATCTGACTCCTGACTTTCGCATTGACACAGGACATTTCTGATTGATACACATCTGCAAAACGTGTTTCTTAAATTTTCGTGTCCGATGCAATTTTTCCAAAATTTCTTCTTCGCGTCAGCTGGTAAGCTAATTCCAGATTTAATAAAAAATTCAAGATATTTGGTCGAAATCTGAAAGCGTTATTCTCTTTTTAAAAATGTTTTTTAAAAATGTCAGCCGCCGCAATGAGGAGGAGCGTAGAATTGAATTTACCGACTATTGGCACTGGTTAAAGGAACGAGCACACTAATGTCGTGAGATGACTAAAGAATAATCCATAATACTAAAATTAAGTGAAGTGTAACAAGGAAGTATAAAATAGTATAAAACAAACCAAAAATAGACTAAAAGAAAAGAAAATAGGATAAAATAATATGAAGTAAGTAATATAGAACAGACTAGTGAGATAATATTCCTCTGTCTGGTTATAACCTCTGTTAAGGCAATGACACTCTGCCCTAGGTTAACGAGGTTATTAAATAATGAAGGGTAATAAAAAGTAATCGACCCTCGTATTTTCTCTCGAAATTTGATGCATTTCAGAGTACGAATACCGAGAGTGCTGCGGGTTTCAATGTTGCAACATCGGCGATGTTTGTGCTCGTCACGTTCATTTATGAAATTGTGAACTACCGACAAATTCGTGAAACGATAGATCGAAATGAACAACTTCATCGACAGAAGCATCGACGATTGGCGAGAGGGAGAGAGAAGGGGGTCAAATCGAAACGGATTTTGGAGAATTGTTGAGGGGAGGGGGCTTCCAATTAAGGGGTGCAGGTACGGTGGGCCGAGAGTGCCACAAGGACATCGTTACAGCACCAAGATCGCCATTATGCGGCGCAAGGACGACCCTAACGATGCGAGCCTTCGTGATTTATGATCCTGTGGAACGCGGCGGATTATGTATCTACGGGCCAACTTTCCCGGGACACTTTGCGGGACTAGATTAAGGGAATAATGAGGCTGGTTTTTGTCGCCGCCCCTTCGACGAGATTAACCCGACGAGGGTGTAATATGCAACCGTTCACAGGTTCACCGTTAGGCCCCTCGTCATCCTTCCCGACAACGTTTCGCCCCGCGAGTTTTACGGTTTCCGTTCGAACTACAAGCAATTACGTTAAACGAGACACAGGTGTGTTGAAATCGACGAGGATTTTGCGGTCGTTTTACTGTCCCGAATTTAACGGTGTTTCAGAGATAATTCATGTGACGCAGGGTAAAATTACAGGGGGTTACATCGAAGCTTGTAATAATTAAGTTTGTGGCCCGTGGGGACGTTTTAATATAGAATGTCCTCGGCGAGATCCTTTTGTGAAGGGTCGCCGCCGGGGGGTAATGTTGAGTACCGTTCATGAATATTATTTCGATGGATAGTTGATAACATATTAAACGTGTCGTTTCTCGCGAACAATCGTTCATTGTCGCGAATTTCCATCTACCGTAAATCGGATCCCCGCGTGGAACGAATTCGGAATGGGAAGGGGCAATGTTATTCAACAAAATGGAAATCGTTAGCTCGCAACCTAATTCTTCGGGCTGAATAAGTTAAAGAATTACTTAGGGGATTATTTTGGGGCTGTGGAATCGCTCTTTAACCCTCGGATGATCTCTATCCGTATTTTTACAGATACAACGAGTCACACGAGTTCACGTTTGTCCTTTAAAAGAGAATACGTTTTTTTTAAACGGGCTGAATCACTTAAGATTTTGAAATAATTGCTATCGATCTTTATTGGTTTAGTTCAACTTCCTCTGCGTAATATTTGTCTTTTCTATAACTAGATTGTATACATTAGGTTTCATTTATAGCAGAAGATTTTACGGAAATGTATTGGGTAAACAGAATTAGAAATATGATACATTTCCTGGTATATATCTAGAAAAAGGTAGATGAAATTCCACACAGAAGAGCGCATGAGTGTTAAATTACATGAACAATGTTGCAGTAATATAATGCTGCGTATCATTTTCATTGCCTAATGATAGATTAATTGATGTCAATCCACGAGCAAATCGGCGATGTGTAATATCACAGACGAATTTGTGGAGCAATTAATGCGTAAAGAGATGCGTAGAAAGAAGTATAACAGTTTTAATCATTTTTATATGAAACTTCAACCAACATATTTGTTGAATTTTTCTGATCAAAATGAAACCAAACACGAAGCAATTCGGGTCATAGTCTTTTGATTAATTCAGAATTTGGTAGAACATCGACTATCCGAGCCGATATCTGAATTTCCCGAATGCTTGTTTCAAATGTCAAACGTTCAATCTAAAACGATCCATTTACAAAACTATTCATTGTACAAATCAGTAAAGATTTAAAACCGTTGCTTAAAACTGTTCTATTATCCGAACACGCGTGTTCTACTTTTAGTGGTATGGATGGAGGTTCTACTATATCTCGAATTGTCCAATTTTTTGTTACCATTTTCACCAGAAAAGTGTCACGAATATGTTGGTAAAAGCTTCATAAAAAATATAATTAAAAACAAAAAGGTTTCACCATTATATTGGTATTCTTTTACCGATACAAGCGACATTTCAATCATGTTCACATATATGGCGACATTGCCGTACCAATTATTTGACAAACTGTCAAGAGTGGTGAAGAGTTATTATTGTCTTTTTAATTTTCATTGTTGGCGATAGTTAACACATTACCGACCGGTAATTATTGCATAATTTTGAAAAATCTGTGGTGCATGGCTAAACACTTGTTAATGGAGCCTTCGATAGCAACAGCAATTTTCATTGTGAACTAACAAGTCACCCTTAATAACGTCATCTAATAGTTTCATTTATGATTACAATGTAAAGGAAAATTTGTATGCTTTCTTTTGATACAGCACAATTATTAAAAATCCTATTAATAGTGGTGATTATTGCATAATTTAAAAAAATCGATGGTACACAGCTAAACACTTTTTCAATAGCAACATCAATTTTCATTGTGCAGTAACAAGTCATCCTCAATAACGTCATCTAATAATTGCATTTAAGATTGCAATGTAAAATATAATTTCTATGCTTTCTTTTGGTACAGTACAATTATTGAAAATCCTATTAACACATTACGGACCGATGATTATTGTATAATTTTGAAAAATCTGTGGTACATGGCTAAACACTTTTTAATGGAGACTTCGATAGCAACAGCAATTTTCATTGTGAACTAACAACTCATCCTTAATAACGTTATCTAATAGTTGCATTTAAGATTGCAATGCGAAAGAAAATTTCTATGCTTTCTTTTGGTACAGCACAATTATTGAAAATCCTATTAACACATTACGGACCGATGATTATTGTATAATTTTGAAAAATCTGTGGTACATGGCTAAACACTTTTTAATGGAGACTTCGATAGCAACAGCAATTTTCATTGTGAACTAACAACTCATCCTTAATAACGTTATCTAATAGTTGCATTTAAGATTGCAATGTGAAAGAAAATTTCTATGCTTTCTTTTGGTACGGCACAATTATTGAAAATCCTATTAACACATTACCGACCGGTGATTATTGTATAATTTTGAAAAATCTGTGGTACATGGCTAAACACTTTTTAATGGAGACTTCGATAGCAACAGCAATTTTCATTGTGAACTAACAACTCATCCTTAATAACGTTATCTAATAGTTGCATTTAAGAATGCAATGTAAAAGAAAATTTCTATGCTTTCTTTTGGTACAGCAAAATTATTGAAAATCCTATTAATAGGCTTCCGGTAGGTAAAGTGTTAACCTTGCTTGTGTTTTTCTAAGTTTGTATAATAAACAAATATCCGATAAGAAATTTGTATTTCTTTTAGGGCGTTGCCCTTACCGCGGCCTTGGAAATATAATCTGCAAGTGTTTAAGAAGAGAAAAAGTATCTGCGTGACCAGAACTTTTCCATTGGCGGTAATTATCAGGGTCCTCGTGAAATTCTCATTAAGGTTGATTAGCGGATATCTATCGCGGCCGTGTTCCATTTTGTGCGGAGTCCACGCGGATCTGATTTATTATCACTAACACCGAAGTAGTCGGATCAAAGGGCATACATACTAGAAATTGGAGCCGCAAATTGCAAGTTCGGGCCTCTGACAACTAGATACGGGCGGATAGCTTGGCGTACGTACACAAAGACACATTTACTCACCGGACACCGTCAGATGGACAGTTCTGATTAATGGAGGATGAGCACTGACTTGACACTCGTAGAGGCCACCGTCGCGTTCAGTGGCCGAGTGCAAAAGCAGCCTCCAATCGTGTTCTTCGAGCTCCAGAGAAAACCTCATGTCGTTCGCGTACGTGTCCCGACCGATCGTGAGCAAATGGAGTTCCTCGCCTCGCCTACGAACCCAGGACACCTGCAAAGAAAATGGGTTAGGGGTTAAGTGAACGAACCTCGCTGATCGATTCATTTTCTGAGCAATTTCAGGCAAATATTTTACATTCATTAACCTGCATGCATCGTCATCCCTCGACCGCTGAATAGAACATGTGTATGCATAGACTGAGAGATAGGGACGCAGCCTTCTCTCTATATCTTGATCAGTAAATACAGGTCGGTTTGTTTATAATAATTTTTCATTTCATCGCACAGAATTTCTACAGTCCGTTGTTCGCGCATTAATCCAATTGCATTACAATCACTAACTTTTTGTTATTTAATCGAAGTTGTTCTGATATTTAATAGATTTCATATGTACAGTATTGTATCGATAATTCTCCCCAACACGGGTCTGCTCAGGGACAATTATCCGCCAGGGATACTATTCTTTGACTTTTGCCGAACGTAGAAAAGGACAGCGGAGCTCGAGAGGCCTCGGTCGCCGAGAAGCGTAAACATAACTAATCCAATAACAAAGCTTGTTTATTTTTCATTATTTATTGACAGGACTTTGACCAACATATTCGTGGCATTTTTCTAAAGAAAATTATACCAAATATGATATAATTCCAATTATATTTACTCGCGTGATGAACGATGAAAGTTTTCGACGTAAAGAAGGACAGCGTATGGGAAAGAAAGAGACGAGGAGAGTCGCAGCGCGTCGGAACAGTTCAAAGAACTTCCCATACACTGTTTCTTCTTGCGTCGAAAAATTTAGTCATCCATTACGTAAGTAAATATCATCGGAATTATTTCATATTTGGTATGATTTTTATTAGAAAAATGCCACAAATAAGTTGGTCAAAGTCCCATAAAAAAATAATGAAAAATAAAGAAGTTTTGTCATTCGATTAGTGTGGTCTCACCGACATACCCGAGCCGTATGATGTCATACTTCTCGGCGACCGCGGCCTCTCGAACTTCTTGGCCCCTCAAGGGGATACACCCCCTAGGAGTGGGGACAGTTCCGGGACAATTGTCGGCCAGACATTTGGAACATTTACCGATAAAATACTGTACAATGTAAAAGTTTGTCAACGCGAATATTAGTCGACCATAAATTCGTAGCGCGTTTGAAACAACACTTTATTTGTTTAATCGCCTTTTATTGGTTTACTCAAGCTACTCGAAAATGGTGCTGTGCCTTTATCGCAGCAGTTTCTCTACTCGCAAATAATATCAAATCGTATGCTACTGAAAACGTAACAATATGTTCAGTAATAAAAGAAGTATTGCCAGGTATTGTATTTAGGTAAATTATGGTAAACCTGAATGACTTCCATGAGACTGCACAAAAACCCGTATGAAAAATCATTGACAAAATTATATAAAAATTGTTTCTTGTATTCGAAGACTTAAGATATATGTCAAAAGAATTACGGATTCAAAAAATATTTTTCATTACTTTGTCAGTCCCACAAAAATGATTAAAATTTCCCCTTAAGACTTTTTTGGGGTTGATCATTATACGAAATCATTATATGAAGAAAAAAAGGGTGATTATACAGGGTGAATCACTTAACGTTTACATCTCAAATATCCTTGTTTCTAAAGATACATTGAATGTCTCGAGGACAAAGTGGAACGGTAAAATGGGGCTTACACGATATCAAAAAATGTTGTCTTTATCTATTTTTATTAGAAATATCAAGGTCACTATCATTTTTGAAAACGGAACCACCCTTTTGTAAACACCTGCAATGATAGTACATATCGTATTTTTGGCATTTTTCTGATTAAAATAAGACCAAACACGATATAATTTCAATTGTATTTAGTGGTTAAATCGACGATTCAAGTTTCGGTCGCAAGAAAGGACAGCGTACGGGAAAAAGAGACACTCATTCTGTCCTTCTCTATGTTCGGCTTCTCCTTTGAATTTCATTCTGTCCTTCTCTATGTTCGGACTCTCCTTTGAAGTAACAAAAATAAGGCCACGACGCCAGGATTACTGTCCTCCAAAAACACGGCTGTTGGACAGTAAACCCGACTTTACTGTACCCTTCATTACGAATTCAGTGACTATTATTATTCAATGTCATTCGAGACATAAAAACAACCATTTTTTGTGTTACCGTTCAACTTTGTCCTCAAGACATTTAACGTATCTTTGAAAACAACAAAGATATTTGAGATACAAATGTTAGGTGACCCTAACAAAATCACCCTAACATTTTGCACAAAATCAGCGACTAGTATAAATAATGGAATTTCTTGATGCCTATTAGCTGTCAGGACATTTCTGAACTTGTACCAAAACCGACTGCAGACTCGGTTGACCTCCTCCCAGAGTCACCAGATTAAGACTTGTGTCCGCACTCTATCTTCCTCTTCTACGAAGCTATTTCCCCGCGCTTCCGCCGCAGCCCGGTCACATGACACGTTTCGTCTCTGTCGTGCATGTGTCCGGCAGCGTCGCAGAGAGGGTAATCCTTTCTCCTCAATTCGTGCTCCTTCCCCTCATCTGGCCACCCTGGTAGGAGCTGCCTGAGAATGATTCCACGTCGACAGAGAGAAAGGGAGGTTAGAGAAAGAAGGAGAAAGCTCGCAGACATGTATCGACGTTTCCTCGAGTGTTGTATCGAATGAAGGAGTATTCCAGAGAGATTCCACCAACGGCGAGGTGTGTATCAATCTCAGTCGCGGGGCCAAGTTATAGCAATGTAAATTTAATGTAAATCGGACATCCTGTCCGCGTTGGTGCACATCGCGTCCTGGACCAGATACGAATTCGAATACCATCTTCCAACGGCTCTACGCTTCTCTTGACACATGCCTCCAGAGATAATCACCTTGTAGATCCCGAGTTCAAAGAGACCCGCCACGCCGCGCCGTGGACGTTCTGTCCAAAGTACGTAGAAAAACCCTGGAGGAATGAACATTTCCACGAGGATATCGGAACGCCACGAATCTCCTCTGAAAGCTGCCGCAAACTAGGTTCATATCTTCGCGGATTTCCACGCAGATCGTAGCTTTTGATAGTTATACGCTGTAAAATTAGGACCACCGACTTTCGCCGAAACCCTTGCTTTTCCGTAACCGAAAATCATACGGACAACTTTATGTTATAATCGGAATCCCGACGACGAATGCGAGAACAAATACGCACAGCCGCGCGGACGGCTTTAAACAATAATAACGTGTGATATAGGAAGAGATAGGAAATGATTTTTGCATGATTACATAGAGGAAGGTATGCTGGAAATATTCCATTTTGTCAAACGCTGTGACCTCTTATGACTCAAAAGATACTCCTTGCGAAGTATCGATAATTTTGCAAATTTCTTTCATTACATTTTGCGTAACATTTTTAATACATTACAAATACTAATTTTCATTTGAAAATGGTAATTTATAGCTTAAAGATAAACTTTTCATTTTTAAAAAATTGGAAGCAAAATATTAAAAAGGATCGTCAGAGCATCTTGAAGGAGAAAAGCAATTTTTTCCATGAGAAAGGCTATCTTCATACTTTCAACTTTAACCGTTTGTTACAGTAATGGTTTTTATTAAATATTATTAATTTTTTCAGTTTTGGGGTTGATGGATATTTAGAAAGCAATAAACATTGAACAGATATCTGTATGAGACAGTTGGTTTTTGGGCAAAATGTCACTAAATTTCGCGTTTTAGAGCACTGTGTGTCGCACTCGAGAGGCTATGTTTACGTTTACAGCCTCGTCTCGTTAGATGAGGTATACAGGGTGTCTCAAAATTCCTTCAACATCCGGAAATAAGGAGGTTCCTGGGATCATTTGAAGCAACATTTTCCTTCGCAGAAATTCGCTTCACGGCTTTGTTAATGATTTATTAACGAAAAACACGCATCTACAGTGCCGAACAAAATGATAGGACATTTGACGTATTTGTATATTTCATATAACACAACAGGATATATGTACATATTACACGCCCTGTATATAAGATATGTCCTTCAAAGTATCCATATAGAATTGCAAGTTTGTATCTTGTAGGTCGCGCTCTAATTGATCCGTGTTTTTCGTTAATAACTCCTTAACAAAGCCACGGACGCCATTTTTGCAAAGGAAAATGTTGCTTCGAATGATCTCAGGAACCTCCAATTTCCGGATGTTAAAGGAATTTTAAGACACCCTGTGGACTACACTTTGCATGCTGTATGATAGAATATATCATTTCTAAAAAATTGATTTTCCTATTTTCCCAAAGAAATGTAGCTTCCTTAATATTGAAGTAATGACGTTGACCATTAGTTTATTACTGCAAGATCCTCGTAAATACATGTACTTGTATCATAGTGTTCTCCAGCTCAATAGCGATTGACGTCTTGTAAACGTCCGGCTGCAACGCAACAGACAATGAGTCCGCTACGTGCACATACCGCTTACAATTAGGCCCAACAGCCCTACAGGCCACATAAGGGATACATTTCATCACCACACTAATGCGATGGTAGTCTCAACCCTGTAAATGATCATCCCCTATTGGAAACTCAACTCCTCACTCTCGTTAATCATGTCCTCTGCTTTCGCGTTTACGTCCATTGTCTTTGCGAGATGACAGAATTACACTTCGGACCTTTTATTTCTACAAAGTACCGAAAGAAGTGTCACGAAATTTTATCGAGTACTTGATAAAATACATACATAAAGTAAAAGAAAACGTGAACGAAGCTGATCTTTTGATCTTCACGAGGATACCTCCTGAAAAAGTAATTAACACCAGAAATCATAACTTCCCGATTTCAGCCACATTAAATAAACTGCTAACGTTGTATCCAATTTTTATAATAGCTGAGTGACCGATCAAGATCAGTTACAGGTTAGTAAAGTCGATCAGTAAAGATTAATTAATATTAGAGGAAAGAAACTGCTACTATCAATTAAAAGATACTTCCATCTTCATCTTTCACTGGTTTGCTTTCCCCAAATCTAGGAAACGTTGTCTCAAGATTGATGAGCAACTTCAGTGGCGTCGGAACGTACTGTAACACAGAAATTCGCGTAGAAAGGAAAGCTTACTTGGTTGTTCTCGCACATTGTTCTGGGAGTCTGGGTAGCAAGTTTTGTCGTAAAGTTGGGAAAAGAAACAAGCAAGTGTAACCTCAGCGTGCACAGCTTTCAGCTGCGCAGGAGTCTCGCTTTCCTAGGTCAACAGCTGTAAAACAATTAGCACGTTCGCTACCACCGTCACATAGGTATTGTACGAGAACAATTACTTTGCGTTCCGCATGAAGAAAGAGGAGTGAACGTTACACACGTTTTTAATGTTAAATTACTAACCCCTTCGAACCTAAATAAAATTCTATTTTGTTGCTGTCGGTATGCAGCCATTGTTGAATACATAGACGTTCAATATATTGTATATTTTACTTCTACTTCAAACAAATTATGAAAACAAATGTTTTCTGCTTCCTGTTGAAAACAAATACATCTTTTGTAACAATAACTGTGCGATTTATAAGTATTTATACATAAATGTTGACTAGAAATGCGTTTTATTATAACATTTATTTAATACAAATTATCGTGTACGTAACAGTCACGCGCAACGTGTAGCAATGAGCAGAAAACAATATTCATGAAAATAATAGGGACAAACAAGTTAAAATCTGTGAAATATCGGGGTCGTTACTCCTGAATTTTTTCCACGTGTGCGCGTAAATATCCCCTCAACTGTAAAGCCGGGCACATTTCAAATAAAAAATATTGGATATAGTAATTGACAAACTTTTATTTGTCAATGTTCATTTTCATGTTCCGCTTTATTTTACAATATTGCGTAGAAGAATATTTGAGAATGTCTATTTTCCATGAAATCGAGCTATTAATTGATATAATATTTTTAGCAGGATTTAAAATAGGTGCTACAGTTATTTGAAATGCGGTAGAACCTTTAAAAGTAATGAAAAAAACGGTAACAAAAATAAAAAAACAAAGTAAAGCGAAGTGCAGGAAAAGATCTGCATATGGAACTGAAAACTTAAGAAACAAAGAAAGAATGGAGATTTTAAGAAATAAAAAGGAAGAAGAGTTGAGAAAGACAAAGGAGTTTACATTGTAAATGCAATTGTGAAATGTGGTAAACGTCACAATGCTTTTAATTGAAAAAAGCTTCAAACTAGAACAATTGTTAAAAGAATGTATTTAGTTATTCGTGTAATATTATACTACGGTGTTAAAATTAATAAAAGATTCATTCATTTAAAATGTGATAAATAAAAGAATTATTTGTTACTACACTCAGGATTTACACGTAGTCTGTTTCCGTACGCTCGTATACATATTTCGAATTCTAATCCGCAGTAATGGCTCTTTTTTCGTCCGCAGTAATACGTACAAAAAGTTATCGATTTTATTTTTTAATATTTTCGTATGTTGTATTAGGTTAGGAGGGCCAACAATTTTTTTTTTATATTCAGAAGACATTATCATTCTTCCAAAAAATGCTTATACATATTGTTATTTCATTAGAAATTAGGAATACAGTAAATCATCTTAGTCGCAAAAGCCTCGGGGAGGATCGTGTGCACTGTTCGTTGACGAAGACTATTTTTTGAGCTTCAAAGACCGAGCCGAACGTAGAAAAGGACAACGCGTGTCTCTCAAAGGACAGCAGGACTCTCCGCGTCTCTTTCTTTCCCATACACTGTCCTTCCTTGCGCCCGAAACTTTCGTCGTCAATTAAACCACTAAATACAGTTGAAACTATACCGTGCTTGGTATAATTTTAATCAGAAAAACACCAAAAATATATTGGTAGAAGTTTCATTAAACAATAAGTAATAATAAAAGTTTTCATATTGGTATTACATTGTGAGAACGCGCGGGCCTTTGAACTGTGCCGGCAACTATAACTCTCTGCGTCTCTTTCTTTCCCACACACTGTCCTTCCTTGCGCCCGAAACTTTCGTCGTCAATTAAACCACTAAATACAGTTGAAACTATATCGTGTTTGGTATCATTTTAATCGGAAAAATACCAAAAATATATTTGTCAAAGTTTCATTAAAAAATAAGTAATAATAAAAAAGTTTTTATATTGGTATTACATTGTGAGAACGCGCGGGCCTTTGAACTGTGCCGGCAACTACGACTCTCTGAGTCTCTTTCTTTCCCATACACTGTCCTTCTTCCTCGCGCCCGAAACTTCCATCGTCAATTAAACCACTAAATGCAGTAGCAATTATATCCTGTTTAGTGTCATTTTAATCAGAAAAATACCAAAAATATATTGGTAAAAGTTTCATTAAAAAATAAGTAATAATAAAAAAGTTTTTATATTGGTATTACATTGTGAGAACGCGCGGGCCTTTGAACTGTGCCGGCAACTACGACTCTCTGCGTCTCTTTCTTTCCCATACACCGTCCTTCCTTGCGCCCGAAACTTCCATCGTCAATTAAACCACTAAATACAGTAGCAATTATATCCTGTTTAGTGTCATTTTAATCAGAAAAATGCCACAAATAAGTTAATGAAAGCCCTATAAAAAAATAATGAAAAACAAAGAAGTTTTGTCATTAGATTAATAGTGGTTCACACCGATATATCCGAGCCGAGATCAAATTACTACAGCGGAGGGCATATATTTTTTGCCTTTAACGTGTACGACTCTTTTGCGACTATAGAGGATTCACTGTGATATTAAAATACAGTGCGATCGAAGTATGATACCGCAGTAATCGGTAGTAACCCTGACATTTTTCAAAATCTCTTTTATCCAGCTAAACCAGGCCAATTATACTACTAGCGACGGCGCTGTCATGCAGGAATTTGAAAAAATTAAACTTCACTTTGCACGACCCACACACTGTGAACATACAAAGTCGATGTTTCTTATATCCGAGTACAAAAGAACGGGGGAGCCGGTGGAGATTAAATTGAAAAATACCGTGCCGCCGTTAGAATTCCATTATTCCATATCGCCATATCCGTTGTCTATTATAAGTCGTTCAAGGATTAATCTATTACAGTCCTGCTCGTACCAGCTGCGACGAATTCAAGGCTTCAGGAGCGCAGTGGTATCGCGCTCACAGCCGTAACGTCTCGTCGGAAATTCCGACGGTACAATTTAATACAGTGGCTGTAGTCGGTGTTCCGGAAGTTTGATACGGAGGAGTTAAAGAATCGTTAGGCATGCCGGGATTACTGGAAGGCCGGTTATTTCGAGGCGTGGCGGAGCACGTAGGACAAAGTAGACGGCGAACGGCACCGTTATAGTCGTTTATCATTATTATAAAGGACTCAGCAGTGAATAATTGCATCTTAGGAAAGTTCGTTTTACCGGTATACGCAACGTTTATCCAGATTTCTGAGTGCGCGCCACCTTCCACCTTCACCCCCTTACAATTAACACCACTGCGAATTGTTCGCTGAAATTTGGCTTTCCGATTGCGCGACAGCGAATCGGTGACCAAGAAAGCTTTCACCCATTTTAAAAAATTCTGTGTTTCGCACGAAAAGTATAAAAGTTTCGAAGTTCTGGGCGAACTTGCCAACAAATAACAGAACGGTACAACGTATTTCCGGAAAACTGTGTCGAATTGATACAAGGGACGGACGAGGGTTAAATGTAAATATAATTTTTTTTGTAAAATTGTCAAAGTTAGAAACGTAACGTGGTTTGACGTATACGTACAGAAGAATAACGATAAACGTACAGAAATATTTCTTTGACGTAATCTAATTCGTCATTTAATTGTTGATCTAGGTTTAACGTTGCCTGTGCCTTTGTTATCGATCCACCATCCTAAAACTGCGTTCTTACTGTTTAATTGCAAGAAGTGAGTACCATTGTGTGGACCATCTGCAACTTTACGAGCAGCTCGTAACAAAAAGCGGCACGTCGGATAGACAATTCGTTACCTTCGTATTCGCTCGACGTTGAGCTTCTTCCTTAATCGATGATGTTTTATGATCATTGTACAAAGAGAGCAGCCCCTGTAATCAAGGGTACACCGGCTGCATACAGAGCGTCCTTGCTCGTTAAATTCCTGTGTTTCCAAATGAGGTCGACAGTAAATACGGAGGGAAATCAATTTTTCTTTTTTTTTTTCATTCCGCGATTCGTTACCGTCGGCGGTTTCGCATATTCTCTCGTCAAAGGTGCGCCAAAAATTCAATAGTGTATCAAATTCTCCGCTAGTGTATAAATTGTCCATGCAGCAGCGTACCGTTGATTTTGGGGCCCCGGGATAACACTGTTTGGGCGTCTACCAATTAACCGAAATTAACTCAAGAACGAAAAATTGTTGCGTACGCAATTTAAAAATGTCGTTACGCTAGTTTTGACTAACTCAAAATTTATCCAAAGAAGAAATATATTTCTATTTAATCCTTTCGGTCATGGCGTCCTCATATTAAGATATACTAAATAACTATCAATGACATGCTAACGTTTATATTTTCAAAGAACTGCTTAGCAAAGTCAAGGTTTATTTTTTCCAGGAAAAAATCATTCGCGACCGAAAGAGTTCATTTGTACGCTGTCAAACCTTCACTGTTAAAACCTACAAAATATTAAACAAATGTAGAGGAAAGTCGTCTCGAAATATTATACTGGGTACTGCGATTTCTAATAGCAAAGCGTACGAAATTGATTACGTAAATTAATTTAATTATTTAACTATATGTATAACAATATTTACCTTTGCACTTCTAACTCCGTTATATTCAGTTACCTAACCATTATCGATTTGAATAATTTGCATATTCACGAATGCGATATTCAGAGCTCTCGAAACGGCTGCGACTCTCCGCGTCTCTTTCTTTCCCATACGCTGTCCTTCCGTGCACCCGAAACGTTCGTCGTCAATTAAACTACTAAATACAGTTGAAATGATATCGTGTTTGGTCTTATTTTAATCAGAAAAATACCACAAATATATTTTTGAAAGTTTCATAAAAATAAAAGTGATAATAAAAGTGATTTTATTACTCTCCGCGTCGCATTAGTATTGGTTCACACCGATATACCCGAGCCGAGATCAGATTACTAGATGGAGGGGATATTTTTTTGCGTTTATCTGGTACGGGCTTTTTGCGTTTATAGAGGATTTAGTGTATATCCAGTGATAGGATGTAGCAAAACAGATTGAATCAAACGATGTTCAGAGTATAGACGTATGCAATGAACGTTACGTGCCCAATAAAGCAGTAAAATCTGATATTACGTACATGCACCGCAGGCAGCATGCTCGATGAGCGTCGTGAGCTCGTATATTACGGTCTCTTTGTATTTAATGCGTATCTCGAGCGAAGAGGTTAATCAATCAAAATTAATGAAACCGAGAACTCCCCGAGTACATTGTAGCTTCTTATTCAGGGACGTTGATAGCATCTATTATCGGCGAGAATTGCATGCTCTGTGATTATACCGCTGGTTACGTTGAAACTCAATTTCGTCTGCCAGTTCCCATTGGAAAAAGTATATTGGAGTTTCGAATACCGGTGCTGGGCTCCATATGAAGTGTAATGCATTCGATACGTATGATATTCGAGGTGTACTTTCGTAATGTTTCAATCGTTAAATCGTAATAAGACTTTTTGTAAAATCGTATAATTCCCGTAATCGGTACGAAAGATATTTTATTCCGCCTCTTGCCCTACGATTTATTTTACGGTTTCAGTGATTAAAACTTTTTTGCGGAACGCAATTTCCTAAAAAAGGAGAAAAATATCTATTGTATGCCTGCATGTTCTCCAATACAGCTGTACATTAACAAAGCCAAAGTAGAATTTTATATTTCGGTTTAAAGGTAATCGTTAGAATACATTTTTATCAGAATCTGCTCAGAAAATTCATCACGAGTCACACACGATATTGTAAGGCAAGCGGTTAATTATAAAATAATGTATGGCGTAATTATCGATTGGACACAGGAATTTTGATAATAGCCCGTATAGTAATTAATTATTATTATAATTATTACCTTTCCATGGTAATTAAGAAATTGATTTTGAAACGAATTCACTAATTACTCAGTTACATGGCTTTGCTCGGCAAATACGAAATTATTTCAGCGAAATAAAAAGGAGATCAAATTAATGAAGCTATATAATGCTCATTCTTATTCTGGATTAATGAGTGCAACAAACAGGCGCAGAGAAACATTTTCGTGTCGAAGTTTCTTTAATTTTTCCAGAAAATCTTCAATATTATTATCTGGAAGAAGAAACATTAGTTGAGAATTTTCCGGAAAGTAATTCCATACCAATGATAATGTTTTAGTTATTATAATGCTTTGATTTTCTGTTAAACATATTAAAGTTTTTAGCAAATTATAAAGTTATAAATTATATAATTATAAAGTCATTCGCAAATTTTTTTCTTTAGTACCAACCTGCCCCAATAAAAGAACAATTTTCCCCACAACGGGGCGAAAAGTTCCGCTTTGTCCAACGACAAATTAATGAAAGAATAGGAAAACCTATTACAATATTTTAATTTCACGGTTGGAATGTAATAAACTTGACAATAAATTACTCGTTAAAGATGACAATATCTATACTGTTTCTACGTTATTTTATATGTTTCTTAAAAATAATAGCTTTTAGCCCCGGTCTCCCCTACTTTTCACTCCGACTGCATTTTATAGAAACGGTCCCCGCTGTTAGCCGTTTTGTCTGCCGGACGGCGAAGCGATCGGAAGGCATGGGGAAACAGGTACGGTGACATTAGACGCGAATAAAAGACGAGGGAAGATCGGGGGGAAAAAGTTGATGGGGGGATCGCACGTAGAGCTGCAACCCCCGATAACAAGGCGTAATAATGTTTGCCTGTCGCTGCAGTATCCGAGATAAATCGTCGTTCGTCGAATCAGCAGTTTAAAATGCGAGATCGACGGAAAGCTGAACGTACTCTCGAGTGCTCCCTCGGCAGGCCGGGCCGCGATCTACTAAGGAGGATATAGATCCGATAAAACGCGATACACCGAGAAAATTCGAGCGAATCGATCGTATCGATCCTCCGTCCGGTTATAACCGAGACATGGCCTGTTTCTGGAAATGAGTAGTGCTCTCACGTCTATTCAACGGATTCCCACCAAAAAGAGAGGGGGTGGGAAGAGGGGGAAGATGAGAATTATTAACTTCGACGCGATGCGATGGTCAAGCCAACTGTATTTCGAAAACTTTGAAAAATAGTTACAATCGGAGAATCGATTTCTAGGAGAGTATTACATTCTACATATCTAGTTCAAAGTGTCTCGTGTCTTATACAGGGTGGGTCGCCATTAGTCTCCGGATTTTATGCATTCATGACAAAAATGGGTAAGCGCAATTTAAAGCAGTGGATATATTAAAAAGATTTAGAAACGTCAGCGTATGGACTTCAGCTCAATCAGATAATTGAAAGGAAAAAGAAATTTTTATTTCGAAAACTTTCAACAATAGTTACAGACGGAGAATCGATTTCTAGGAGAGTATTAAATTCTACGTATCTAGTTCAAAGTGTCTCGTGTCTTATACAGGGTAGGTCGCCATTAGTCTCCGGATTTTATGCATTCATGACAAAAATGGGTAAGCGCAATTTAAAGCAGTGGATATATTAAAAAGATTAAAAAACGTCAGTGTATCGGCTTCAGCTTAATCAGATAATTAAAAGGAAAAAGAAATTTTTATTTCGAAAACTTGAAAAATGGTTTCAGACGGAGAATCGATTTCTAAGAGAGTACTAAATTCTACACATCTAGTCCAAAATATCTCGTGTCTTATACAGGGTGGGTCGCCATTAGTCTGCGGATTTTATGCATTCTTGACAGAAATGGGTAGCGCAATTTAAAGCAGTGGATATATTAAAAAGATTTATAAACATCAGCGTATCGGCTTCAGCTTAATCAGATAATTAGAAGGAAAAAGAAATTGTTATTTCGTTCCTGTGTCAATGCAAACATTTTTTATTTTGCATAAAGATCCGCAGTCTAGTCACCATATATGACCACTCTGATTTACATTAGTATTATTATTCGTGGCGGAAAATGATTCGCGTAGAGTTTAATAGGGTTTTTATGTAGGTCGACATATGAAATGGAAACATTTTTTATTGCACCGCTTAATGCATCTTGATATTCTTTACAAGAAGATGTTAACCTACTTAGGTAAAAAAGTCATGTTTTTTTAAGAGATATGAGAGGTTCAATGTGATATCAACATTTACATCATGACATCCATAAATGTAGCCAACATACTATTTGTTTGAAATGGAACAAATGATTTCACAGAAAAGTTGATTGGAATATAAAATTTTATGGTTGTGCTCGTGTGATAAAGATCGTTTTTAGCATTTGACTCTGCACGTGGTAATGTATTTTACTCTATTTTCACAAACGGATAATTTTCATTTCATTTTAACAGATAAATCCTGCTCCCTGGTGCCACAAAAGGTCAATTTGGCATATAATAACATTTAGTATGATCTCAAATAAATTACTACACACACAAACATCCGATGATTCAATGAAATTGTTTCGTTCCTGCCTTACCAAACATAAAATGTTCGAACGCAGAAGTTTTAATATAAGAAACACGAATTCGCGAATGGGATAAAGAAACGGGAGTGCCGAAAAGTTTCGGTATTCTTCGAACTATAGTCATCCTCGGAGTACATTCTCCTGGCGTCTAGCGGATGTAAAGCCACGTCTGGTGGTGACTAAAAATAAGATTACTGAACCGGCAGATGATCGACCCATCGAACGACGTTCTGAAAACTTTAATTAACTCCCGGACCTTCTTAACGAACTAGGGCGAAATTCCATTCTTACAGTAATAGTATTGGCGACCACAAGGATGATTGCCGTGAAAGGTGCTCCTAAAATGTAGATAGCAGGAACGACATATAAAACGAAATCCAACACTTCCTTAAATGCGGAGTTGTGCTAATTCAATTACATTATATTTCAATTATATAGTAATTCAACTACGTCGTAACCGAATTACATAATTCAAACCTCTCAATTAATCCAATTATTAATTCTTTCAATCAAACGTGTAATTGAAATACGATATAATTAAAATACAGCTCTCCAAATTATAGCCGAGAACTTTGAAGAAGTGCGATATATTTTTATGTTTTTCTTTCATATACTTTTGTTTGCTGTCTATGCGGCGTATTTTCTATTCCTCGTCCTCGTAATTCGATATTAATGTAATATAATTGCAAAGTGTTTTATAATTGTACTCCAATTGCAATTACGAATTACATTGTAATTTAATTGAATGAAAATTTGAATTATAAATTACAATATGACTGAATTACAATGTAATTGAATTACTTTGTAATTTAATTGAAGGAAGATCTCAATTATAAATTACAATATGACTGAATTACGATGTAATTCAATTACTTTGCAATTATAATTCCTGGAGTAATTCAATTGTAATTCTGCACAACTCTGCTTAAATGGAACGATTTCTGAGGTCATTTAAACCAATTTTTTCAACTGATGTCAACAATCGCCCCCATCACGGAACTACAATATTTTGAGACACCATGTATGTATGTATATCATAGATGACGCAATGTTTTGTTAACATTTAACAATCAATACTTGTAGTAACATAGCAAGTCAACGAATTGTTTAGGATCTAACTGCAAGAAGATTAGAAGGTCAGTCAACATAATAAATCTTGACTCTTCAGATTTTGCACATCGTTGAATTTGTTTTTTTTATAAAACTGTGGTAATTGTTTTGTTAACATTTATCAATCAATACTTGTAGTAACATAGCAAGTCAACGAATTGTTTAGGATCTAAGTGCAAGAAGACTAGAAGGTCAGTCAACATAATAAATCTCCACTCTTCAGATTTTGCACATCGTTGAATTTGTTTTTTTTTATAAAACTGTGGTAATTGTTTTGTCAACATTTAACAATCAATACTTGTAGTAAGATAGCGAGTCAACGAATTGTTTAGGATCTAAGTGCAAGAAGATTAAAAGGTCAGTCAACATAATAAATCTCGACTCTTCAGATTTTGCACATCGTTGAATTTGTTTTTTTATAAGACTGTTGTAATTGTTTTGTTAACATTTATCAATCAATACTTGTAGTAACATAGCAAGTCAATTAATTGTTTAGGATCTAACTGCAAGAAGATTAGAAGGTCAGTCAACATAATAAATCTTGACTCTTCAGATTTTGCACATCGTTGAATTTGTTTTTTTTATAAGACTGTTGTAATAGTTTTGTCAACATTTAACAATCAATACTTGTAGTAAGATAGCAAGTCAACGAATTTTTTAGGATGTAAGTGCAAGAAGATTAGAAGGTCAGTCAGCATAATAAATCTTGACTTTCCAGATTTTGCACACCGTTGAATTTGTTTATTTTTATAAGACTGTCGTAATTGTTTTATCAACATTTAACAATCAATACTTGTAGTAAGATAGCGAGTCAACGAATTTTTTAGGATGTAAGTGCAAGAAGATTAGAAGGTCAGTCAGCATAATAAATCTTGACTTTTCAGATTTTGCACATCGTTGAATTTGTTTTTTTTTATAAGACTGTTGTAATGATAATATGTAGTCCTATTTAAAAGAAACTACGATGTTCTAGAAATCTCGAAAGAAGTAATCTTGAGAAAATTTGTTTCCTTCGATCTGTTTTTTTAAGATGATCAAGTTAGGTGAAATACCCTGTATATATCGAGACATTATTGTATGTTTAGTTCCAGCACGCAGTATTTCGAGGGGATGAAGGAGTCAGAGCGCGGAACAGCAAACACTAAAAAACAATGCTTAATGAAATGTAAGCGTATCCGGTGACATTAGATGATTAAATGACAGAAGAATTTAATCAGCTCACGTAGCGTCGCTCGCGTGAAAGAGTGAAACTGTTTGACGTGTAATTTGATATCGTGAAACAGCGGTGAGGATTTCTTCTCGAATTAATCACAGGCCGCAGATCCCGCGCAAAGTTTTGGTGCATTAATTCAGCGGTACGACGGATTTCGTAGATCCGTATCGCAATCTCGACGCCGTTTGAGATCTTAACGAGAGTTCTCCGTTTCCTTAAATAATTAATTCATCACTCGCAAGCAATTACGAGGCCGTAATCTGAAGACGCACACGGTATATATGCATATCGGCGCGTGTAAGTCGCAACCCTCCGCCATAAGCTGCGACCCCAGCATCCATGTGTGGATATAATACTGGGCTGGCATTATCTTGTGCTTAATAACTTAGCCTATATTAGCAGGAGGAACGAGCGACTCGGGAAACGAAATCTGCATTAATCAAACAGATTGGTTGCGGCTGAAATCAAACAGGCATCCTATCGATCGAATAATCGCTTCTGCCAAGAAACACAATGAACAATTGAACCCTGTTACGCAAAACCAACTTTCGAAATTATAAAAACGTAAAATCTCATGAATAATGAGATGAACAATCTCATGGATAATTCAGCAAATGTTTGTTATTTTTGTTGATGTACACCGACGATATGCACGAGGAGATACAGAGACAGCGCGAATACAAAAAGTCTTTTCCATCTACCTGTATTTTATTGCAGACCTTTCCATAAGTATAAAAGGACCCGCTGGAGGCCAAGGGATAGTTACTCCGAGATTTGTACATTAAATATAATAAAGTATATATAAATATTATTTATGGTATCAGACGGTGCATAATATACAACTAATCTCATGCACTTTGTACAACGGTGTATCAGAAAAATGTAACTGCACTTCTTTTTTAAATGAAAGACTATGTTTTTGATTGCACTAATCGATGCAGTTTCTTGATCTCAACATAAAAGTACTACATGCTTACGCCCTAAACTTATTCGTTAGGAAGTTATCGAAGATAAAAGTTCTCTGAATTATAATGGAACATAACGTACATAGATACTCCTAAACTTCCTGACAAATAAGTTTAGGACATGAGTATGTTACTACTTTTATGTAGACTCTACATAATGTAGACTCTATCTACATTGTAGAGCACAAAAAACTGCATCGATCGGTGTAGTCAAAAACATAGGCATCCACTTAAAAAAAGAAGTGCAGTTGCATTTTTCTGATGCACCGATGCTCAAAAGTGCATAAGATTAGTTGCATATTATGCACCGTCTGATACCATTCAACTTTGACTTATAACATCTTCTATTCCTAAGTGTTTAGGAAGTACAGCCTGTTCCAATTGCATGGGACACCCTGTATATATATATATCACAATAGATCTATTCCTTACTTCCAAATAATAAACAATTTTGTAACAATTTCTTCCGAAATTATTATTCAGAAGAAAATGGTGGAGCGTCTTTTACATTCAGCTCAGTCAGTAATAGACTGCGGATTCTATGCATTTATGACAATTTTGGCTAGATGATATATGAAACAGTAGGAATATTAAAAAAATGTAACAATGTTAATACAGAGTGAGTCACCTGAGGGAAACCACCTGAATAACTTCTGCATTTTTTGAGATAGGAAGAAATGCTTCAGACAAAAGTTATACATAACATTTTTTCAAGAAGAGATGCTTATGAAAATAGAAGGTCAACTTAGTTTTTTTAAATGGAACCACATATTTTTGAACTCCTTCGATTGTAGCCCTTTCCGAGACAATTATTCCAACAATATAGTCATTCAAGGTCATTCAAGGTCATTCAAGGTCGTAAACTTTAAAATGGCTAAGAAACAGAAAATCGCAAATGCATATGAAAATGAAGTTTCCAATCTAGATCCATGCAATTGATACAGACAATTTTTGTTTTGAATTGCGCATTAAAAAATCCTCAGAAAAACGATCAGAAATTATAAGTATTATGATCAATATATTAAAATCATTATTTATTTTGCAGCTTTCAGCTTCATAATGGAGAAAGAAAGTAAAAAATGAGGAGCAGACACGTCAGTCTATTAAGATACTTTTCTTATCAGAACAAGTTAATCTTTTAATCTTTTTGACAGATGTTGGATTAATCGTAAAAGTTATGTTTAATAACGGGAACGCCTTTCCGGATTAATTTATCCTGTAACTTCCCGAGACGAATAATAAAGTATCTTTACCGCAAAATCAATCTATCAGTGAGTCTAATGTTTTCGACATAATGTGAAAGAAAGTTTACAGTACTTTAACTATTTGTGACCTTGCCTGTGACGAATGAATTCGTTTTGCCTTTATACGATATAAAAGAATACATAGCATTCCATTTCAAAAATTGAAGATCACCTTAAGAAAACAGTATAATTGTTTTTCAAATCACAATAGTTTTCCTACAGAAAGAAAGTTATAAAAGAATACATAGCATTCCATTTCAAAAATTGAAGATTACCTTCAGAAAACAGTATAATTGTTTTTCGAATCACAATAGTTTTCCTAAATAAAGAAAGATATCTTCCTGAAGATATGGGTAACAATTATATTTTGTGATAAAAACTTACAGCTTTGAGAAATGAAAGAGCAATATTCTCATGGTTATTTAGAGACTCACTGACATAATCATATGTCACCTTGAAAAAATTTATAAAAACCACTTGGTTTTCTAGCTGGTGCACGAGAATCCTTTTTAAGAAACAAGAAGTGAGAAAGTAGGCTGGGATGAGATGGAGCCGAAGAAGACGAAAGCAGGAAACTCGGAGAAAGTGGTGAAGCAATAAAGAGTGAAAGTGCAGGGGTTGACGAGGGTCGGCAGACGTGCAAGAAGAGCAACGGAGCCTATACGCAACCTGAGAAGAATATATTGAAAGAATTTCTGTAGAGAAAATTCCGAAAAATAAAGGACGTGGAAAATCTAGAGAAAAAGGAAATAAATAAATCATACCTTGAAAAAGTTTCGTGGAGTAACTGAAGAACAACAAATTATATTAAAGAATAGTTGAAACAAAAGTTGCATGGTATTGTCGTGTCCAGCAAACTGTGTAAAAGAATTTTTTTTAACACATTTCTCAAAATAAATAAAAAGAAAGCATTCTAAAAAATTTTCTTGCATAACACATAGTTTGGTTGACACAATAATACCACGCAACTTTTCTTTAATATCATTTGTTCTTCTTCAAATATTTCACGAAATTTTTTCAAGGGATTTTTTCAAGCATGAAAAAAGGTTGTATCAGGTTTACTCTATTTATGTGCAAAGTTTAATCATTTTTTGAATTTACGGGTTCGATAACTTCCCTTGTCAGCATCAGATATTTCAGCTTTTCAATTTATATTTCATTGAATAATTTACCTTGATTTCATGGAACTTTTGGGGCTGCTGCTTTGGCAAACAGAGAATTTGAAAGGTTTGGAAGTTCCAATTACAGGACCTTCAAGTATATCAACAACGTTTCCCATGGCAGCGATTTTAATCCCGTACCTCGAGAGACGCTACACCCATTTCCACAGCGGTGATCGTAAATGGCTAATGTCGATCTAAAATTTAGCCTTGATCCTCGGTAACGTCGTTCTTAGTACACACACCAGCACTCGATTTGATATCCAAATAATTCCTTTAGATTGCATGGAATGTCGTTCGGTCTTCACGGCAACGTTTACGAATGTTTTATGAAGCTTAAATGTTCCTGAATGATCTATAAAAGATTATGCTTGCGATAGAGCATTAAAAAAACTGAATCGACTATTAAATGTTCAGCTGGCTATACAGTTTGTCATTTTATCTTATCGACGCTATTCCAAAGAATCGAATTAATCGTTAACAGACCATCCAATTCCATGTTTTCAAATTTTATTTCGTTTGCTTCGTCTGATTCAATGCTTTCTAGCTTGTCTAAATATCAAATGTTAAAAACACGTTTTTTAAATAAAAATTTAACTCTTCTCATTTTATTTGTTTATTGTATTCTTGTTCGTGGTCTTGTTTCTCATCTATTTATTTTCTTGTTTCAGTTTTTGAACAGGTCGTAATGAAACTAATTTTGCAATCTTTATGAGATTTATTTAATCACGCTTTACCTTTTATCTTTTATCACGCGATAGTCACACTGACCTAATTTTATTTTTCTAACCTATACTATTACTATATTTATGCATTCAATATCTGCCCTCACCAACAGCTGACATAATTTACCTACCCCTAAATGGAGACTGTAAAGCCAGGGGGAAAAGTTTTAAAAATAAATGCCTTCTAACCACTGTGTATCATAATTTTTAAGCATTCGTACGTAGTAGGCGTTCTTTAAAATAGGATTGGATAAAATAGGCTTTTGAATTTGAAAACCCGATCTTAGATACCAGAATTGATCGTTAAAAATTAATAAACTGTATCATTACAAACATTAACTTTGAGTTATGATCACCTGAGTAAATGTATATTTTTTCCCTTGCATATTCTAGTTGACATCAAAACGCATTCAGCGATATTAATAACATGACGTGACCTATGGTTTCTAAAATTGAAAATAGATATGATATTCATTTCCATCGATATCACTGACACGAATTTATATTAAAACTCATTCGAATTGCATTCGAATATTCGATAGTTGTAAATACAATAGTTTTTACATAATAATAGTTAAAAGGCAAATTGTTAGTTACGACACCAATCTCCCCTAACTTTGACTTTCTGTTTTCAGTAGCACATCCTGTACATGATGGAGCGTTTGAAGAGATTCGAATCACCTTGAAACTTAGCAAAACTTGCGATATTGTGGCATAGTTCGGAGGTTTGACGTTCGCTGGTTGAAAACGAGCGATCGGCGTTCTCCATTAGAAGCTCCAAACTGCGAAACAATTCGAACGTCCCCAAGCGTTCAAACTCCCGTAGGAGTTCAAACTTTTTCCACGAATTGGCAAGATTTGCAACAAATCTCAACTATTTCTTTTTATTCTCATTCTCAAAGTCTACATACATTAATTCATAAAATCAAAATTCAAAAGGCAAAATTGATTGTAGTGTCTTTTCTCGAATATGTCACCATGAACATTATTTATTTAAACCTAATCGAAGAATAGCGTCACTCATATTTACATGATCAATGTGTTAATGACTTGTTTTTTGACAGTTCCATCATATTGTGTAAATATCAAAAATATATTTCAATCCGCTAGTTTATGTAATAAAAGGAGTAGACGTTAATAATAAAAATAGGAAGAGAGAATTAAGATTTGCAAAATTGTATCTACATAAATCAATAAACCTCGGAGAATATTTACAAAGAACGTTACAATTAATATTTTTTCTGAATTATGATGTGGTAGGAGTAGATCAAATTCTAGCCCTTAGAAAAAGATTTTATTTATTTGTTTGTTCAGCCATACAGTATGCCATGCTTTTTACCACAAGTTTCTCGTATTTCTTATATTATTTATTAATGATTAATTTAACGATGTCACTTCTTGATGAAGTTTATTTGTTAATAATCACTAACAATTCTGAATCCGTATATTACGAAGCACTACAAAAATAAATGGTATGAATATAGTACCTTTTATTGTTGCAAAAAGCTGAGTGTGCCAATTTTTTGATGCACTGTATAATCTTTGGTATCCTTTCTTTTCTCGTTGGAACGTTTTACGAAGCTTTTACAGTGAACCAATCGTTTTATGGAAAGGTAATATCGATGAAAATGTAAATTCACGTGGAATGTAAATGAATCTATCCGAAATTCGATACTTAACGCTCGAAAGGCTCCGCTGCATGAACCCACGGTATTTATACTACAGTACATGAAAGACTCCATTAAGGTGTCACGTAATAGAGATACTGTGAAGTCGAACGTGTTCAAACGCATGAGCGTGGCGGAAAACTCGGGCCTTCAATGAAATCTACGTGGTTCGTCCAAAAATAATTGCGGTTTTCGTTCTTGAATTTTCAATCTATTCGGGGCGTCCCAACTAGCGTGATTACCCCGAATAAATATTAAACGATACATTTCATGAAAATTGTAAAACATAGAATTTAAATGGCTTCGAGGGGCCCACTTTATACGGTACTTGCTTTTGTTTTGGGTTTAAGTGTTTCAAAAACATTGCATTTGTTTAAAATAATTGCAAAATACATGGTGAAACCTCCATTTTTTTGAAATGACAACATTGTTAATAGATACCATTATGTTTTCACTACAAGCTCCTAAAAACTCATTCTCATCGATTTGTTAATTCTAATCATATAATTTAATGAAGAAAGGGTGACACTTTTTTGACACGTCTGCAAAATCAACAATTTTTTGAAGCATCGATCGATTGATTATTTATTAGCTTCCTCAGCTATTTTCGATTACATTTATATTACATTACATTTGTTATAACGAATTCCTTTAGCATTCTCTTAAATATGTCTAAACGTTCACAGCGTTTTACTTCGTCTGGTAGCGCATTATACATTAATACTCCTTCATAAAATAGAATTTTTTGGGTACTTCTCCTTTCACGAAATTCAACTGAAATATTCCAAGCTCGCCTTGTTCGCATTACGCTTTCATCGCCTACTATTCTAAGCCTATTTCTTAAATGCTCCGGCAACACGTTTTTTTAAATCTTAAAAACTCTGTCGAGTCTGTCGTATAGCCATCAAGTGCAACGCTTGCAGCATATTTTCGACTTTGGTTCGTCTGTCACATTGCAATACGACTCTCGTGGTCCGATTCTGTGCTTTATGTAGCCTACTTATCTGTGTTTCCCCCATATTAATTAATAACGTCGCACAATACTCAAAATGAGGTGATATGATTATCTTAAATATAGTACATCTAGTATATGCTGTAATATAATTTCTCCCTATTCAGAAAACTTATTTTTCCCCCTATTTTCTTTAGCATATAATCACAATGATCTTTAAATCGCTATCTATCATCAATAATTACGCCTAGAGACTGTATCATTTCCACCCGTTCTTATTTCAGTTTCATCCGAGCATTTCATAGCCATACTATCTTTTGCCACCTTTCTTATACTTCTAACTACCATATATTTCGTTTTCCCTGTACTCAAAAAGAGTAGGTAAACGGTACTCCAAAAAATGTCAAAAATCCGGACCCTTAACCCGTCGTTAGTTAGGTGGGGTCTCACAGACCCCAGAGATTTTAGATTGATTGTAATTAGAATTAGATTGATTTGATTGCGTTTTTATTCTGAAAAATTACAAGCCTCTTAAGCAATACCTAATCTTATATTCATGGTAAAGGTATTTGTTTCTATGAAACAATACATTATTTCGGTTGGTCTGAGAGACCCCACCTTACCACTTTCGATACATTTTCCCACCTTGCCAACACCGGGTTAAAGAAAATCCCTCCGGACGTCCCCGAAAACATTAAAAAGTAGAACAAATCCGGGGAAAACCGGACGGAACCCTACTTGTGAACAGCTCGTACAATTCATTTATCGCTGTGCCAAAATGTGTTCGCCATTGAAAGGATTGAAATAAGTATCTATCAACCAGGAAGTGCGATACGTACATTTAATTCGGCGGAACGCCTTCGCAAAAACGAAACGTAATTAAAGTCAATATTCTGGAGCGAAGGCGAAGCGGGTCGTTCGTTTCATTTCACTCGACGTTAAGTATTTCTTTCCGCCATAACTCGCCACTCGTAAAAACAAATACCATACGGGAAGTAAAAGCTGCAATTACATTTAAGTGTTCGCGGTAAACGAACTTCCAGCGGGAAGTTACTTTTTGCGTCGATTTTCTACTTCACCTGGCCCGCGATAAGTATAAATAGAAATCAAGGAGGAAGTCGACAGTTCCAGCGGTAACCAAAACACTTCTCCCGGCAGTGTTCCGGGAGCAGAGAACGTGGGACTCCGTTCCGTTTTGTCCGTGAACCGAGGAACATAAACACAGAGCTACACGTTTCAATATTTTTCAAGTGACTTGAAACGGTTTCTATAAAGTCGGAGGCAAAGGTCTCGCGACCCTCCACAAATATTTTCACCGTAATGACTTCCGACACGATATTACATTGGATATACAAAGAGCGATAGCATCAAGTGCTGCGCGTTATGCACTGCATAATATGCAGTGCTGAACAATTCTGATGAAGTTCCCCTCCACTTTCCTCTGCCGTGCACTGTGTGAACAAGAATAAATAACTGGGACATACCGGAATTAAATTTTAAGTATTTCTATTTTATTTGAAATATGTACAGTACTCGCGCTCAGGGTCGCCAGATTAACCCCTTGCCTTACGATTTATTTTACGATTTTAGTGACTAGAACGTTTTTTGTAGATCGTAATTTCCTAAAAAAGGAGAATATTCATTTATACAGATCGTATGCCTATATGTTCTCCAACGTACAAATCATTGCAACTTCGTGGCTTCTTGGCAACTAATAAAGAAAAAATATGAAATACTATATTAAAGAGCATTAAACTGTATCACGGTGAGTGAATCATTTATACGAGTCACAATAATCTTTTTCAAACTTGCCATGACAGAAATAACGTAGAAATTACTGTTTTGCGTGTCACAACGATGAATTCAAAAGAAAATTGAAAATTAAGGATTAACCGCTATCAAGGATGAAATTTTATCTTTAACGATTTTAATTCATTTCTTTTCTATTAGGAAATCGTATGTGAGATTTATTACAACGTAATGTACATTACAGACTATAGCGAATGACGAGAGTACTTTTAACCATCAGGAAGAGAAACTCATTCCATCGCCACTGCGTCTAATGCTTGCTCCGTTCCAGCAACAAAAGTTGCAGACTCGAATTCAAACGGAGCTAGGACAAAATGATTTATAGAGGCAAGTATCCGTGTCAGAAAAGTTACACCCCAAGCAGCGTTCACGTAGTATCGGCGCTGTCGATCTCAGGGACGGTATAATTTTGCCATAAGCTAAGCCAGCCTGTGTCAAGCTGGCTTCGTAAATTGTTTAACTTTACACCTTCTCCCAGGCGAATGCTTGCACTCCACCAGCTCATATTCTACCGAAGCGATATACGTGTTTTTCCGCTTAGTCATCAAATTTTTCCTCCGCGACACACTTATAGAACGTTGCGAAACTACTCGCCCAAACCGACACTCGAGACGCGAACTTGTATCAATCGTCAGAGATAAACGTTTATTCGACGCGATGATGTTCTACATTTTTTCTATTCAATCACACCGAACACGATACAATTACGATGATGATTACTTGCGCAACAAGCGATCAAAGTTTGGAGCTTCACATTTTATGTCAGAGACACTGTAAATGTGAAGTCAGAGACTCGAATCGCTTGCTGTACAAGTAAATACGATCGTAATTGTATCGTGTTCGGTGTCGTTTCAATCAGAAAAACGAGACGAACACGATGGTAAAAGTTTCATTGACAAAAAACCAAAAGTAAGGAAGTCTGATTTTTGAATTTCAAAATTGATCTTGCATGTTTGTCGAACGCCCCGAACTTCGGTCTCTGTTTCTTTTTAATCGCTATCCTTTTCTACGATTGGAATTCTACAAAGAATGCAGTATATCTCTTCTATAATTGTGTGGACCCAAAGTTTTCACAGTTACGGAGAGAGTACTGCAGTGTTTGTTTGCTTTCTCGGTGCAGCATAATTATACGGAGCATTTACTTAGCTCGAGGGATCGCTTTTGGAACTGTTTCCTGAATTCATCGTGCGCGATCAAATATTTCTGGACTATAGTGGATCGAGGCCAGTCTATGGTTCCCTTTGGAGTCGATGAACGCGAGAAATCACTGCGCTCGAGCGAAGAGCACCCTCCAGCCTCGTACGACGTCAATCGAGTGAAGGAGGAAACCAATGAAACCCACGGAAAATGATAATAAATATTGGACACTACCGACCGTTTTCCGATATCACACTTATCGTATTATTTATACCGGGCTAAAGTGAATGCGATTTTCAACTCGTTACTGTCGACGACAGGAAACAATATTTGAAGTGACTTTCAACCTGGCTAACTACATATTACATAACCTAACGGATTTAACGCGTTCAGCGTGCAGCTAATTTTGTTTTACCTTTTAGTTTAGTTTACACACGCGCGCCTAAATGAAGCGTTCAGAAAGGTAAATCGCAATTTGTTTAAAATGTTTCGGTAAAATCCACTACAAAAGGTATACATACCTTTTAATATTGCATGTTTACACTATTGGAAATGATAACATTGTTGAATTCTTATCACGGTTATAGAGCATTAGGTATTAAAATGCAGAGATGCGTTTAACACGAAAAATATTTTTAATTACTTTATTGATTAATAATACCGGATATAGTGTGGCTATAATAATTTTACCAGTCACTGTAAATACCGCATGTTACACTGAAGCTTCGATAGATTTAATTGAAACAATTTTTGCGTTATTTCTCTTAATTGTTTTTGATTGGATTGGAACGAAAGTTCGTAACGTTTGTAAAATAAAATTGAAAGCTAAACTTCAAATATTTATTTATAGATATACTCGATAACATATTTTTCATTCTGTTCTATTACGTTTAGTCATTTTCGAGGTAACTTCTCGTCTCTCGTTGAATAAACATATGAATAAATACCTTAATTTTATCTTCGATTCTTAATTTCAAAACGCTAGGAACTTTCTTTCCAACCCAATACTTAAAGTCATGAAAAAATAGTGTCTCTACACCATCGCCGTCCGTGCAAAACACGGCTGTTGGACACCGATCGAAGAATTACTGTAATAAGTCCCTTTTAAGTAAAACCTTGATCTCTGAACCTGAAAGTTTAAGCAAAGATTTACGAACGGTTAATAAGAAATACGTAATGGGATCGCGGTAACATAGTTAACTAGGGTTAGGCATATTTGCCTCGATTGAGGTAAAACCACGAAGCTGTGCGCTACACGGATGAAAGGTTGGAGGGAGAAGTAAGCTTTTGAGGGGCCCCAACCGTGCCCAGCACTGAACAATTGATATTTCACAGCGACACAAGTTTTAAAAGAGATTACACGTCTGTCGAACGGAGAGGAAATGTTAACATTTGCATAATGAACCCGTCAAGTTCTAATCAAACCATGAGGTGAGTAATAGTTCGGATACCGACCGCTTTAAGAGAAAGTTCTACTTCTGCAAACTCTCAAGAAGATTAGGCGACGCAACGAGGACTTACGATAATCACAATGTCGTGCCTTCAAGTACACTTCCATTTGGCTATACTGTATTCGCTATACATGAGCGGATACAATTGCCAAGACATAATTAGTGTAATTGCATATCGTACTGCTAATGGATGAGATCTGAATCAAATTGGTGACTCAGAAAAATTGGTAGATTTCGGTGAGAACGATTAAAAGTTGCTAAATGATCTTCAGAATAAGATCGTAAGATTTTCTTATTGTTCTGTGAGTATTCGAAGCAAGCAAATAAAGTCCATTCAACTAAAATTGAGAATGAACGACTGATTTAATGCAAGATGTAAATTTTGATAGATTTAAGTAAAATTTGATAGAAGCCTAAACTAAAAACGTATATTCAAAATATGAGTTTTATTTAATAAAATTGGTACAATTGTGTAGGAATTGGAAACAGTGTTGTTTGATTTATTACAATAATTGATGACGACTAATTTTTCAAAAATTCTTAATTGTCTCTTTTAACATTCATTAACCGACATTCATGAAAAGACGTCTCACAGAAAATCAGAAATCAATTGTATCTAAACTTAGAGCATAAAGTTATAATTATTATTTTATATAGTTTTTCACTGTGTCAAAAATGATAAAATCAAGCTTCCTCGCAGTGTTCAGAGTGCCTCATTTAAATCGATCCAGTTGATGACACTGAAAAATGTTGCGGACACATTTTCCGATGTAGATATCGTTTTGCTGTATGATCGGCAATCGGAAAACGACAAACAAGCTATCTTGTATTTCCTTTTCTTCTCCGGAAACGTCGATTAAACAGCGGAGGCAGTTCGCGCGCTGCACGACGACGCGACGACTAAACAACTCGCTGTTGTTAACCACGTTTGATGTAATCAATAGAGATAGCAAACTCACCAGAGAGCAATCAGAACGATACACGCTGCGCGTTTCATGACTCGCTCACTCATTCACGAGTTCACTCGCGAACGAGTAACGAGTAAACTAGCTTCGTATAATTGAGGCTTAAACTGTGAATACTCTAAGCGTGCGAGTACTTTCCGAGCGGCAATACGTTTCGAGTGCCAATAAAACTGTTTGTCGTAGTTACAATCAGTGACAAAATGGTGGAACACCATAGTGCAACGTATTCGCGTTGATTAGTCAGTCACTCGTGAGTATACCTACTCCGTTTTTTCTAAAGAAATATCTAAAATGGTGCAATACAGGATGAGTCTTCTAGATTTTTTGAAATAGGATGAAATGTTTCAGGCAAAAGTTGTTCGGTTTCGAGGAGCCAATTACACGGTGTGCATAATTTCTTTTCAGGTGAAGGTGCTTAGGAGATTCGAAGGTCAATCTAGTTTTTATTTAATGGAACCACATATTTTTGAACTCCTACGTTTATAGCCGTTCACGAGACAATTTCAACGATATAATAATTCAAGGTTATTCAAGATCGTTTAAGGTATAAACGTAAAAAAGGATTAAAAACATTAATTCACTTGAAATTTTACAGCAAAATATTAGGGTATTCGAACAAAATTTCTACTATACGGGTCTGAAATAAATGACTCCACATAAACTGCAAACGCGTTTTTCTGAAAATCACATTTTCAAAGGGACAGTCAAACTATCTCAAAAACCGCAGCACCGAATTAATTCAGCGTTTATGGACATATCCTATATTATATAAAAATCTAGTCCGACCGTGGTTTTTTCGTTTTCGTTGCGCAGTTTTTATTTCAGAGATAAAAAAATCGAGCCATTTTTTTGGCGAAAACTTTGACTTGTCGTTGCAATCTAATTTCGTGGGACTTTGTATTGCAAGTAGGCATCGGAGAATCTAATGTGTTTACCAATTTCTTAAATATATTTTGCTTCAGATAAATCATATCTCAACCAAGATGGTTGACGCAAAATAAGAACAAAAAAAACGCTTTGAAAAATGGTTAGCTTTCCCTCTGTTTGTTTATATTTTGCACCGAAAATATTGCTAGAAGTACGTCAAAATGTATAATTTTGTATATGACATGTTAAAAAAGTTTTCCAATTTTTTAATTTCACAATTTAATCTCTTATGAGAGTATTCTCCACTAAAGCTATCATTTTGAGATGATTTTTGGAATAACAAATTATTAGATTACTATAATTACGATATTGTAATTTTTATTTAACTATCCTTACTGTTATTTATAATTATTACATCGTTCACACAATGTGTTCCAGCGAAAGAAAAATAAAAAGTAATCAAAACAGCAACTATACTTAATTCCTGTAAATTATATAAGAAACTAATTTCAAATATTTAAATAATTCTAGTGCGAAAGTCAAAGCTATTGTTGCATGTGTTTGTGTTATTTTTGCTTCCAAATCATTTAGATCTCTGATTGATGTATTGCGTTTCTTTCATTTCTGATTTTACATGTCCTTGATGGTTATTGTGCAGCACACGTCTCTATATAATTTTAAAATAACATAAAAAATAAAATGAAACATTCCACTTCATTAATTGGCCGTTACTTTCATTCCTCGAAAAAAATTGCAAATATTAAAAAATACATATCACTACATTTGTTATAAAAAAAAACAGTAAAACATTTTCCTCTTTCATTTCTGTTTAACAATCATTTAGAACAGCCTGTATGGTCGTTTAAACAATACATCACATTGTTGAAATTGCTGTACCTTCGTTAAGGGGCTTCTATATACGTATGTCGAAATAGAAAGAATCGATTTCAAAAATAGTGCGCTCTGTTAATACGATCCTTCAATATTTTCCCAGAGCTTCATTTGTAAATTCAAAGAACTGTTGGATTTGTAGTCGAGAATGTGCAGTTGTACATATAACGATATCAAATAATTAAAATTTCAAACCGGTTTTCCTCGAAAACGAAACAATGTTGACGACTTCTCACGACATGCAATAATAACTGTTCCTGTGCAGATTTACAACTAAGAAGGGAAAATACGACGCGTACCCTATCAATTCGTCCCAGTCGACGACTACAATCTTTCTTCTTAACACTAGATTTACGGAGCTGTAGAAATAACTATTTCACATTACTTTATAAACGTAACAAGGATGTGTCTATCCAAATTTTTGGCTATTTTTCCAATAATATATACCCAAAGAAATAAATTTGTTAAATAATTCCTCAGGAAAGCACTTTTACAATCTTAATAATCGCAAATGTAGAATATTAGAACCCGTCATTTTGACGGGTCCCGTAAATCTAGTGTTAATGTACATATACACACTTACAGCTACGTGTGCAATACTACACTCGTCGAAATTTCTATAAAGTCACTGTGTTTTGTAATGAATTCTTATTATTATTCCGAGACCTTTCTTCATGTATTAATACCGGTATTATGAATTTTCAAAAAGGTACAAAAACACAGCTGTTTCTTTACCATATATATTAGTTTTATACAAAAAATAATATACTATAAAAATATAAACAATTTTGTTATGTACAAATCTAAAATAAAGGAACAAATGTTATAATCAAATATTATTAATAAGAGCAGTAAAATAATAATTTTTAACATTAGAAACAGAAAATATAATATGATAAATAAACCATTACATAGTATTATAATACAATAAAGGAACAAAACGTATAGTATTATTATTAAGAAGATACCAATAACTGAGAGTAAATAGTATAGATGCTAAGAGTGAATATAAAATCTTGTTGTATAGTCTATTATATTGTATAATGTCTATTAACCCTTAGCACTCGAGTGACGCCTCTGAGGCGACATTAATAATTGCTGTACTATTAATTAAAATATTGTTTACATTATTAAATCTGTCGGTATCTAATCAATTACCGAACATTTAAGTATTGTACGAAGTATTACATCAATTTCATATCTACCAATTTTAAAAAATCACACAGGATGGAAATATTCTAGATCGCAAGAAACGTTTAATTTCCCAGTTAAAATAGCTTCGAGTGCAAAGGGTTAATAGAAAAAGACATTAACTAATTTGTTAACTGCATATTTTTGAAATGTGATTGTAAAAAACATAATGCATCCATTGAACTGTCGTTAAGCCTGGAACGTATTTTTCTGCACAAATTACTTGCAGTTGAAAATGCTCTTTCCGCATCCACGCTGGTTGATGTTACCGTTAATAATGAGCGATACACTTCCTCTAAATATTTGCCTCCGCGGTAATGTTCCTTGATCGGCAACAAACACACACATATCCTCAACGGCGAACCCTTATAAATGTGAGGTTAGGTTTCAACAATTGACAAGACAGCAAATGATTGATGTCGGTACTACTGTAAATACGTATTTCACATAAGAGTAGACGCCCAAAAAAGATATTTATTATTTATAGCTAATACCGAAAATACCGGTATTTTACCTTAGCAAATACCGGTTTCACGAAATTGCAAAATAGCACGAATTACCGGTATTCGGTATACCGGTGTATCGGTATTGCAATCCCCAGTAGTCATTCCATCCAAGTGTCAACAAGGCACGAGACCAGATACGATAAATCAACAAAAATGGTGATATTTTTCAAATATCTATGAACATGATGATGACTTTATAGAAATTACGGCCACTCTATAACTTGAAACACAAAGAAACCTACACAAAGTGTTCTATCCTTTTATCGGTGCTTGTAGCAACCTCTGTCTATACCTTTAGTATTAAACGAAGAATCTTTTTATTCGTTGAAAGGAAAATATCCCCTTAGCGTGAACAGCATGCTAAGCCTTCCTCCAGGTAATTTTTGTTCTTCAGTTTATCTCTGTATTCCGACCGGAATTTATCAAGGAACGAGACGTGGCGGAACCTTGGGAAAAATCCTGGAGGACTCGGCTGCGTCGCGTCGCGGCTGCGACAGGGATATGAAAAAATCCGCCGGAGTCCGGGTCGGTCTTGGAGGATGAGGCAGGATCAGGGATGGCTCGCGTAAAAGTGGCCTTGAGCCGGGATTAATCCGCCAGCAAACAAAGATACCGAATCCTCTCTAAGCGGGGCACGATGACGCGCGCGGCCCTCTTTCAACTTCACCCTCGTCTAGCGGCGTTTCCTGCGGCGCGGTGCGGCGCCTCCGACGTATCTTTTCTTTCGAGGGTCCTCGAGCGAGGCTCTTTTGCTTTTTCTGAACCGACTCGGCTCGGCGTTCGCTGCGTGCACCGAACAAAGACAGAGAGAGGGAGAGAGAGAGGGAGAAAGAGAGAGGAAAGGGAAAAGGGAAAAAAAGAAAGTCCTTCTGGCCGTTCGTTCGACTGTCGCCGCAATATTTATACCCTACAGTGGTAGCCGGGTTGCGCGGCGCGTTCTTGGCGCCGGCAAAATAATCAAAGTGAAATACCGATCCTCTCGAGGGAAAGTTACGGGAGAAACACCGCCGTGCTGTGGAACGTCATTTTCACGCGGTAATAACATAGCCATTGATGGCGACGTCCGCTTTTGCGAGCGACACGGCACAATGATGCCAGCGCCGTCTCAATTACACCGCTCCGCGAAACAATATAAACACATACACACACACACACACGCGATACGAATGTTTAATCAAAGGACCAGAGTGCGCGGCCTGCCGACAAAGACTTGATTCATCATTTCCATTAATTGACCATTTGAAACGCGTATTACGTCCGCTGATAACTTGGAACACTTGGGGTCCGGGGTTCACTGTTAACGTCCCCGCAATCCGTCCCCGCGGTTATGTTATTTTGCGTCCACCGACCGTTGCGAACTTGTAAATCGCTTTGCTTAATCGGAGAATTGTATCGGGATGGAATATTCAATGTTTCTTAACACTTTGAGCACTTCGCTGACGCCAAGGATCGGGCGCAGCTGGTTTTCCCTTTGTGCGAACGCGCTTTCGCACTCTTCGATCCACTCTGATTTAGATTGCGAGGATTAACTGGGTCTGCCAAATGCGGTAAAGAATTATCCGAACGGTATAAACGATTGCGTGGGACGGCTTTCGGCGAATCGCTGATAATACACATCAAAATATAATCTATATTTTGTAAACGGCTTCTTAGCCTTTTCTTTCCATGTCTGACTTACTCACTTTTTACTACTTGAAAGTCATTGCTGTAAGGTTCACTGTATAGAAGTGCTTCGCATAATAATAGTCTCAACCTCAATTTTTCGTATTTCATAAAACGCTTGCCTGTAGGTTAGTTTTATAAAAAGGCAAAATCTTTTGCATAAATTGACGAGTTCGCGTTCAAACTATTTTTATATGGAAGTCTAGCTACATCATATTCTGTCACGTTTATAAAGCCGTTTATGCAGTGTTAACCCTCGGACTCCTGCGAGTTCCAGGCCTATGCCAGAGTCATTTCTAACTCACACCGATATTTCGCTAATATGGATAGGTTTATTTCGATATAAGGCGAGACGACGCACAGTGCGGCATGTAAATGGACATTCGAGACAAAAATCATAACTTAGATTAATGCACCAAAAATATAAGGTTCCATTAGTAAAAAGGTTATTCTAATTCTTTTTTTAATGAAGAGTTTTTTATGATTAGTTGCTATTGCAATTTGTTGTCAACCGTATACCGTACAACTTTTGTTGAAAATATTTTTTAATTATATGGTTAAATTTAATTATATCTACTATAATGCATAATTATTTGACAATACGCAACACCGTATTTTTTACTAGTATCAAGTAATGGTTAATACAGACCGCTAGATAAATCCAGAAATAAACTAAACGGCATATTACTCAGGAACCATAATACTTTTACTATAAATATAACATGTACATGTAAATAAAAAGTTTAATTACATAAACAAAAACTATTAGAAAATTAAATTATTTGCTATTCTTAATATAAATATAAATAATATATACATGTAAATAAAAAGTTTAAGTACATAAACAAAAACTATTCAAAAATTAAATTATTCGCTGCAGGCTTCTTCGCTGCTATTGCTTCGTTCCAATTCTACATCGTCTAAATTCAGCCCTTCAAAAATATTTTCTGTCTCGTACACAATGTCAATATATTGTTCTATTCCTTCAAAGTTTCTAATTTTTTTAGATGTTGTTTTCCTGAAACTTGATACAAGGGGATCCGAGGCGAGTAGAAGAAGGACATCCAAGCTTCAACCAAATCGCGATTACGAATGCATTTCTCTAACAAAAATTAAATAACATCGAGTCTTGCAATTTATCGCTGAAAAAAAATTATATAGCAATATATTGCAACATCTTGTTGATACGGAACAGCCAAAATTATAGGATGTTTTGAACCGTTTTTTTGTAAATTGCATTTTAAGGAAAAAACGCAATTCCTAAATTGCCAGTTAAAATTATGCATACCTCTGGTCAAATTCTCCATACCTAAGTTGTAACAAACAGTTTAAAACAAAAACGAACCTAAAAGAGCAATTAGGGCACGAGTAATCTAACTTTTTAGTATTTATACTACAATAAACTCTTGGACAATTTTCTTGGATACTACTTTTTACATACACATTCCTTACTTACAGACTGATGATTTTGTTGGATAATTAGATTAGAATCGAACCATGATTATTTTGATTTTTGTCCATTGCATGCCGCACTGTGCGACGGCTCAAGACCGGCTTTCGCCGTATTTTTGATTAAGTTGCAAATGTACGTTTACCGACGCTATACACAACATTATTTGCCACATGGGTGATAAATATATTTTTCCTACTGTAACTCTAATAATTTCATTACCCCCTGTAGTATAATCATTATACTTTGTTGTCCATCTAAAGCCGCTGTAATGTCTCTTTCAACTGACATGATTATACTTGCGGATCTTTATGCATTTATGAAGAAATTGGCTGAGTGAATAACAGATTAGAACAATTTAAATATGTTGTAACGTTGTTTTTGATGCAACGAAATCGTTAAGGTATGAAATCAATTTTTATATTACCCCTGCTGCCCGCAATCAATGAAGAACATTTTTATTTTGCATAAAGATCCGCAGTCCAGTCATAATATAAAAACGATGTTCCATGTAATTCATTGGAAATGATTATCGTAATTAATCTTTTAAATTAAATACAAAGGCAGATGCTGCATCGGTCCATCCACTCGCGATTAAAAATAAAACATTCATCGTCATTCAACCAGAAACACATATTTTCTCCGCTCTCGAGAAATTACAAACAATAAAATCATTTTAACAGACACGGTCGTCAAAGAAATCATGCCGCAGGTGGTTAAAAACAAAGGGACGCAAACTAGGAATTACGTGCGGCCGAAGTAAGATTAAAACGTTAGTTACTCGTCCCCCCGGAGCTCGAGATCTAACAATCTGCATACTTCCGTATTTCAGGTTTAATTCCTATCAAAGAGCAGTCATTTACACCTTGAAGAGCCCGGGGCTCGTAATTATCCGCGGCATGAAAACTCCTCGACCGTCTAAGATGGCGTCTGAAGCCTCGGATGCTGTGTGCATCGGTTAGATACACCATCCACGGTTCGCGAAGTTCATCTGGAAGACTGTCAGTTGTCTTAAGAGGTCGGGAGTAAGCAACTTCAAGCTGAAACTTCATTAACAGCAACAAAAGAGCCGGTTTTCCTCGGGCTCGGCTGCGGCGATCAATGGCGTGGTAACGCGACGCCGCGCCGCGCCGCGCTGCTCGAACTCTCTAATCTCTTAGCTAGACGTTTTGTCTGTGTTTTGATTGACCGTCGAAACGATCGATCGTCGAAGTTGGTCCCTCTCCACCCTCGTCTCTCTTTCTCTCTCTCTCTCTCTTTCTCTAGAGAGTCGGGTTAGGTGTCCGGAAGTTTCGGAAGTCGGTCACAGGCCGGGAAGAATCAAGCGAGGGTGACGGTTCTATATACCTGGCGCCTCGAACTCGCTACTTTTCCACTTATAACGACCAGGCTAACTTTCAACGGTCTCTTCCTCTCTCGAGTAACAGCCACCGGAAGTTTATACACGTGTAATTAGCTTAACAAGTAAGCCGGGAGCTGCACTAATTGCACGCGAGCGAATCGCAACGATACTACGGCAGTCGACGAGTGAAATCGTTCCGTGTCACGCTAACTGGCCGGGATTTACGGGATTCCAGTCTCGCCCTCGTTCAAACGGCCCTCATTAATTCCCCGGATCGGCGGAAACACCCTTAGAAAAATATCCGCCGGTCAAAATGCACCTGTTTCCCGCCCCGTCATAATCTGGATCGCGATGCGACGAATTATCGATGAATATACTGCGATACTGTCCGCCCGTTATCGCTCCTGTCGCATCAGAAGCCGCTATGAATCACTTTGATAAAAATTTCCGATTTATTCCCCTACGCCGCGCAACTACGGTGCTCTACAACAAAATTGTACCAACTATTTTTTTTTTTAAATCATTATCTATGTATTTATTAAGACAGAGCGCCATAGGTTTTAAGAAGAACGTGATTTTAAATCTATTTAAGCTCGAGGATCGATTAACATCTTAATAATATTTTATTCGTCAAAATACTAGCCAAGAAATATTGCCGTGCCATTATTCAAAATATTGTTTGCTTTACTATATATGTTGGTATCTAATGAATTACTAAACATTTAAGGATTGTGTGAGGTGTTGTATCAATTTCATATTCGTACAGAGAAAAGAATTAATGTAGAACGGAATTATTCTAGGTCGAAAGAAATGTTTAATTTTCCATTTAAAATAGGTCCGAGTGCAAAGGTTTAATATTTTATTTAACACTAGGTTTACGGGGCCCGTCAAAATGACGGATTCTAATATTCTTAATTTGCTTTTATTAAGATTGTAAGGATGCTTCCCTGAGAAATTATTTAGCAAATTTAATTCTTAGGGTATACTATCGGAAAAATGGCCAAAAATTTGGATAGACACATTCTTGTTATGTTTATAAATGAATGTAAAATAATTATATTTAGACCTCCGTAAACCTAGTGTTGGCACCTTGGAATGCCCTGATGGATGCAAATTGTTTTCGCATATTTGTTACTAGAGTTTCACGATATTATTGAGATTTTGATCTTTATCGTTTCGCTGCTTGGTCCCATAATTGTTTCCGTGAACGCTGATCATTGACTTGAATCGAGAGGAAAAAGTTACCCTCTCCCTGTCTACCAGCACCGGATCAGTCACGTGACATTGTGACACGTGTACGGCATTGGCGGAACGCGTCACGTGACCGGACCGTGGCGAAAGCGTGGGGGAATAGCCTCGTAGAAGGGGAAGCTACAGTGGGGACATTTCAATCTGTTGACTCTGGTCCATGGTAACGCAGCTTACTGGAAGCGGACAGTGAGCGCAATGGTGGAAATGGTTTTGCCTCAATCGATGCAATTCTACATCAAGATCTCCACACTGCGTAGAAACATCGCCAATTTAATTAAGTTCTTCGCGAGCCAAGATATTTCATTACTCGACAGAACATTTGGATTTCCAGCACGCTTTCGCGAGATTTCGAAACGGGGTCAAAATTTCGAAAGTTTGCGTGCACGCACCTCGAGAGTTCAGTCGAACAGAACAACTTCTTACCGAGTCGATCTGTTAGGTCTCCACTTAGAAAGATTGAATTCCGGGACAGCTGCGCGTGCGAGCGTACAAAATAGTCGTGTGTGTCATTCGAGGGAGGTTCCACGGTGTCGTCCTCGTCGTCGCAAACTCTGCGCGAGATTGGTGACTTCGACGACGATTTATCGGTAATGTCGCGCAATAAGTGCGACAGAACGTTTGCCGCTATTTCCTGCCGCGTGACGTTCTTTTTACTGCCGCATGCGATTTAGAACGGTGTTCCGCTCGGGGATAATGCGAGGCAGAAACGGCTGAGTCGCTCGGTGAATTTGTCGCGGCCTCTTAAACAGATTTATGTGCGCGTCAAGATATTTTTTTTCACAGTTGTGGGATCTCCGTATGCGTCATGGCGGAGTTCGCCGACTTCTACGCTCGACCGTTTTAAGGGAAAATATATTTAAATAATTGGAAACGAGCCATGTTCTCTCGTCTCTGAACGGAAGTCCTCTTCTTTTCAGCTCTACGCGCGGGACTAACAATTGTTCAGAATTCATCGTACGCTGGCGGGGCTAATATTCGAAACTGTGCAATACGGAAAATAAACGCAGTGCATGTTTCATACATCTCAGTTATTCTTCTTCTTCTTTGAATTATAGTTTTCAGTTATTTAATTCGTATACATAAAACATAGGCTGTTGCATAGCACACTGTTAATGTATCTCCATTTTTAATTTCCGAGCTGCGAATACAGAACTTCATTTATATGAATCCCTCTGGAGGCAAACTGCTCGCATAACCAGATCGTTCGTATAATACGAGCACAACTAGCGCTCTTCGCTGTTGTATATCATTATAAGTTCCGACACTTGTAGTTTGTGTTCAAATAAGTGGATTTTATTGAACATTTGGTTTGCGGAATGATGTTTCAGACCTTATGAACTTGTGTTAGAGATTAATTTGTTGAACCAATAATTTTGTATTGTTCGTCGAATTTATTTTGTCCAACTCTCGCGGCCCACATTTCGTCCGTTCTCACACTTCTTCATTCCGCTATTGTGGTAACTTTTACCCCTCGATTCGTGCTCTTTCCCCTCATCTGACGTTTAAGTCTAAAGCTTAACACTCGAGTATTTTACACCCTATTATTTTGTTTCTAAAAATGTAGATTGTAATTTGATGACTCGTTGATATATATTGTTGCTTTTACGAAATAAAATAAAAATTTCTGCAGTATTTTAGTTTCATTCGAAAGAACAACTGCAATTTCCTTTTACCTATTGAATTATTTTACTTTTACAGAACGCGCAAATACTACAAAATTTGCTTCATGGTGTAACATGTGGTGTAAATATATTTTACGTTACACATTTATCGATTTTTTGCACTTTAGCCGTTAATCGTTGTGTAATTAGAGTGACGCTCGGCTGGAATTCATATTATCGGGCACTTGACGTTTCGTTATGTCATTATTACAGTACACGACTGCGTAAAAGTAAATCCGATCGACGATGTAAATGCAGATTAAATGAATTAAACCGTCAATTTGGAAAAATTTAATTTTTCATCGGTCTCTTTTTTGTCGCCTCTTTGGACATTTTAGGTCATTTTACATTAAATCGATCAGATTTTGATTATCTGTGATTTTAATTAACATAAAGTATAACGTATAGAGCACAGTAGAACCTCGATTATCCGGGCCTCTTATGTTCCAATTATTTATCGTCTGAATAGTTTCGACAGAGAATTAGTTTGCTGCAAATTTCAATAAGGATTAAGTTCAACACTGAAACTATGTAATTGTTGTATTAACCGAACAATCATGTTCCACTAATTAGCACGGATAATCGAAGTTCTACTGTACACGTAAATTAAGAGTGGACTTATATCATCATTTTACTAATTCATTACAATTTGTACATCAAGTATTCAAACGGTTTTTCTGTGGGTAACATTATTGCAATAATTCAATTTCAAAAGATATTTCAATGTTTTGAAAAACCATGTTTCAATAATTCAGCTGTTTTAAATTAAAACGAGAAAGAATTTGACGAAATCCGATAAACATAGTGCCGAAAATAAAAATTCACAAGGATCAACTACTGCAAAAACTCTGTATTGTACGAACAAATGCAAAATTCAGAAATTGATCGTTTAAGATCCATTATTAATTTCGCGTGCACTATATCGCGTTTCATATTGGGCAATACTTCAGTAGAATTGGGATAATCTTCTTGCACTTTACTCACCTAAAAACGGTATAATCTTATAAACTCATGATTAGGGTAATTATTAGCTTTGAATTCTCAGGCGTTTCACTATATGCAAATGCGAGCGGAGCCATAATACCATTAATCACACGAATAACATCGTCATCTGATAACGCCATAACTTCGAATACATTTAGCGATCCTTTTGAAATCTTCACGCTTGATTATACACCACGTGAATAAAATTCTTCGTTAAGATGTAGTTAAACATCAATCTTGAATCAATTTTATCGTCCAGACTAGTTGAACCTGATGGATTTTATGCATTTTATTATATACTTTACGTATATTACATTTATTTGTGTCCCATCGTGATTGTAAATGTGTATTTTTTCACATTTTTCGGATTATGCGAACATGTGTAAAAAAAGTTTGAAGTCTCCAAACATTCGAAGAAAATGCATATTTGGTATTGAAGTTTTAGAGACACCTTTTTTTAAATAAAAATTTGAGGTCTCCAAACATTCGAAGAAAATGCATGTTTGGTATTGAAGTTTTAGAGACACCTTTTTTATAAAAATTCAATGATGAGATATTGTTGAATTTGAGACTGAAAAGTGTTCCAAAGAGATTAAGGAAATATTTGCAATTATCGTGCAACACAGTACCGGAAATTACAGAAATTTTGTTGGTGTCATGAGAGACCCCGGGAGACCATTGCGGAATTAAGTTATTCTCAAAGGTAACTGCAACGTTCATGTAAGACCGACCGGGGAGAATTTTTTGCCGCGGTTTATCTCTCGGTTTCGTTCGCCGAGAATAAGGCGCGTGTTACATCGATCGCGGCTTTTCTGCTCAAACGACCGCGAAATTAAGAGGAAAATATTTGGCTGCTACCCGCGAAATTTTCTTTGCCGGCGTTAGTAACGGGTTAGAGTGCCGCCCGTGTCAGTGGGTGTGGTATCTGCGACGGAATTCTTCCGGGCAAATAATGATAACGACGCAAAGCTTTTAGTACGGGAAAGAAAAGTACGGGAATCCGACGGACGAAACACGATTTCAGACTGACAATACCAGAGTTGAAGGCAGCCAGATTAATTCCAAATTGTTGCATCCTGTTCCTCAGTCGCGACAAAATTTTCATCGTCGCGTTCATTTTGTTTCGTTCGAACGGCTGAACCGCTTCTTCTGGTCGAGAATTCGAAGAACAATGTTCAAAATTCACCCCATACATTTCGACCCAGTTGTCTTCAATAAATCTCGCGCTGTGTGCGGACCTTGTTACAGCTCGAGAACGAAAAATTCTTTTGCAGCACCAGTCCACACGTACTAAAGAATACAAAGCGTCATTTAGTTGAAACACGGCGGAGCAGACATAAATGGACTGCGGATTTTATTACAATGTATTCAGTAAGTGAAATTTAAAATAATGAAAAGATTCAAAGAATTTAAAGATGTTAACGCCACCGGAATTATAACTAGACTGTAGGTCTTTATGCATTCATACAGAGAGAAATCTTTTGACATTTCGCGTTGACATTTCAAGGAAGTACATTTTTGGTACACCCTGTAGAATTTTCACATCTGTGTGTAGAATGTTTTAATGAAGTTTATTATGTTTTTATTGCGTGTAATTTGATTGTTAATAATTATGACTATGATTATCAATCATGAGAAAGTAAAATTCGTCGTTTGTGTCTTATTTTTACAATAAGCTGTCAAGAATTGAGTCGATATGCACGTAATTAAGAGTCCTGTTCGGTGGATACAACTGTTACTAACTATTGTCGTCAGACTTAGCAATAACAAAAGTAATTTATACACTTGTTCGCCATGGAACGCCACACATTCCGGCCATAATCAGTCTCAATTCATGGAAGGGTCGCCTTCATTCTTCGCTCATCTTCCACGCAGGTACAGTACGTGACAAAAAGCCCACATCCCTTTTGAATATACCCTTTTTCAACTTTGAAACAGTATATTACACTTCTTTTGATGTTGGTAGGTCTTTGTAGGTGTAATAAACGATTTTAGAACATTTATTAGAACTTATTAATATTGGAGAATTAAAATTACATTATTCATGTTGTCGGCAATATTTCATATAGCTCACTTTACGATGTAAAATGTGGAGAAGATGCATATTTCAAACAATTTAACAACTTTTTAATTGCTAGCAATCACCTTTCTTTGATGTGCACGGTTCTGGCTAATTGTGTCCAACCATTTTCTTTTGCAGTATTATCGGGTATAATTATTGGCTATTCCACAATATATTAATAATTTTGAAGTACTTTTAACTACTTTTAAACTAGTTTAAACTACCATAGTCACGTGTATCCAACATTTTATAAATCGTTAGATTTACATAAAACACACTGTCAAATAGCAAAGCACACTAATACAAAAGGGACAATAATACAAGACCCAATAATACAAAAGAGAATTTATCTTTGATAACAAGCTGCCTTTTTATATTTTATTATGTGTAACGTAATGAGTGACGTAAATTTTTCTCAAAAACTTAGTTACAGTAATATTCAACGATAACCACGTTATTTCACTCGCTCGCTTAATGCATGTGAACCGAAAGAAGAATTGAAAATTTTCAGAGGTATAATTGGATCCGCGCGGTGCGATATAACCAAATTAGTAACAAATTAAACATTAATGAGGGAATAACAAAATTATCGTGCATTTCCAGCTCTGGTTATATTTAAATTATGAGAAGAAGAAACATTCTGCTTCTCGTGCCTAGACGAGAAAAAGGACAACGTCCATATGCATGAGACTGATACAATTTGCTTACTCTGTAAACTATCCTTGACGGGAAGCGTTGGAAGATGAAATAGCAAGAGCACAAATTCCGTCAAAGAAAAGAAGTTTTTCCGGAAACATGTGCACAGTTGCGAGACCGTACAACAACGCTTTTGAGATCTTTTAAGAAACGTCCTTTAAGACGACGGATGCATTCCAAGATTATTCAACTGGTGCTCTTAGGGCGTACGCGACGACCAAAATGCGCAACGTTGCGCCACGGAGACCGGCGATAAAAGAAGAGAAATGGGAACGTACCTTAAGAGTATCCTGCAGGTTTTGTACTCTACAGTGCATATAGACATTAGCGCCGAGTTGCACGGTAATGTTGCTCTCTGAATCTTCGAAAAAGGGCCTAGGCTCGGGAGTGCCGCCAGTCTCTGTCGCGATACTTTCCACCTCGTATACCTGCGAACACGATGAAACATAATGTGTCGCCGAATTATTTACGCCCGTTGAGATAGATTCGAAGTTTTTCGGACAGAGCCCCAGAGAGGTCCCATCAAAATCACCGACACAGGTTTCACCGACACAGTTTTCACCGACACAGTTTTCACCGACAATATTTCACGGACTCCAGATTTGGCCGACCACGGCTTTAGCAAACGACAGTATTATCCGCTATTAACATCATTTGACAAAGGTACTAGACTCCAGCAGACCACACTCGCGCGCGAATGCGTGTTCACTCGCACACCGCGGATTATACACCCAAAGATCCCGCGATCGGCGTTTGTTTAAACGCGACACCTCTGAGTGTGAACGTTTGTAAAATATGTGAATGCGTGTGAGAACGAAAAGTCTGTTGTGTCCACTGTTTTTGAAGCAGTTGCTCTCTGGCCACGAACGCGAATCCAGCTGTAAGACCATTGTATCCTACATTTTGCGATCCACGTATACGTAACTCGAGGATTGCAAGGGTCTGGGATTCGCGTTGTGATTTCTCGATAATGCAAAGATGGGGTATTTCAGTAGTCAAAAGCGCTAGATAAAAGATCAATCCGCCTCGCTATCGACTTAAAAGTCGTATTTTTACGTTTACGACGCGTAATTTGCATTAATTGCTCCGACGGGTTCTCTGTTTTACCGATACAGCGATTTCTGACGACGACAACGATCGCGGAAACAGACATCGACGCTCGTAGCGAAAAATGTCGGAACTGTGGATCGGCAACTACAACGTTGCCGAATAATGCAAATTACCCGTCGTAAACTTAAAAATATGACTTTTTAGGCCGATAGCGGGGTAGATTGATCTTTTATCTAGCGCTTTTGACTACTGGAATACCCCATCTTTGCGTTATCGAGAAATCAGAACGCGAATCCCGGACCCTTGAAATCCTGGAAAAGGGTGTCTATTCCCTTATTGAATAGTTCTGAGAATATATATGTGTCATTGCGGATTATTTAATTCATTAAATGCAATAAATTTAATCGTTGTACAATATAATTTCTACATAATGATATTGTTTGTCATTATATCTTATAATTATACTGGATGCTTCTTTCTTTTGCACAAGAATGTATACTAACACGACGGTGGCTTGAACAATGACAGAAACAACGAGAAAAAGTATTCATCTACAAAATAATCGTCATCTTATTTTTAGAGTACGTATACGTTATCTAACGGTGTATGAGTGAACCACACATTCAAGTCTTAAAAGGAACTTGTTTTCCAACAAAGACAAGAAACAACTGAAAAACAAAAAATGTTATCTCCGTATATTTACTTATTTCTTCTTTTGTTGAAAAGTTAAAATTGATTGCCGTACCAACTACGATGTGACAACTACTCTATACTAATAAATAATGAAATATTGTGTGATAATATATCAACCTTTAGTCAAAACATCAAATGGCCTGAACGAAAAGTCCAGCAGAAACGGCTCGGCGCGGAGCGTGTTAAATACGCGAAATATAGGCATCTAGACGTGTAAAATGTTTAACTATTTTCTCCGGCTATATTCACAATTAAAATTCAAAGACGCTGTTCGCGAAATTACGGCAGAGCGTTCAAATGTTTCGCACTGCAGAAATTACGTAAAGGTTGAAGGCACTTTGTCAGCCAGCAAGAGAGAGAGATAACAGTTTTGTACAGCATGCCGAGTGAAACGGTGCAAAGGGTATGGCCGTGGCTTTTTCAAAAGATATTTTAACTCCTTGTTCCAATTATGCAGCCGACTTACCTCGGTAAAAGGCGAACTGAGGTGATGCCAGAACGGCTTCGGCAGGTTTTCCAGTCCAGGAAACGGCTTAGCACCTGAAACAATTTAGAACCAGATTATACCTTCCTTTGCTTAAGCTTTATTACTTGTACACAATAGTGTAAGTAGACCTTCACCGCGAATTTATATAACTAATTGATTTTACTTCTGCGCTTCATTAATAAATGAAAATAGATATTGAACATAGTCGAACGTAAATTGAAGAAAAAGAATTTACTAATTAGACGAACATATTATACGAAAGATTTTTTAAAATCCGGCTAATTTTTTCTATATATACACATCCTTGAAAGGGTTGATTGCCGAGGCCATTTGAAGTAACTTTTTCCTTTGCGAAATTGTTCTCCGCGGCTTCGTTTAGGTGTTATTAACGAAAAACGCGGACCAATCAGAGCCCGGCTACAGATTCCGCTGGGTGTGGCGCTGCGTTGGCATTGGCCGAGCCGGAATCCGTCCGTTGTAGCCGCGCTGTGATTGAGAACATTATCGCTGCGGAGAACATTATCGCAAAGGAAAAAGTTACTTAACGTCATCTTGGGATTCGCTCCCTTCAAGGAAGTACAACATTTTTGGGACACCCTGTAGATTAGTTCTTATTAGAATTCTTCGCATAGATCAATTCATCGTCCAAAGACATCCAACTGCGCAATTTAAAGTTTTGCCTAGCATTATTGGTTTCCAATATATTGCACAAAATGTGCAATCTATTCTGTTCTCGTTCCTTCGTATCGTCATTTCGGAAGATGGAGTACTAGTTGCTAAGAAAGCTATTCTGTCAGCAAATTACTGTCTTGAACGCGTAATGTGTAAGCTCCAAATCTGCGTTACTGATAGACTGCGGATTTTATGCATTCGTGATAAGAACGAATAGATCGAATGCAGTCAGGAATAGCATTTAAAGAATTTAAAAATATTGTTGCATTGTTTTCAACTCTATGAAGTTATTAACATGTCGATTGCCACGGTGGTCACCGGTGACCATTATATTTCTTAAGAATGATTATCATATTAATGGCATTGAACAACAATTTATTACTGCCGAAATTAACTAGATTATAATGTAAGACGAGAACTTGATGTTGTCTCTCTTCTGGATGATCTTCTTCATTATGTTACGTATCTCCCAAAATCGTTTAATTTTTACTTGCAACATCGTATCGATCGAAATCTGCACTCTATCATCTCGGATAGCTCGTTGCAATTGCAGTATCGGATAGTTAAACCTTTTTATTTATTAATTGCTCAGGTAAATCGAACATTTTTCTACCGCGTTACAATCGTTCAACGAACTTTACAATAAATTAATACAATAATTGTGCATTCCGTGCTTGTTACACTAATGACGGGGTTGCAGATATTTGCACCGCATTGCTTTCATTCCGATCCGAAGACAGGATAACGTCCTCTGTCTAGGATCACAGCTGGATAAGACAAAGCTGCGTTTCGCATTGGACGTGGCTTACAGCGGTGATTTATGGTGGCATCCTAGGAAACTTTTATTACCAGCACGATCACTATACTACGTTCTTGTACCCCTGACCTCATTCCGGTTGTTTACTTCGTTATAAAATGTTAACTGACAGGTAACGGATGAATTGTTCATGAAAATTAGCCTGAACAGTATCACCACGAAAACTACAGCGATCCCTCAGCATTCGTCTTAATTTCGGATCAAGATGAATGAACAGTTGCGAACAATGATATATAAAAATTCGTGCAGAGAGATGTATAAGATCAATGTCGTTATATTGTCGGTATTCTATTAATGTAGAACTTTCAAATCACGTTTTCTAACCCTTAAGTGAACCATTGGGGCTGATGCAGCTCCACTCAAATGAGTGGAAGGAGAGTCAAATCACTATAAATATTGTTAACTATTCGTGGATTATAGATCAAATTTTACAATGACGCTACCTGTCTATTTACCATTTTGATAAAGACGAATATTAAATATAAATATAATATTGAATATAATTTAATTGCATCATTGCATTTTTAAAGTACATTTTGAAGATCCACTTAAGATCGATAACCGTCCGTAATTTTTATTATGCGTGATACAGATAACCTAGGTTTGCAAGCAGAGTTGGCCACCTGCATACCAACATGGCGGCGCCCTTACTCGCCGAAAATGCTTAAAATCGTCCAACTTCGCGCACGCATAACTTCTCAACCAGTGCATTCCTAACATTAAAATCTCAGTTTCTGGAATGTTCTCGCCAAAACTTACAGGATTATATTTAAAAAACTAAAAAATGTTTGATTCCCCGAGGCGATGTTCAGCCCAATTGTGTGCACAATCGATGCTCGGCCGATCGCTTTGTTTGCCGCTACATGCGAGTCTCTCGAACGCATTCACCGTGTTTTCCCTCTGCCCTGTGGTGTGTGTAAAGTGTCGTATCAGTTTATTCAGTACTGTATTCTCCCTTAGCGGGCGAGGATCATTTCCCCCGATATCCTTGCGAAGCAAGGAGGAGCAAGCAGTCCCTCGGTAGTCAGCCTAAACAATCGTTGGTAGCGAGGATCGTGCGTTGCGCCGGGCGTTCTTGGCACGGGGTTGGCGTGCGCGGAAGAAGTAATAAAGTCAGTTTCCAGACGAGCCTCGTCCTTTGAGCCGAAATCGGGAAACCAGAGGAATCCCGACGGTTATAAAGGCCGCGACTGAAAGAGACGCGCAGCCAGGCCGGTGGGGAAATAAAATAAGAAAAGTAGAATTCGAAAGGCCACAAGGGACCGCAATATCTCTCCATCAAATTCGGCGAGCGAAACGGCGAACCCGGGTCGACGAATCGTTCGTTTGGAACGACGACGAGGCGACGCGACGATCCGGGGAAGGTCCTCTTTCATCTCACGAAGACGAAAAGTTCGGGAACGACCGGAACGGTCCCACCTGAAAATCATTTACCCAGCTGATCGGTCTTAGCGAGCAAAGCAAGCAAGAAAACTACCATCTTCCCCTTCGACTGTTCGAACATTCCTCCGTATTCTTGGGTCCTGTTAACCATCTCCTCAGAGGTCCACGGCGACGTTTTGTCTCGTTCTTCTTTCTTCCCCCTCCCCGCACCGACGTCACCCACTACTTACTCTCCTTTCTAACTATTTCGCGAAGAACGACAGGATAATCCTTGAGAAATTTATCAGCTCCTGGGCGAGAGGAGTCTTCTTCGCCCTTTCTGGCCGGGCCAATCTCGCGAGGCGAATTCTCCTGGTACAGAGGCAACGCCGAGAAAAGGAACGAAGGGACTTCTAATATCTGCTGGAAAGACGGAGCACATAATCTCCCCGGAAGGATAAACCCGCTCGCTGGTCAGGATTTCGAAATACGTCCGCGGAAGGGACGTCGCGCGCGGAATTACTCAATGGGATCGATTCGAGCTGGTTGCACCGAGGAAATTGTTTAGGCTCGTCGATTCGATCATCCGCTGGCATTACTGCACCCGGTCAGTCTGGTGTAAGATGGAATTTCTGGGAAAGTGGCGTTGCAATGTCTTGAAGCGTATCTACCAAAATGTGACTAATAATTAATTAATTCGTCGTCATACCCAACGATCAAATGACTATTATCATAGTCATATTAGCCGTTTGTGTGTTACAGCAAATAACTCTAATTTCCTTACATCGGAATGAATCAAAATAGTCTACGAACATTATTTCAAGGTGGAATCATAATTTATTAGAAAATAACTTAAATTGATGCTTTCGACGCAAAGAATCGATCCTATATTACTCACTAAGCAATTTTACACTAATTGATCGATTCTTTGCGGCCGAAAGCATCAATTTAAGTTATTTACAAGTTGTCGATCGAGATTAAAGAAACAGTTATTATTAGAAAATATAAGAAAGAACAGAAATATTGATAAAAAAAAGATATGTTTATAAATGTTTTATGTGACGTAAGTTCGGCATCGGCCAATTTATTCGTTAACTACGAATAACGAGTAAACCGAATTTATTCGTTATATTTCCAGTCGTTATTTTCAGGCAAAGAAAAATAGATTTATTCGTTATTAACGAATAACGAATGCTTTTATTTTAACCGTTATCTAATATGACTTTTACGCAACACCGATCTATAACAAAGCTGTGAAAATTTTGCAGAATCGAAAATAAGGAAACGAAATCGTGAAAAATATTTTCATTATTCGTACTACAGTACAGCCTCCATTATCCGAACCAGTGAATAAGGGATGTTGAAAATACAGTATTCGATGGTTAAAAAGATATTAGAGATTACTTTAACAAATAAGACTTGTTAACATTAACTGTATATTTATGATTAGAACGTCATATCGTTTTAATATATTTATCCGAGGTAAAACTGCTTACGTCAAAATTATTGCGTTCAAATTATATTGCGAACATTTTTCAGTTTGTAATTAATTATCAATGATTTTGTTATTCGAACGGGCTGATTTAAACGATACACCCTATACACTGCACCGCAAAGGCCACAATAGAATTTTCATTATTATATGCTTATAATAATGAAATATTGAATAATATGATTAAATAAGCCTACACGGTTATCAATGGTGCATTTATCTCGCTGGCGGTTAGCCACAGCCACAATGGCCCCTAGAATCACTTAGTTATCTTTAATAAACTGTTTTTTGAAAAGTTAGCGTGCAAATTACAAGTGTTCACGATGTTTGCACATTACACTGCATGTTACACAATTTAAAGAATGTACAATCATGCGAACAACAGTCCTTCAGTGATCGAGATAGCAGAAAAGTTGTCTTACTTTTACGTTATATGAAGAATGTTCTTTCAAATCCTGAGATTACAAAAATATGAGAATGATTGACAATTTTGTTTGCCTCGTCAACGAGAATACATTCTCATTGAATTGTACAAATTTATCCAGGGCAAAATATTTATTTTCGTATTTCAATCTTATTGAGAAAAAATAAAGGAGTGAAACGTACACCCGCGGTAATAGGTACATTTTACCCTAATCGAAAAGGGCATGCCCATCACTAGTAAAAAGCAAAGCGATACTGTGTGTTTGAATTGACAGACAGTACGGTGATCCAATTATGATCCCATTTATAAATCATGACCGGTTTCTAAGGGGTTGCAAGATTGATAAAACGTAATAGATTCCCCCCTCTCGTCGATTCTGGCATTTTAGTTCGTAATGTAAAGGCTCGGTTCGAAAACTGCGCCGAATAGAGGTCGGTTTGTCGCTCTGTACAGCGTTGAATTTATGGTTGCTGTCCGTGGCCGTGAGATTTATGGGAATCCGATGCCTTAATTGGAAAATTATAGGACAATGTCTGGGAACCGACCGGTCGGCGCACGGCTCGTTATTCAGCGCGTATAATCTACCCCTCGCCGACTTTTCGAACAGCACCTCGGTATTTCCTTTCCAACAGAAGCTCACGTGTCACCCAGACTTTCACTTCGAGATAACAGAATCATCGTTCCGGTCGAGAGAATTTTAAATGGTAATTTTAAGCGGCGGATTTGAATTCGAAATCACTGTTCCCGGTAAACACAAGTGTTCCCGAATTCAATGACCAATTACCAATTCAGTATTCGTAGAGAATTTGCGGATATACTGGTCGCTTATGATACCGTGTTTAACTTCAAAGTTGATTACTCATCCGCAAAAATTAACAATGCGACTGTTCGATAAGGATATTTCATTTGTCGGACTGCTAGACTGTATTATTATCACACGCCGTCGATACCCAGATCCATTGTTGACTGAGTTGTGGCTTTTTCAGTGGGCCACATAGCGTTCAAACGTTTCGGAGTTTTAGCGGCACGGTCATCACACAATTTCACGGACCGTGGAGATTAATTCTTACGTTCGGTCTATTTTGACCGTTTATGTGCGTGGACATACTACCGATAAAATTAATTATACCAATAACTATGAAACTAGTCCAACTGTAAGTCGTTCCTTTTTCGTTTCGAGGCATTTATTGGAGTTTTACGTTGAGTAATGGAGACTGTTTGAACAGTTTAAAGACACAATCGTGAAGTTAATTTAATGATTAAATTTAACGAATTCATAAAATATACGTAGCACTATCTGTTCAGTAAAATTTAAATGAATAATTTTGTAAAAGTTGAATCAAATTTTAATGTTATCTATATTTACGAACTAGTGTCAAATATAAACTATAAAATATAAACTAGTGTAAAAATAAATAATATTATATGTCAAATTAAATAGCTTTAAAGAGTAATCTTTTGGCCTGAAAAGTGCAGATTCTGCAACAATATACAATATCGAAAAAATGATAGCATAAACTGCTAGAAAAAAGAGAATAAAAATGCATTTGCTAACAATAATGTGATTTCATTGTTTCGTGAAGTCTCTTACATTTTCTACCGCTACAGTCGTTCGCTTTCCTATTATTTTAACGATTTCGAAATATGTTCTTTATCGTTATTTCGCCCGTTCTTCCGCGACATTATTCTTTAAGTGATCTACGCTTTGAAATTGTCGTTCATTTTCGTAAACCGACGTTGCAAGCTCACCGTAACAATTTCCAATTATATTAAGTTCGGGTGACTTCCGATGGAACACTTTTTCTTTAAGGTACAATGGCAAAAAGATCGGAGATCGACTTCCGAGAAGTCATTGCAAAGGGGATCCATCCCTTTATAATTTCGCTTTGAAACGAATGAGAAAAAAGATTTGCTTCACCCCACAGAACCGTTTGAATTTGCACAATTTCAAATGAAGAAGAGTCATTTCTTGCACGGTTCTATAACAAAAAAAAGAGTTCATGACAAAATTAAGTTCAAGAACGCGCAAATACGTGATCGTCCTTTAAAATGAATCCGGGCAGAATGTTCTAAGGTTTTTTTTAGACGGAATTACAATACACCGATAATTACAAATAATATAACAATATACTGAATTGCAATATATAAATTACAATTACTATAATTTAATGATACTTTAACCCAAGCCTGCAACCCAAGCCTGGGCAACCGGCGTTCCGAAAGGAGATCGCTAGACTGCGAATCTTTATGCAAAACAAGATTATTTTGCAACGATTGTGGGCAGCAAGAGTTAAATAAAAATTCACTTCATCCCTTAATAGACTTTTTACATTGCAAACATCCTAACAATATTCTTGAAGTTTTCTAATCGTTCACTGTTTTATATTTCTCCCAGCTACTTTCTTCACAAATGCATAAAAATGGGGAATACAAACTCGCCGTAAGGCAAGTAAGGCGAGCTCGTATTCCTACACTTGTGTCCCCACACTACCTTCCCCCTCTACGACGTTATTCCCCCACCCTTCCGCCACACTCAGGTCACGTGACGCGTTTCATCTCTGTCGTGCATGTGTTCGGTACCTGCAGAAAGAGGGTAACTTTTTCCCCTCAATTCGTACTCGGAAATTTTTAATTTTCCTCGTAATTCAACGAACAACTCTTTCACTTTATTCTGTCATAGTGCCCATATCGTTATTTTCATGGTATAATGACGTTATATGTATATTTACGTTTATCATGGTATGATTTTTGTCATCTCAATCTCATTCGTCTTTCGTTCCATAAATGTTCGTAATTGAAAAATCGCTCGGTTAAAAGGTCCCACTGTTGTGAATTAATTTATTTAATATTCATAGCAGATCGAGAAATATCCTCTGTAAGCGCAAATCCTATAAAACACAGTTGAACAGATTGTCCGATTCACCGTCCTTCCGAGGCTAACCGCTTTAAAACCGCAGATGATATTTGCGGTGAAATATTGTCAAACCTTGACAATGAAATCAGCGCGCGATCTGTCCAACGTCGGATTGGGGAGAATTTAATCTAATAGATTGGGTTGCACGACAAAAGCCACTGGCGTTTAAAATAAATTTACGTGTCAGGTTTCGGTTTGTCTCCCTTAATTGGACAGAAACAAAGTGGTCGAAAGTCGTATTTACCAACGGACATCGAACTAATCATCTTAGACGAGTGACAAAAGCGATCTGATTCTCAGACAAGTTGGTGAGGAACGTAATACACAAAATGCATTGAATCAACTGTAGAAGGACGGCGACGAGCGGTGATCTTTTGAAGAAATATGATCATTCCTCAATCATTTCGCTTCTTAATCATTTAACAATATTGACATATGTTGTTAAGCTCACCTGATGGTAGGTATAGTTTTTTGTGATTATCTCGGAAACTGAAAGAGACCGAAAACTTTAAAGGGAAATATTGTTCAGAAAGATGACTTTGACAAGATATTTCAAGGTTATTGAAATCGGAGTAGAAGTAGCACATCGACATGATCACCAAACTTAAAAGTAGACAATCATGGAGATAACAACCTTGCAAACGAAGAGTGTGAGCGAAAAAATTCGTTGAATAATATGCTGATTGCAATATAGTGTTTACTTTGATTAATAAGTAAGTAGTTTTATTCGGAGAAGATTACGTTTGTTCAACGTAACAGTTAAAAATCCTGTATTTTATATGTAACAACCTGATAATACGACTCCAAAATAACACAATGAGAATGAATTTATGATCATCCTAGGTTGGTTCACAGGCAGCGTCCAAGGGATATCCGCCATTCCATATATGAATAGAAATCATGATTACGTGAGTATTAGCTTGCATTATGCGGAACTAATTAGAACGGAGAATTAATCGATTCTGATTATATTAGAGCGATCCGACCATTCCAATTGTTTTACCCGCTGCAGGTTTGAGTGAATAGCTTCGTATCTGACTATTTTAAGGGTGTGGAAACGGCTCGACTGAGAGTGTGGTGGCGCACTTCGCTAGACGCGTATACGTACACGAGGATTGCAAGAGTTCGGGTCCTGCGAAACCGTTACTCGATAATGGACATTTGGGGCCTCTACGTAGTCACAATCGCTAGATAAAATATCAATCTAGCTCTGTACTATCCCAAGATGATCTACTTTTGCGTTTTTGAAGCGTAATTTGCATTATTCGGCTGAATGTAGCGTGGCCGCGGGAAGCAATGTGGCGGTGCGACAGTGCTGCCGCGTATCGTGGCTGTCGAGTAATACATTTTCATGAAACTACGACAGCCACATGCAGCCGAATAATGCAAATTACGTCTTGAAAACGCAAAAGTAGGGGTTGAAGTTGGAATACTTCAGTGCTGGATTGATCTTTTATCTATCAATTGTGACTACGTGAAGGCTCCAAATGTGCATTATCGAGAAATGCATTATGCGAGCCTTGCATTCCTCGTGTACGTATATGTATCCAGTGGTGTGTGAGTGTGACACCGCACTCTCGCTCGAGCCGTATCCACACCCTTAACGACCGCTAAAGAAAAAATTGATTTGGTTGCTTACCTATTGGACCGGCGGCATGCAGAAATTGTAATTGGTGAACCAAAATGAAGGCCACCACGGCCGTAATACGACACAACATCGTAGTCAATCCTCAACTCATCTCTGTTTAGAAAGTTGGAACTCGGCGCCTCTGTTCTCCTGATCTGAAATTTAAAATGATCAATTACAATGTTATGCTTACATTCTGTTTGTGACCAGAATGGTCAGGAGGATATACAGTGAATCGGCGATTAAATACACAGGAAGTAATTCAACATGCACGCACAACTGAGTGGTTTCCCTTATTTTATCCTTTGTACACTCCGGCAATAAGATGGAAAGCGATATGCGCGTACACAACGATAGCCGTTGAACTCCGGGAAATCGACTCCGAATACGCAGTAATCGGAACGTAAGGCCTTCTGTGTCGAAGACAATAGTCCAAATATTATGAAGATGAGCGGTCGACACGCAATTTTCGTCGATGTCTCGTGTCGCGCTCCTGCGATATCTCATTGTATATCGGCGTTCGCGGAACCATAATTCGCGGGAATTTTCTCGAATCCTAAACACATTCACTTCCTAGTTTTCGGTGCTGCAAATGAGTTAATTCATTACAAAAACTGCCTGCGCGTTCACTTTAAAATTAAATTATTCGAGGTTTTTGTTTCGTGAACGTTTCAAATGAAGTTTCAGATATATGTATATTTAATATATAGGGAAAAGTTGTTCGGAATGATGATCTTGACATCATAATTCAAGCTCATCGAAAACTTAGGAATAAAGTGAACAGTTAACGAAATGAAAGTTGAAATCAGATAAAGGGTTTTAAACAATGGTGGTTGGAACCTAGGTAAGACGCTGGAGCTAAATATAAATTTATATTATTCACCAAGAATTTGAATGTAGTGCGAATAATATGTAAATACTCTAAAAGTCTTTTAATCGTTTCACTGTTTCAAATTGGGCCTATTAATTTTCGTCATAATTGCATGAAATCCAGACTCTAGTTATGAACAAGAGGGTTATGACGACTGCATATGGATAGCTCAATTATGAAGTTAGGTCTAATCCAGGTGGGCCAGAAGAGGAATTATTGGGGGAACGATTTAATTTATGCCACTTCGTTAGAATAGTGTTTACTTGAAACGAGTGACGAATGGCCAACAGAAAAAGAACGTCTTCTAAATGTCTCGAAATGTTAGGGCGAACAGCGTAATCCAAATTAATATCTGAAATTGAATCTTATCGCAAGGTAATTAAAGATAAAGCTGTAGTAGACGGATGCGGTCGTTAATTATACACGATTCTCCCCAACGTGCGGCGTGCGATGCCAAACGATCCTAGCAAGCCTGTCGAAATCCCCTAGGACTTCGAAATAACGCCTCCGGTTGCCCGAGGCTAACTCAATCGGGTTCATGAGACGCAAAGCCTCCCAAGGCAGAGATCAACGCGTTAGTCCCCCGATCTGTGAAGACGTCCCAGAAAAAAAGAATCCTGAGTTTTACAGCTGGATTAGCAGTTTAACACACCCCGATACTCTTTGTGCTCCATTTCTTCGTGAATACCAGTCAGCGAATATTGTATCAGTGAATATTCCGACCAAAAATATTAACTAACCCAACAATCTTTATGAAATATCAGTGGTAAATATTAACAAACGGGGATCCAGCTTCGATCGCGTTGCCCTTGAAACATGTGTTGTCAAGCTCAACATTCTGTATAATTTGATTATTACTGGAAGTATGTAATTATTAATTGCAAATATGTATACATATAGTTTCTTCAACATTGGATTATTCAGCCTTAAATTGTGTGCTTAAAGGCATCCGAGAAAATTTATACAGGCCGTCAGAAATGTAACGTACCATGTAATTCGTGATCTGTGTAAACAATTCACCACTTAAAGGTGAAGAAAATGTTTCATTGAACTACAATGTAAAAAATTTATATATTAAGTCATATAACATCTTTTTGTCCTTGACTAAAGGACAAAATTAAGGTGACATAAGAAAAATCTTACGAGGTGGAAAGTAAACGAATCCAGCATAGTCCATGATAGAACGGACATAACTTTTGTACAACTCTTCGATTTGCAGCGATTGAAGCTAACGCAACAACTGCGTAAAATTAAACTTCAGTTACCTTTATGCGTAGAAATGATAGTAGCCCGACCCAATATTAAAGCGTGTTTTCTTATTTTTAATTTCCTAAAAGACTGTAAATTACGAGTTTAATTTGATTTTATATTGTATATATATGTATGAATATGTATTATTGTGATTTACCCTTGTTCAGCAGAAATAGATCTCAGTAGAGATCTGAGATGCTTAATAAAAAAAAAAAAGATAAGAAAAATCTGTCCTAAATTGCGATAAGGTTCCCACCACGTACCACCACTCGTCCAATACAGCAGATCCCTAACGGTGTTGCAGAGCTGCGGAAAAAAAAACGGAGATAGCAACAAATCTGTCGGGGAGATCGATTGAGAAACTTTGAGTAACAACGGAGTCGTCAGCGAGCGAGAGAGGAAGAGGATTCCCGAAATGTCAATCGCCTCGAACCACGTATGTAGACTCAAAGGCCAGGGTAAATCAGTCGGTTGGTCCAAGTCAAATAGAAGATTGTTACCACGAAATTCCGTGTGATTCAATTTGACCGGAAGTTCGAGCGAAAACACGGCACGCCATCAAGTTCCCGGGTGCCGCCCTAATGAATCTATCGTCGACTCCGTTCCCGAGCCCCTCACCCTCCTCGTCCTCGTTCAATGGTCGTCACTCTAACGTCCCACACTTTCTACCGTTTCACCGCGTAGGAAGATCCTTTCGCGCCCTCGGGTCGTCGAGCAAGAGTAATTCCTCGCATTCTGGTGCCCCAGCGACTGTCGCAACCACTGGAAATTCGAAATTATTTCAGTGTCTGGCGCAGGTGTTGCTACCCTAAAGAATCGCGAGGGGGGATGGAAGAACACTCTTCCGGCATCAGATTCTCCGCTCAAGACGGAGAAACCGTTCTACCGAGAATCTTAGGGTATCATTATTATTATATTTTTGCAGAGAAATAGGGAATGAACGAGCGAGGGGGGCGAGGTTTAACGAAAGTCGGTGGCTGGAAAAAACTAGATTCTATGAATTCTACTTCCAGATTTTAATATACCTCGTGCTTTGCAATTCAGAAAACCGCGAAGTAATTCCGCGGCTTTGTTCTCATACATAAATGAATTCGACGATTTTCCGAAAGTTGATTTTACTGAAAAATTTGGAATAACAGTGGCACACGTTCTGGGGAGAATTCGATTCAGGGGTTCGGAAATTTTCTCGGCGATTGAAAGGCTGATGCAGTGAGGTTGCTCGAATTTTAAGTGGTTTGAAGAAAACCAACGAAATGTAATTGTGGTTTTACTATATGTTATTTATTAAATATACAGGGTAGGTCACCAAATATTACCACTTGGATTTGTTGTTATTCGCAGCGGAAAATGGCTCCCGTAGTGTATAAAAGAGTAATAGTTTTTTTAAGGTGGACACGTAGAGGATATAATGAAGATCAGTCACATTTTTAAAATGGAAAGGGAAGGAGAGGGAGCACGAAGTCACGTGACATTGTGACACATGTTCGACATCGACAGAACGCGTCACGTGACCGGGCGGAAGCGTGGGGGAATATCGTCGTGGAAGGGGAAGGTAGAGTGGGGACAAAAGTCTTAATCTGGCGGCTCTGATCACAGCACTCTTAACGGTCTACGTATAGAATCAATGGTGCAATGTGCATCTCGTTCCGTTAGATTATTAGTACGTATTCGAATCGCAGCAAGCGATCCCCTGGCAGAGTAAAAAGAAAGGAGCGCCGTTGGAACGGACTCGTTACTACCAGATTATATCGGCGCAACTAACTTTCGATCGTGAATGAAAAACAAGATCGCGCGGAGGTAACACTCGTTCGGAGAGCGTAATCTGCTTGTGAGCGAAGAACAGTATTCGTTTTCATTAGCAGCAGCGCGAACAATGCCTTTTTAATCCTTCCTGGATTAATCATTCGCCGATATCGCCAAACAAAAAGCTCAACTCTTAACCATGGATGTGCTCAGCCCCGTGAAACACCTCTAAGATAAAAAAAAAAGGGAAACGATCCTTTTGAAGTATTCGATTCGAGATTATCAACAATTTCGTGATCCTTTGCCGGCAGTGTAATCTGTTGCAGAGCGGGGAACGGGGGTCTTCAGACATTCGTTCCGGGATGAGAATAATTAAAACAGTTCGAAAGGATATCCCTGTAATTAACCCGCCGCTGTAGCAAAATGATCCATGAGAATCGAAAGCGCAAAGTTTTAATTGGAGAACAATTTTCGTGGAAAATTTTCGCAACGTGTACATTCATATACATGCATATACTGTGTGTGTGTTAGTCTCCATATCCTCGCTCTAATAGCTCTCTGTTCACGCCATGGACTGCGGCTTGTAACCTGCAATTTATCCTTCGCATGGTTCTACAATTACTCGCATAAAAAATTTCATTACGTAATTATATTAATTGCACTATTACTCGGACGGGAGACGAAGAGCGTTAACGGGGCTGCATTTTGAACGCATTCTGCTGCCTTTAATTATGTAGACCCAGTGTTTTGCGGTGAACATTTTTGTCGAATTTACGGCTTCGGGTGATGATTAACTCACGAAACTAACAATATTTCATCTAAAAGTTATACTAGAAAATCGGACATCAAACGAGGTCGACATTCCGAAGACGAGTGCAAGTTTGTGCAAAATTTGTTAACTTTGGCGCCTATTTCAAAGCATATTTCAGCATGATCATGTAATGTTCGATTTTGAAGTGCAACGCATTAATTTATGTAAATAATTTAGGGTTTTCTGTGCTTTTCTTTCGATGCTGCCGAAATAAAGATGGAGGAAAGCAAATTTAAGCTTTAGGTTCGGATAATCGAACAGTTGTAAAATTACTTATTAAATACAAGAGCACTGTGAAGAGAAATGACAAATGCGATATACATATACTACTACGATATTATGGAAATTTAGTAACTATACAATACCTAATCAATATTGTCTTTGCTAAATAAACTATCTTGTTTAAAGCATTAATAAATAAATTATTATATAATAGTCGATATTCATCTTAAATATAAATTACAATTTTTGGAAAACGCTTTTGTGAAACTGTCATAACTTCGGAATAAATCGATTTTTTTATTTGAAAAAATATTACATATTCCCGAAATAGATTTTTCTTTTTATTTATTGTTTAATCGTCAGACGCAAACTCAATTGAAAATGTGTTGGACTGTATGAAACTTCGTAGAGAAAATGGGTGGAATGTAGAAACATTACCTCCACGGAATACGGTTAATAGAGAAATCTCTATCTCGAGAATGTGCCGTCAAGTTAGTCGAAGGCATTTAGATTGTAGCGCTATTTGGGAAAACAGTGGCGATTCAGCTAGCCGTTAACCGTAGAATTCCTAATCCTTGAGATGCCACATTGAAAGCTAAAGAAGTTTTCTCGTATTCGTACATTTTCCTAACCATTTAACCTGAAAATGGATTTTTAATTCGTAGTGTCGTAGCCCCATTCTTAAAGTGTGCGCCTACGCTGCTTTGCAAAAATTAGTAAATATTAATCGATTTACAGTACGCACAGATTTTACATTTTATTTTCCCTCCGTTTTATTTCGTGCTTGCTTCAAAATATTCTAAAATGTCTGAAAGATATGAGTGTGTTTCAGTTTCCATAAAAAATTTTAAGAAACATATTTTCGTTGAAGGTCACGTAAATTTGTTAATTTTTAACGAGCTATGATAGTTGTAATGAAAATATGTAATCCCGTTTTAAAAAACTCCGATGACCTTGGAATCTCGAAGAAAGTGACCTCGAGAAAATTTTGTTGCCTAAGTACCTTTTATACATTAGTTAAATCTTCTTTTTCTTGTTAGCGTTATCAACCACAGTTATCTATTACAAGAACTGTAATATATAAAGCACATGTGCTAGAGTGCATAATTTATTCCAAGACTAATCACAATCTGAATTGATAGAATTATTTTTGTCCTCGCAGGTAGACGTTAAATTACCCTGTCACTGAATCGACTACGGTAGATGAATCTCGTCCAGTCGAACGTAGTAGATGTCCATAATCAATGAGACCAAGTAAATCATGTGTCCCCAAATATCCTCCACGAATCCCTCTCTGATCCCTACTCTTACGATTGATTGGCACCTGCTAATCACACTTAATAATAATTGGATCCGGTGATATAATATTCCACTAACGGCGCACATTACTCTCGCGAACATCGCGCAGGAAACGTGAAAATTTGAAGCGGCGTCACAGTTATGGTGTGCAAGGTTTGTTTACTGAAAAAAATCGATTATTTTTCTCATTTTCATAATGAAGGTACAATGAACGGTATTTTCAAGCATATAGAATATACAATTAATTCCATTTTCTAAATAATATATTATTAATTATTATTATTAATAATTATTATTAGATTCTGCTGCGTATATTTTAAACTATTATGTTTAGCAAACATACATTATTCTAAATAGATCTATCGATCCAAGTTGTCACTATTATAACCAACATTTTGTACGAATGTAATCAGGCTTTACGAAAGCCTCTGTAATTATTCGTCTCCCGATTTCTGATCTCCCTTTGCTTCGACTGCAATCCCTTTGGCTATAACATGTGAGGCGTAGTCGAGGCAAAGCTAAATGCAAAGCGTCACAATACCAAAGATACCCTAAAGCCCACCATCCGGAAATGACAACGAAAATGGACAAGAAGAAGGCAGACTCGCCAGATGAGGGGAAATAACTTGAATTCAGGGAAAAAAGTTGACCTCTCTCTGTCGGTACTGGAATAGTCACGTGATATCACGACACATGAACGACAGAGACGAAACTCGTCACGTGACCGGGTCGTGGTGGAAAGGTGGGGAAATAGCTTCGTAGAAGAGGAATGTAGAGTGCGGACACAAGTCTAAATCTGGCGACTCTGGGAGGAGGTCAACCGAGTCTGCAGTGGGTTTTGGTACAAGTTCAGAAAGGTCCTGACAGCTAATACACATCAAGAAATTCCATTATTTATACTATTCGCTGATTTTGTACAAAGTGGCAAAATAATACAGGGTGGGTCACCTAACATTTGTATTGTTACGAGCCAGGGCCGCGAGCAAGGCGCGAATAAGGAATCAATTTGTTAGTTGAAACTTCGCGGACGAACCCATTGCGAAATTGGGGAGCCGCTGGGATTATAGATTGCGAGGACGAACCTGACGCGAAGTCAGGGAGCCTCTACGAATGGAGTCAGACGCAGACGAACCTGATGCGAAATCAGGGAGCTGCTAGGAAGGTTGAAACTTCGCGGACGAACCCAATGCGAAATTGGGGAGCCGCTAGGAGGTTGGTAAAGGGCACAGACGAACCTGATGCAAAATCAGGGAGCTGTTAGGATGCGGACGAACCTGATGCGAAATCAGGGAGCCGCTAGGATTGTGTAGTATTCGTGGACGAACCCAATGCGAAATTGGGGAGCCACTAGGTAGAATAAATCTCTGTTTGGAAAAATTGGAATGTCGCGAACGAACCTGATGCGAAATCAGGGAGTCGCTAGGAATGTTAGTAGGGGCCTCGTAACTGATATAATCTAATTGATACAACCTGAGCGGTAAGGTTGTATCTTGTGGGAACGTTCAATTACTCTATTAGGATACAGGAACAATAATTGAGGGTGTAGCGAGTTTACACGAAATTATCAAATAACACAAATATATTCAACCAATGTTACATGTGTAATTGTCGCGAATGAATAAGACAAAGTGAAAGAAAGATGTTGTTACCTAAATTTAGATGCTCGGTTTTAACGCACTGGCAATGCGGGGGTCCCGTAGCGACTTTAGAAATGCCTAATAGATTTTATACCGGACTCGCGGAATCTATACGGTTAACGTTGATACGAAGGGGAACTTTAGCCCGATCTCACTGGAAGTTGTCTCTACGAGATGCAGCACGACGCGACTCTATTCGTGTCTACCGAAGTACTAGCCCCCCGAGAGTAAAAATCAGAGGGTTTATATACCCCCACAATGAATGAACTGCTTTGTTCATAATCTAAGGGCACTTAGGGCCAGACTAATAACTCTAGTTTTTTGTCACTTCCAATGAAATCAGAGCCAGAGCTCAGTCCTAATGAAAGGGTTCAAACCAAAATATGAAAGGTTATCTAGGACGCTTCCCTCCAGAGACGATCTGGAAGAGATTCCTGTGAGGAAACAAACGGAAGATTTTCTCTATCCGTAACAGTATCTCAAATATCTTTCTTGTTTGCGAAGATACGTTAAATGTCTTCAGAACAAAGTTGAACGGTAACACGAGGCTCGCACGATGCCAAAAAATTTTTGTTCTTATGTCTTGAATGACCTTCAATAATAATAGTCATTGAATTCGTAATGAAGCGGACTATCATTGCAAGTATCTAAAAAAGGTTGGTTCCGTTTTAAAAAATGATAGTGACCTTGATATTTCTAAGAAAAATAGATAAAGACAACATTTTTGGTATCGTGTGAGCCCCATTTTACCGTTCCACTTTGTCATCGAGACATTAAACGTATCTTTAAAAACAACAAGGATATTTGAGGTATAAACGTTAACCCTGTATAATCACCCTTTTTTTCTTTATATAATGATTTTTCCGGATTTACCTCGACCACCCTGTATAATCAACGTCTCCGCCGTCGTCGTGGTCCGAGCGACTTTCTCGGACGACCGACCGGCTCGGATGCCTATTAATATCCCGCTGTTCGTTGCAAATGGAAACTTTTCAAAGTGAAACAAACGGTTGAAAACCCGCGGTTGACACACCGAGATTTATCAATCCTCTATTCGCTGTTTTGCCAACCGGTCGTCTTTCAGCGAGCACAGATCGATCGATTTTGGCAGCAGGATCCGACCCATTGTAGTTTTGACCAATGTTTACTCGATAAACCTCTGTGCGTTCGGCAACCTAACCACTATCAACTACTGGCTTCCGGGCTGCAAGTTATTAATTACACCGGCGGCAAGAACCTCCCGTGCAAACCATCGGGCACACCAGAAATCAGGATATTTATCCGCGAAGCGCTGAATAATTGAATCGTGCGACTTTCGTCGCTCTTTGGTTCTTCAGGTTATCGCATCGTCGCGCATAGCGCGGCCATTTCGGATGAAAGCCGAAAAAGTCGAGGCTTAGCACTTTGACTGTCTACTTAATAGCCTGAAAAATTCAACAACAGCATAATAATTTAGGTGATATTGCTTATTACTGATATTCAAGTGATATTGGGAGGATTGCATAAATGTTTGTATCGGCATTTCAAGATTCTCTTTGGCTTAAATGCACACTCTGATTCTGATGAAAAGGAACATCAAATTTCCTCATTAGAGAATTTGCACAATAAAAACTACATGTAAACAAGTTCTTTCGGAACGTTTAGTAAGAAAGTTACCGTAAAATACACGAAAATGTCAAACTGTGTGCTAATATTATTTAACACGAGATTGTAACTTCATTTGAATACCATGTTTTAAAATATAGTATTTTTACATAACACATAAAATTGTTTTATTTAAGAACATATTTTATATAATACCACGTAATTTATTTGATTGAATTGAATATAATGTTTATATATTATATTTTTCAAAATGGTAAAATGTATGGGTCAAAAGATACTAAAATACCAATACGAAGATTACACATTAAGTATAAAGTAGCTTATATATATTTTAAGAAAATACCACTACGTTTTCAGTGAAAAAAATGTAGAGATAAGTTGAGGAAATACATTATAATGCCAACAATTCAATGAAAATGCAATAGAATGCACCTTTAAATCGAAATATTCTCATTTTATACTGATGTTTGAGAATCAAGTGTATTGGACGGGCAAGGTAGAACTTATTTCAATAGCCTATTTCTTGCGAAACAGCACGAGGTAAACCTCAGTTCTTTCTAGTTCCAACAATAAGAGAGAATGCTTCGATCTTTTACATTTTATTATTTACAAGAAGATAAATCCTTTGAGAGTGTGCCTTTTATTCATCTGTTTTAAAACGTGTTCTTCACATTTTCTCTTAATTAATGTACCAAGTACAATCTTCATTGATAAAATAAATTTGTTAATTAATTTACGTTGCATTTCTATACAGGGTGTTCACGATAACACTGGCCAGTGTTTTCCTTGCAAATAGTAAAAATGTTTCTTTCATTTGTGACCTTGCATGACCTTGAAAATTATCGTGTCGTGTACGAATAAATTCGTTTCGACACACTCTTTCATACGATATAAGAAAATACATACCATTCTATTTAAAACATTGTAGACCACATTCATCTCTAAAAAAATAATGCAGATTAAAAAAAATTTCAGACACCATTTCATTGGTTGCAAAAAAACAGTCTAACTTTTTCCTCTTTCATTTTGTTCTAATGTTTACTGTTTGCAAGAAACACGCTGGCTAGTGTCACTGGCGTGAACACCCTGTATAAATTTTCTAGTAGAGTAGGTAATAAGGAAACCCACTTTACCAACGTGAAAAAATTGACTTTTTTGCTTCAATAAATAGTGTGGTCCATATGAAGATTATATTCATAAAGTTTCGCGCAAAGATATCAGTTTTATCTAGAGTTCGCTTATTTACATTTGACGACTACGTTAGGTTAAAAAACTATTTGATCAATTGAATTGTTCTGATGCATACAGCTTTAATGTTTTCTGAATCAGGCTACTTATTCATTAATGATCCTCAGTATTTCATAACTCTTTCTATTTGATTTTAATGATCGATTAAAATAATTTATAAGTAAATAATTTTATGTTTCATACTGGTTCAGATGCATAATCATTTAATCGTATAAAGAACTGAGGGTCTTAATAGATCTTTTTATAAATGTTCGTAAGTTCGATTTTGTGTTTGAGGCTCTCTGCACAAAATTTATAATAATCACATGTATAATATCGTCAACAATAAGGACGATTAATGAAAAGTCGATTTAACTATAAAAATATTAACGTTATTGTTGACAGTATTATACAAGTGATTATTGTAAACGTTGGTATAAACTTCGTTATTTAAAATCTGCGACAAATTGTCACTGACAATCAACCCCAGACACTGACAGCCAACCCAAGCTTGGAGTACATTGTCACAAAATCATTCCTAAAAATAATTTAAATTAACTTTCAAGCTTATTGACAATACCTATGGGACTAATTTTTCATGAAGCCAGACTAATTAATATTTGCCTTGTCAAAACGATCGGTAGCTATGACTTTCAGGAAAGTCAGAGTAAATAAATCTGACAACCATACCAGGTCTCCTCTATCTTTCGGTGTGAAAGCACCAATGCAACCCCGTTGAAAGGCCTCTCGAATCATCGGTGGACGGTAATCGCAGGTTCCAGAAGGAATTTCGGCTAGAAATTGTTCGAGAGCACGGGCAACTTTTCGAGTAACTTTTGAGAACGTTCGAGCCGTTAACTTTTGCAAACTTTCGTCCCTTGGAGCTGTTAAATGAATGCCCCCGAAGATTTACGTTCGCTCGAGTACGAAATGTTGTGTTGAGTGTGTATGAAAGACACGATTGAAATGATACGATGATTGAAAGTTTCAAGACATTAATTCAAGCTTGCCTCTCGCTTTCTCCGTCCGGAACAGGATCACGATATTTCAAGAGAAAAGTAATTATGAAAATACTCGAGTGAACTGATTTAAAACACGAGGAGGAGAGGAAAGTTTTCTTTACGGCAACCCGAAAACTCATTTCCAGCCATAGTTCTAATAATGCAAATACTTCGCGTATTTAAACGGAAAACTTGTCTCCCCGGATGGCACAGTTGTAGTCAGGAAAAAAGAGGACAGTATAACAATAGGACACTTGATACAGATAGTCGCAACTGCTTCGAGAGAAAGATTATAAACACTTGCCAGGAAAAGTTTTAGGAGCGTGAGGCTGTTGAAAGTTCCAAATAAGCTATGTATATGCGTTATTTCCTTGGCTTCGGACAATGTTTATAGGTTAGCCGGGAACCGGCGACTACGATCCAGGATCCAGTGGAGTTGATCCGTTCGGGTTTTTCCGGCGAACGACGGAAAGATGGCGGACCGTTTGGGACCAGCGATGAGATGCTGTGCAAGATTTCTCGTGCATGCGCGTCCAAAAGAGAACTCGTCACATAATTCTACTTCGAGAAATTGCTGGTAAGATTTCGATCGCTAATGCTTTCACATAGGACATCGGTTAAATTGCATCATTTGTTTGAGCCTTCCAAATTTATTTTCATGACTTTTTTCTGTAAATACATGAATCCTATACTAAAGAGCTCAGTTAATGTATAAACTCAAATTTTTGTAATTGTGACATGCGGCGTTTTTCCTTGCAACCACAGATATTCGAGGTTCCCCAATTTATCGAGAATTTTACTTTACTGACAACGAGGCTAAAATCGCCGCGCATGCACGAGAAAACGTTGCTAATATCTCATCTGAATCTGTTCGGGAAGGCAACATTGCACGTGTCAGTTGCGTCTCTATTCGTTGTATCGTTTATATATTAATTTCTTGGCTTATTACTAACGTTTACGTTAATTCAGTCGTCTCAAACCATTCCGTTAATCCCGATTTCTTAATTCTACATTTACACTGTCGAACTTGACGAAACTTGCATCGCATGTCCGACTTCAATCAGTGATTATACCAATTTCTAAACCCGTCCTAGTTCTACAAACGAACGTCGCTTTTATTACCATGACTGTCAGCCCTGTTATGGCACTCACCTAATTTACCTGACTGCAAATGACATTTGCATCGCTTGTCTAATTCCATATCACATTTGTGCTATTTGTCTGATTACACAAAGTGCATATAACATGGCTGCGACTGAATGCGGTCTTCACTGTCCCCTGGCAATTATGGTGAGTTCTCTTTTTTCACTGGAAACACGGCATTATCTCGTAGGACAAAATTTGTAATGAAAATTGAACTAAAAATGAAGTTTTTTTTTAACGAGTTGCATTCTTTGCATAAAAATTAGAAAGAATGTTGTGCAAATTTCTGCAATAAATATTTTGTTACTGATTTGTAGGTAAATAAATGTGGCACGCTTAAATACGTAGTAATGAATGTTCAACGCGGCATACCTAAATGAACAATGAGCTTATGAAAATAGCTAAAAGCACAGTTGTATGCTTCCGAATAATGCAAATTACGCTGCCAAATTTTTTCGACTACTGAAAAACCGCATTTTTGTATTATCGTATTATTTGTCGTACATAATTAGTTTTAATTATCGTATTATTTGTATTACATAATTAACCACAAGTGTAACTTGATATTCTACGGCGAAGGATTAGTATCCTAGTGCGCTGTAATTAAACAGGAAACAGGATTCGCGTAAAGACGAAGAACTCCCCATACATCCGCAGATATCAAATGAAGTTCAGAAAGGAGAGCAGTTCTTCTTTCATTTAAATGTTGGACTTAGCGCACTAAAACCGAGCTGCATTTCAGGTTACCGGCACCGCAATCGTTGCGCCGGCTACGCGAATCACGTTTCTTTCGCCTCTCATTTTCGCTGTCTTCATTTCAACCGGATAAGTTCACTGAATAGAGGGATCTTCACAAAAGGCTCGGTGCCATACAGAGTCTACAGCTTTTCTATCCCACTTTTGGTCAGGTGGGAAGAATGATCTCTGATGACCGATAGGTGAATGCATGCTACGCTTTTACCGAATCCTTTGGTAGCCTTCGGGAGGTCAAAGATTAAGCAGCTTCCTGTTAACCGAGATTCAAAGAGAATGCTGGGAGCGAAAGATATTTGTTCCGCGTTTCACACTGGATTTTCGCCAGTTTTAATCTTATTAGAGACGCTGTACTCCTTCTGCGAGTAGATAAATCGCCGGTTATGTTTGCAATGGTACTTATTAAGATCAATCTATCCGCACAGACACGGAACGGTTCCGTATCAGTTAATTAATAATACTTTAATAATACTTCTTTTGTTTAGTTTCAGACACGTATCTCTGCTGGTACCATCCGATACTATAAACACTTACGCAATGACTAACAGTAATATTCGGACACTTCAACGTCATACAAGGTCGGTACTAATGCATTTACCTACAACGAGGCTACAGTATATGTCGAGTATGACTTCCTTGTGCGTGAATGCATATTTCGGTTCTATTAATTACATTCTTGGTAGCTTCCAATATAAATTTTGTTCTGTGTTAATACTATCTGACCCACACTATATCACAACTGTGAGAAGAATGAAATTATCTCAAGCGAGGAAATAATTTCCTACGGCTTCATCAATATCACGCTTTACATATAAACTCCATCTGACTTAGGAATGAAAGTATAATATAAATAAAATCAGTTTGATAATGAAAAAGCTTAACCACAATTTTTAGGAGAACTATTGAGTTTTGACCGATGGTTCATTTGCACGTTGTATCCCTAAAGGAAAATAGTTGATCTTTCGACCGAGAAATTTAAGGACAAAGTTAATTTTTCGGCACGTTTCTTACACCGATTGATAGTCGCGACATATCAATTCTGTACATCCTGTACATAATATTTCGTATTTCGTATTGGTCGAAGCTTTAGATTCCATTTATGCGGATTCTGCAGAGCTACATTCTACCAATAATTTATTCAACGCGTACTCACGCCTCGGATACTCTCACAATAGCTTCTGTCAATACTTTCTCGAATCGAGAAAAACTGTTCTTTTTTCCGGCCGAAGCCAAACTATTACAAGCTGATATTAAATGGAAAGAACTTTTCCTACAGCAGCGAGACCGCAATGTAGCTGAATAAACTGTACACGTTTGTAACAACTCCCTCACGCGTTTGGTGTTTATTCACTGGTTTTTCTGCCGCATTAGCCAGCCTGACCGCAAAAATAAAAACGCTTGTACTGCGGGAATATGGTCGTGGATGCTTCGTTGCATACCGCAACACCGTGGAAGATTAATTAGTCACATTTATGACGATACTGTTTCTTCTGATTTCCGTGCCTGGACGCTTGCTTTGTTCAACGAAATATTCGACGGGATATGAGAAGGGAGTCTGTGCAGACAAAAAATTAAATACTTAATTTCTCGTTACTTTTTACATTTCTAAGATAAAAATCTTTTACGAACGTCGATACATGTCTTTCTATCTTTTTGGGAATCTGGAGAATTCTAGTAGATATGAAAGAGTGTTCGGAATAAAAATTTGCTCATTTCGTAGTTAGTACAAGAATCAGTAATAAAGTGTTTGTAATGTCCTATCTAGTTTAAAGAGAAATTGATTTTGTTTGGTCGTAGCCATTTTGACTTTTGTATCCGGTAAAACAATATGTACGACTCAATTATGCAAATATGTGTGCTAAACCTATCAGGCAATACACCGGCCCGATAATTTTAATTGATAAATGTATTCCGTACGATCGGATACGTGATGTATTATCCAATATTTACTAGGACCGCTTATATTTCAGTTGAATGGCATAGAGTAAAGATGAATGCAATCGTGTAGGCAAACATGTAAATTGTCGAGAGCTGAAAATGCCGGTCGTTCGTGTTACCTCAAAAGTAGCGAGTTCCATCCGTCCGCATTATAAACCCGACTGCGTCGAAAGTACCGCAACGGCATTTTTCACGCAAACTGCAGTTTCCGAGAAAATTGCTTAAAACTACACTAGATACTTACCAAAGCATTCTAACAGTACTATTCTAGTCTAGTTACCACCTAATAATAACGGAAATAACTGTGAAAATAATTCTTTCTTACAAATAAGAAATACGACATTAAAATTAAAAAACGTCATATAAGATAATAAACATATGTGCAGGGTGTATAAAAAGTATGGTCATCTGTGCTAGGGGACATTTGTAAAAGAAACTTGCCGCAAAATTGTTCATAACAATTATATACTATACTGTATTTATAACGGAAGAGTGGGGACGACTCCGTTACTAGATTTTATTTCACTTATTCTCGGAATAAATATTAATTGATACACTTTATTAGTACGTTCTTATATTTTGTTATATTTATTACTATATTTTGAATTTATTCGACCTCAAAATAAATATTACATGATATATTTTCAAGAATGTTTCATTATAATTGATAACAAAGGTTACGTTACTTCTGATTGATCGTTTTCATGCAATTTGCAAAACACAAAGCAACGCATTGTTCGGATAAATGAATGGGCTATAGAAACAGCCATGCAATTGTTGGAAAATAAGCAGCACCATTCAATTATTACAACCTTTGTTAAAAGTTAAATGTATTGGCAGATCAGTTAGTTTGTCATGTTAGTAATTACGCGTGTCCAACATACGTTTGATTTCAATTATTTCAAGAACAGTATTTTCTGCAAAGGAACCCACGTTGCAGTTCCAATTTGGTTTTCCACGAGGAATTTGCTCGTGCACTTTTTTCGTATTTAAAATTTCGAATCACAATTACTGTCCTATTCGATTTGCAATGTTTTGGTGTTTCGCATTATGCTTCCTTTTCCGATCTCGCGTATTTCTGTTCTGTCTCGTCTGGTCTCGCGCTTGACACTTTTCTCCGGTTTCATTTTTTTGCTTGTTTTATACCGTGAAACGCAGAATAATGCCGCGTCACGCGTCGAGTTAAAATCGTGAAAAGCTTAGCCGACGATTTCAGGATATAAAATTGAAGTATATGTATGTCTAGATAGCTGTCATAACTGTCGAATTTGTTACACGACTACCCGTCACCGCTTGCATCGAAATTTGGTACGAAATAAACTACTTTCTCGCGATATTGTGAGAAACGTTGCCGAGTGTTTACCAAGACAAAACTAAAATCTGGAGAACTGTTTAACACGTAGAATATCCGAGCTTTCCGTCTCTGCAATAATTATTATTAATACAATATTTTCCAGTATATTCGCTTATACATTTATATTATATGTATTCATTACATTGTCTAAAATTTTATCAAGTTATATTATATGAAAGGCACTAATATTAATATTTTTCATCTCAAAGCGAAAATGGGTAACATCACTTAATGTTTTTGGCTTCGATGCAAAAGAAGGTAATATTCTTCAACATTTTATACCTCAAAACAAAAGGGGGTAATATTTCGTAAAATTTTTTGCGTGAAAATAAAAGGAGGGAATATTTTATGTCCCAAAACAAAAGGGGATAATATTTCTTCATATTTTTTGCTTCAAACCAAAACGGAGCGATATTCTCGAATATTTTTTGCGTAAAAATAAGAGGAAGTAATATTCTTTATATTTTATGCCTCAAAACTCAGAAGAAAAGAAGTGAGGGATATATTTTAATATTTATTGCCTACAAACCAAAAGGGATGACATTTCTTAATACATTTTGCTTCAAACAAAGGGGGGCAATATTCCCTAATATTTGATGCCTTAAAGTAGCGGGGGGAGGGGGGTAATATTCTTTAATATTTTTCGGTTCAAAACAAAAGGGGGTAATAAACATTCTTTTTTAAGGATACGTTTTTTGTTTAAAGATAAAAGCGAGTGATATTCCTAAATACTTTTTACCTCAAGATAAAACGGGGTTAAAATACTTTACTGCGTCTTATTTCTGACGCTGTCTTTTCATTTAGAGCTTTCCCTCTCCGTTTGATATCTGCTTCATCTGGCCCATACAACTTCTTGTTTGCACATTCTCTTTCTCTCTCTTTCTCCCTTTATAATTTCTGTTTGTCCATTAAGCTTTCTCCTTTCTTCCACCATCTCCACTTTTAATTCCGTCTTGTTCCGTTTTTCCCATTCATTGTACAACTTTACAGCTCCTTCATTTGTTTTTTATATAGAATATTCATTTATTTTTAGCATTGTATGGACAACCGAGTGCTTATTCATTTCTATATTTTCTTCAACAGTATTGTGTGTTCTTATTAAAATACCGTAAAATCATTTCGGACCCCCATTCTGCATAGACATTACGTGAATTTACGTTGCTCGCGCAAAAACGTATGAAAATAACTCGAAATAGTACATAATAGTAGCTAATAGTAATTAATAGATAATAGTAGTTAAATACGTAGTATTATCCAGAACAACGAATTTTTCGATTCTGTCGAAGTCGACAACATCTTCATTCTTATTTATTTTTCAAGTTACATCGACCTCGCAAGGGTAATTTGCAACTACAGGTTTATACGTGAGTGGTTGTTTCTCAGATTCGATTAATTAACTTTGTATACACGAGAAATTGTTTAGGTTTTAACTGGAGTCTTTGACGTCGGTGGCATCTTTGAGCCTGCCCCAATAACAAAGCACATTTTGGTACCTTACCCACGTGCAATTTAAAGGTTTTCGGATTGGTTTGAACTTTTTTTCCGTGCCTTATCCGTTCAAATTCCACTGGCAGTTTCTATTTTCGATTTGCACGACCATTCGATTTCGCTATCGAATGGAAGCGATGCACATTAGTTACCCGTAACAAGCGCGCAGAACAACTACGTTACATTGTAGCTGGGGCATGTTCTACACAACCATAAAGTACGTGTCAGATCGTGCCGCCATGTAAGCCCAACCCCGAACTCGACCTGCACGTGGCCGCGGACCAATCGCGCGAGAACTCGTTTATTGTTACCGAACAACGAACTCGAACAAATTGGAACCGCCCTTACGCTTTACGAACCAGTTCTTTACCATGATCGCCTGCGAAATTGCCTCCAACCAGGGGCACGTTTCATTTCTGTTCCGTTTCTCCTTGATTTTGTTTTATTTAACACGTTAGTCGCGTACGTGCGACAACTATGAGTTTGTAATAAAGAATATCAAATTAATTTTCCACTGGTCGTTAGTTGGAGTAATAATACACAGCGTAATATTATGGATTGTATATATTTTTTTTGTGATCTTTTATCATTTGTTTTAAATATTTTATTAAGGTGGTCGCATCTGATTTGTCGCTTATGAAGCGATTTAAACAAGAAATGCTCTTACAATAATCATGTTTAATATTCCCTAAAATGTTGTATTCCGTTGAAAAGGGCGATTCCTAAGGCGATTTGAAACAACCTTTTCCTTTACGAAGATGTTCTCCGCGGCTCCGTTAAAGAGTTATTGAAGAAAAACGTGGACCAATCGCAGAGCGGCTACAGCGGACGCATTTCGACTCAGCCAATGCCAACGCTTGGCTCAACGGAACCCACTGTCGAGCCGTGGTCCGTCTGCTGTAGCCGCGCTCTGATTGGTCCGCGCTTTCCGTTAATAACTCCGTAACGAAGATGCGGAGAACATTTTCGTGAAGGAAAAAGTTATTTCAAATCACCCTTTTCAACGAAATACAACATTTCTGGAACACCCTGTATACCATTTTAAAGTACAAACATAAGTAACAAACATAATTTTACTTTTAAATCAATTTTGTATACTTATAAAATGTACAGTAGACACACACAGAATATACATATATAATTATAAACTTAAATTATAATAGTTATTATACTGTTTAGACTGACACAGACAATTCTAATTTTGCCTAAAGATCCCCGGTGTAGCTATTATATTATGACAACCTATAATTATAAATGTAAATTATAATAATAATAGTTTTCTATCGATCGTATTTATTGTTAATAAAATTGTTAATAAAATTGTTAATGCTTTCGGCGCAAAGGTTCGATTATTTTTTACGAATTTGCAAAATGGCTTTGTAAATTAGTAACAAATGGTGGAAACCTTGCGCCGAAAGCATTAACAATTTTATTAAATTGTAATGGTTATTATAAAATGTTATTATAAATTATATAGTATATAGCATAGAAATACTATTATAAATTATATATTACCATTATAATTTACAATTGTATCTGTTCAAGTCTTACATATTTGTGTATATTGTTGATCGCTCGGTGCAAGAATTAGAAATTCTGAAGGATTTTCCTTTTCGCGCATGTTCTTGAGTACATTGACCACCGTGGTCTGTGTAGCTGCTAATGTTAAATCGTACGACATGGTGTAGCGAGTATTCACGGATCAATCTGAACCGAACGGACTGACTCCATCGAATGGGCTGAAACGATGAAGTTGGAATCGGGGTCGGATCGCGGTAGGTGTGCACGGCAATTAAATTAATCGTTCGTCCGGTGTCCGTGTCGACTTTACCATCGAACTTTTACGAGTACAATCGGCAAAGAGACTCGAACGTCATCGTAAAGCTTACCGACCAGTATATAACTCACTTTGCGACCGTCCTGCTTGTTAGATGGCCCCCGGGGAGTATAATTTGGAATAGTGTTTCTGCGTTGTGCTCCCTGTTGTGTTCTAACAATCAACAGTTTCGGTGAACCGTTGCTGAACACATCTGTTACGCCGATGTCTGTATGTTTTGTACGTGCAATTAAATAACAGTAATACAGGGTAACTCGGCGAAAGGAGGTCGTCAGAGATTTACATCTGCCCAGAAGCCAATCAGTGCAATTACCATTCTCTCGTATTAATTTATTTCAATCAAGCGGTTTAGATATATTTCTTCGTTTGTGATTAAGTTTTGTATAACACCTGTTAATAAATACAGGGTGAGCACTTCACAATGAAGCTGCCGAGCTGTAAAAGTAACCGATACATGATGAAAATTTGATACATCGATCAAAATAACAAGATTAAATTTATTTGAACTTTGTGCGGTTCATATTATAATATCTCCGCTATTAAATGTATTTCTCCAATCATTTACCACGAGAGCATCTTTATAATTTCAATAATTGTGAAATAAAAAATCTGGAGCCGGTCGTGTGACGGGTTAATGCATGCCTGAATAACTCGGTCGCTATTGACGATAAAAAGAAATGCGTTTCTTTGTAGGTGAACTCGTAGAAGACATGTGGAGATCAACTCCGTTTTTTAAATTAGAATGATATACTTTTCTATGTAAAGGACTGTCGTAAATATTCAGACATGTTTTGTTTTTTAGCTATAAAATTTCTTAGGATGAGAAAATTACGCTAAAAAATTTATACCGTTCGAAAGGTATTTGCCAGCTACATTTTCCCTGCAGAAAGTACAATGATAGCGTTAAGGGATGAAAAGTTATAGCCAATTTTCTCAAGATATCGTTTTCGGCAAAAAATATTTAGCCTTGTAAGTTGGGACACCCCGAAAACTTTGAAAAGTAACTCAAAGTCGTTCAAGATCGTTGAAGGTCAACTGTGATGGAAAATATTCTACTTTAAACTCATTTAAATTAAAACACGGAGTTGATCTACATAAATCCTCTACGGGTTCACCTTCGAAAATCTAACATGGAATTATGCCACCCTCGAAACCACACAAAACAGTGAAAATATTAGAAAAACTATAAAATATTTTTGTGTTATTTTGAACTAATTAAAATCATTGATACGTAAAAACCATTGTTACTGAACCTTCGTTTCTCATAACCGTTGCAAACAATTTTTATTTTGCATGAAAATCTGTAGTTCATTTATAACCGAAAAGATGATTGGCAAATATGGTAAATTACCCTATTAAATCATGCAATGATTCATAGTGTAGTCAACATTATACGATGTACATTACACACAATGTTCGCCACTATTTTACTAAATAATGAATATCGAGATGAACTAATTACAAAAAAATACTTGATGAGTGTAGTATAAAAAATGGTTCGAATTTGTAAAATGATATGTTAGAGTAGTTACAGAATATTGGCATTGTTATATTCGTTTATGATGGACGATATACAATCCGACAAATAAAATAATATTTGTAGCTGCCAGCAGAGCTTAGCGGAGGATCAGTTACAGTTTGGGATTGTATGATTCAGAACGGTGTCGGATCTCTGCAGTTTTTTTTCAATATCTCGGACCACAACGTGTGCGTTGGTGATTTAAAATTCTATGCTCGGGTTACTGCAACTCAAATTACACTGTACAGAAAATAATATTTTTGGGAAAAACAATAAAAAAAAGGTCTTCCGATCCCCGTAAGTCATTTTCGATATAGGCACAATGTGCATATTATTATGTATCTTCACAAAATAATATGATAATAATTTTATAAAATTGGAATAAAATTTCCGATACTATAGCAAGTAATTTAAAAACTTGTTCGTGACCTTTACCTGTTTTTTCGTAATTCTGTATGGTTCTTAAATCTGTGCTGAGTACATACCAGCATGACGACGCCCTTATCTGTTAAAAACACTTAAAATCATTTAACTTTGAACACGCATAACTTTCGAACCAGTGAATTCCTAATGTTATAACATGGTTTTTGGAATTTTCTCGTCAAAATCTACGGGATTGTACAAAGAAGTACAATGTTTTTTGTAAGGCGAAGTTCAGCCTTTATTTTATACATTAATATGAGTTTAATTAATGTATGCCAAATAAGATACGTTTTAATAAACTTAGAATAATTATCTCGGCGCCACAGTTTCGATCAAATTCTACAGAATATTGCTATTTTGTAACACTCAAACGTTTTCGATTCGGATTTGAATCTGTTACATCATAAGACCACGTTTGCTATAGAATTGTTTTTCTATTTGAGGAAAAGAAAGGTGGTGTTTGATGATTTGAAGATACGTTTTGTTTGACATGTTTTGTAAAATACTAATTTTCCACAGCTATAGTGTTGGGACATCCAAATTTTTTACTCATAACAACCCAGAAATGGTTGATCCCATAAATCGTTTGAAATCGGCAGTACCGAATGGAAGTCGTCAAATCCTCGATTCGATCAAATTGAAAGTACCGTTTGTGTGAATTACCTGTACAAACATTTCTGTAAGGCGTGTATTTGCGCCGCAACATGACCACTTTTGTAATGCAAATACTTGCGAGTAATTTCTATTCCTCCACGAGGCCGGCGAAAACTAAAAGTGATGTGAACCATGAATGAAACAATAATACGGCATTAACGGCCGACATTTGAACAAAAGGTAGCGTCCGGTATAAAATTCGATGGAACGCGTCCATAACAAATATTGTCGTTCTCGTGTGCCATAACGAGACGACAGATATGTGCGAAGCGTTATACTTTCATGAATCCGTTTACCAGACCGAAAACTAAATATTGGTTGGCATTAAAATTTAGCCTGTGTGTACGTACGTTAAATTTTTTACGTTCGTGACTGTAATACTTTTAAAGTAGAATTTTTAAAGACAGATAAAAAGTGAAAAAATTTCCGTCACGAAACTGGAAATACTGCAACCAATGTTGACGAAGTTGGAGTTAATTATTGAGAAACATGATCGGTTGTGACAATTACTGTAGCAAAATTGGCGTGGTTAATGCAACTTTGTTCCTCTAAACTTTTCTCGAGGAATAACATAAGAGCAGAATAAGAAATAATGAAACTAATGAAGATGTTACGAGAGCATAAAACATCGATCATTTATAAAATTTGAGTCACATGTTTAAAATTATATTTTAAATTGTACACGTTATCCTGAGTAGGCCACAATAAAAATGTATGAATGGCTTCTCTTTCTTTGCTACTACAATTATTATAAAAATATGTATTACGTTTGGTGTTTTATTGAAACGATTATCATCAGTTTCATAATTTGAGAATTATTTTTCTGTATTTAAATATATAAGATATTAAAACAATATAGCTTGTTCACTTAAAAAAAGAGGTCATCGATATTGCGATTTTGGTAAATGGAGAAACGATAATAGTATCACTTTGAGTTAAACATCACCTGGAGAAACCAGAAATTTCGAACTTCTTTTATAAAGTCCTGTAAATTTTTACGAGAAAATGCCAAACATCCAAGTTTCAATCTTAGGAATCCACTGATTCAAAAGTTATGTGTGTTTAAAGTTCAACGGTTTTCACCGTTTTTAACCTGCTATATGGCCGCACAAGCACAGGATTAATCTATGAAAGGGGCTATACACGATTCTCCCAAACTTACAAAGTAGGTTACGTAAATACATATAGTAGAGTAAAGTATAATTATAAACAGGTATCGTTGTTCTGAGGAAACTGGACTTTCCGTTGTTACCAGTTGGAATGGATCTTTAATTACCTCGCTATCTTATTGGGAGCAAAAATATTCCCTTCGCCCTACGTCCCTTCCGTCTTATGAGAATCTCGATCCTTTTCGCAAAGAACGTCTTCCTCGTAATAAAAATAAAACGAAATACCTGATAAAGAAACGTTTGTATCATTTTCCGAGATGAAACGCGGGGCAAAGAGTGACGGGGGTTAGGGGAGGGGGAGAATAATAAAGGAAAATATCCTCTTCGATGAGGGTGGAAAAAGGGGGGACGGACGCCAAGAAGTTTCTCCGGACGAAAAAATGTAGAAAAGTTTCATCCCTGCAGACAACGCCAGTTAAGAAATGTTCAGCGAATTTCCGGACAAGTTTCCCTCCTGCGGCTTTCTCTTCTTTTTCCCGAGCTAATAGGAGATAATAAGCCCAGAAACCGGATTAACAAAGCCCATGTTCGAGAGCGACGCGCGGTAAATTTTGATTTTCGTCCGGCAATGGCTGACACGACGGAACGGAGGTGGATACCTTGCGTCTATTCCGGCAGCATACGCCGGACACATTTTCATTAAATGCAAAACATACGTTACGGCTAGGTTCGTGTTAACGAGTCCACGTTGGCGGGCCTGTAACGCTGCTTTCCAACAACGGCCTCGGTAACCGGCCTACCCCTATTGCAATCACCCGATCTCTGTCTGATAAACGGAAAAAAAACATGGTGTACAACACCGATTCTGCGTTTAGATGTAACCAGTAAACGATTCTTATACAGAGCCGTCGAGATAGATCCGGTAAAGTATTATCTCCGTAACTGTCGCGAAAGTCTCTATCATAACTGTCCAAATGTTATCTCCACCTGTGGGGGACCCCCTTGGAACCAGCAAAGCGGTAAACACGCTCGAAGACCGAGCCAGCGAGTATCGTTGACTCGCACTGATACAAGCGAAGCGAGAGATTCCAACTTTTCTAACTTTCATTTATTTTATGAAACTTATCATCGTATTCGTCTCGTTTTTCTAATTCAAATTACACCAAACACGATATAATTACGATTATTACTAATTCTACGCTTATTACTAATATTTAAGAACACTATATTCAAGTACAACAAACGAGAGTTTGCTAATATGATTAGAGCATATACTAGAATATAAGCATATTTAAAAATAAGGTAGTTTAGAATTTCGTACGATATAAAATTTGTATACATTCAATATGAGTGAAGTAAATGGTAGAAATGAAAATAACGTGATTCATTTGAATCGTATATTTTCACAAGCATAGTTATTTGTGGGTGCATATGCCTCAATGATTTTAAAAATGTATTTCTACTTTAAAATACGCAATATTTGAACAGTTCTCAAGTAGTTGGAATAAAAATTCCAGTAAAAAAGGAGCGGTAACGTAAATCAAGCTTTAAAGGGCTCAATGTGCATGACCAATAATTCACAGGTTTAAGTACTAAAAATATAATTCTGCAGAAGTTTTTCAGGTTCTACGTCACCAGTTACAGGTTAATTGCAATACTTGGTAAGTATTCTTCGACAGGATTTATGGCATCTGGCTCTTCGAAGCTAGAGAGAATTATACCAAGCGAGTCGCGAAATTGAAACACTTGCTAGAGCTAGAAAAGATTTGTACGGATTCAAATTAAAAGATAACATCGTACCATTTAATACGGAATTGCTATTGTCTTTAGTATAATCAGTTGTTCGATAATTTATTCGTTAAAGTTAACATTTCAGAATGATTTCGTAATTATAATCGTAATTGGATCGTGTTGGGTGTCATTGTAACTAGAAAACGAGACGAATAAAAAATGGTTCTATATTCTATATTAAATAGTGTGAATGTGACATTTCCAGGTCATTTAACACGTGAAGTGCCAGTCACACGTGGATGACATTAATCTTTGATCGGATTCAGAAATCTATTCTTATTGCGATATATTCGAATAAACTAAATTTTATTTTTACAATAGGAAAGGGTTACAGTAGTGTCCAGTTTGATACATTTGAACTTTCTAATTTCGGTTTTATTTAGGAAATTACTTTGATTATCTGGCAATTTTTGGCTTGTCAACTTCACATTCTGCGACCATTCTGCGACTTGTGTCCCAACACTAGCTTCCCTTTCTACCCGCAGCCCGGTCACGTGACGCGTTTCATCTCTGTCATGCATGTGTCCGATACTGGCAGAGAGAGGGTAACTTTTTCCCCTCGCTTCGTGCTCCCTCCGCTCATCTGGCGACTCTAGTTTAGACCACTAATTGCCCTATAACCTCTGGTTCTCTTTGTACACTTTGCACACACCCGTTATAATAATCCAACTACCGTAGAAGGTATAACGATTCGCATCACTCATGATAACGCTTCCGATGACATACCATCTTTGGCTTACCTATATTTATCTTACTGTATTTTAGACAATTAATTGCATTGTAAGACTCCGTCTTCGATTGTATCTAGCAACATCTCCATTTAATTTAGAACTTCATTGTCGATCGTATTCGTGACTTAGACTTCAGAGTTCCCAGTACATAAGATGGTCAACATTTCTAAGCAAACACGGGAAACTTCAAATTGCGTTTGTTAGTCCTTCCATTTTGAAGAGACGTTCTTCGTGAAACTCGGCGAGCGTATCACGTGCAGATGCTATCAAAGCTTGATTAATCGAAAGATCCAGGTACACACACAGATCGTAACAATACACAGAATTCTTCGGAGATGTTTGTCTAATTTAGACCAACGCTCAGATTGAGCTTAGATGCGTCAGAAGAAACATTATTTTAACGTTATTCATGCACACAGTGCCACACCAATGTCCGTGAAAGTCAGACGAAGACAAAACCACTTATTTAGTAAGCCAAGAGTAGAAAAGATATAGTATATCGTAACAATGATTTTTGTACAGTTCTGTTTACAGTACTGAAAATTCAAATGAAGGAAAATAATGTGTTAAACAAAATAGGATCGGTAGTTTCGATAGGCACCAGACCACGTGACCAAAATTTCTGATATCGACATCAAAGAGTGATGGATCTGACTTGAAATGTCCCTACGAAATTTTCGTTCAGTCGAATGTTCGCGAGAAACTCCAGGTAGAGGACTCGTGTAGAACTGTTCGGAGTTTCGGACGGTTAGGTGGAATTGATAAACCAATTTCCCCATGACGGTTACGTGTTTCGCAATGCATCGGCATAATCAGCACCGGTAGATTGTTAGGAACTATCACTTTTTGCACGAATTTTCTTGTTATGAGAGCACTGTACTGTGGAGTGTGCCAGACCGAATATAATTGGTTTCAGAACTTCGATCGTTATGCATAGCGTCTGTTCGTTCTAGCATGCCTGTATATTGAAATATACGTAAACCTCGATTTATGCAGTTAGAAAATACAAAATTTCTTATTTACCATAAACAGCGTAAAGAGCTCGTATGTACAGAGTATACCGAAATTATGTGTAGAACCTATCGCAGCTGGATTTTGTACCTTTAGATCAGTGGAGATCTGTTAAAGGTTAAATTTTCAACCATGAGTCTCAAGTTAAACGTTCTCTGGAAAAACGACTTCGATCTTATCCTGTGTCTTTTTGTTGTAATTATTTTTTTATGAAACTTTTGCCAAAACATATTCGTAACATTTTCTGATTCAAATGACACCAAACACGACACAGTTTGGATCGTATTTACTTGTTTCATTCAGGATACAGTAGAACCTTGATTTTCCGTATCAATATGTGGAACATGAGTATACGGATAATAGAACAGTTACCCAGCTACAATGTTAGATTAACTCGTTACTAATTTGTGCAATGAATCGTGTTAGAATGAACAGTTTCGGATATCATAGGTTTGAATAATCGAGGTTCTACTAAATCGTGAATTTAACAAGCAAATGTACTTCGAACTATGTCGAGTTTGGTTTTATTTTAATCAGAAAAGTGTCATACGCGTGTTGATAAAAGTTTCATAAAAAAGTAATTAAAGATAAAAGAGTTTTGTCATTGTATTCGTATTGTTTCTCCGATATAATCCCGTATCGTGATACCCTCGAGGCGCACACCTTGATAGCGGGGATACATTTTTCACAGGTAATCCTGCACACCTCTCTCACGTACCCACATCAAGACATTGCTGTACACGTTAATTAACTTTTGCCGTAACGTTCGGCTTTCAGATAAACATGCACGGTTCTCAGAAACCTGAATAAGAGCAACACAAAGAATGGCTGCTATCCCTTTATCTTTATATTGATCTAAGTCTGTAAGAAGGGAAAATCTAAGAAATAAAGAAGTAAATCTGGAAAGTGAACTTTTAAGAGTGAGGAACAGTAAAACGAAGAATAGAAGCACGGAGCAAGATAAAACGGAAGGAAACGTGCTCATACATAGAGCGGAGAGTTACATGCAGGGGGTTCTATATGTATATGTACATTCTCTACGGGGTAAGTCAAGACAAAAACGTTTTAACGAATAATGTAACATTCTACGAGACGCAGAGAATATACGTAGTTCGACTTTGTTATTGCAACAATTCATAAAAATAAACGATACTCGTCGTGAACAAAATTATTGCAATGGCGTACGGTTAGGGTCATCGGCGTACCTATACTTACGTTGCTGTGTTTTCGACAATTAATCGAATCGTAAGACTTCGTCGACGATTGTATCTATCGACATCTCCATTTCATTTAGAACTTCATCGTCGATTGTACTAGTGATTTAAATTTCCCAGTCCCTAGTGTAGGAGTCCTGCATTATTTACTGGCCAGCGGAATAGCTCTTATTGACTCACCCCGTGTGTATGGTAGACGTTCGAGCGGAACCTGACCTAAGCACAGGTGGAGGCCGCTGAAGATAGCTTAAATTCATTAGCCACTCCATTGAATCGGCAGCAATTCGGCAGGAAGGGAAGCCCGCGTCGCTCGAGCAGCTCTTAACGCCGGCGGAATTGTTAATCCTTCGCCCAACCGCCGTTTACCAACCGGGCATCGGTACTTTCGTGCCCGCGCACTAGGGACCTGCTCCACTTCGATGTGTTAACGGGCGCAATAACAATTATCGTTCCGGTTATGCCCTCCATATTGTTCTCCGACAGCGATTACTGATTGGTTTCGCGGCGAAAATATCCCGGGCGAAGGTGTCGATTATCTTTTCTTAGCATCTCCTTCCATGTACCATTGCGTACCTCGCGAACAACGCAGGGGCATATCTGCTGCTCCTGCAGCAGAATCGCCAGATCAAGATTTGTGTCCTCCACTTGTGTCCTACAGCGATTACTGATTGGTTTCGCGGCGAAAATATGTAGGACGAGGTGTCGATTATCTTTTCTTAGCACCTTCTTCCATGTACCATTGCGTATCTTGCGAATAACGCAGGAGCATATCTGCTGCTACTGCAGCAGAATCGTCAGATTCAGATTTGTGTCCATTATCTTTTCTTAGCATCTCCATCCATGCACCATTGCGTATCTCGTGAATAACGCAGGAGCATATCTGCTGCAACTGCAGCAGAATCGCCAGATCAAGATTTGTGTCCCCCACTTGTGCCTGACGGCGATTACTGATTGTTTTCGCGGCGAAAATATCCCGGGCGAAGGTGTCGATTATCTTTTCTTAGCATCTCCTTCCATGTACCATTGCGTACCTCGCGAACAACGCAGTGGCATTATCTGCTGCTACTGCAGCAGAATCGCCAGATCAAGATTTGTGTCCTCCACTTATGTCCTACAGCGATTACTGATTGGTTTCGCGGCGAAAATATGTAGGACGAGGTGTCGATTATCTTTTCTTAGCACCACCTTCCATGTACCATTGCGTATCTTGCGAACAACGCAGGAGCATATCTGCTGCTACTGCAGCAGAATCGTCAGATTAAGATTTGTGTCCATTATCTTTTCTTAGCATCTCCTTCCATGCACCATTGCGTATCTCGCGAATAACGCAGAGGTATATCTGCGGCTATTGCAGCAGAATCGCCAAATCAAGATTTGTGTCCCACACTTGTGTCCTACAGCGATTACTGATTGGTTTCGCGGCGAAAATATGTAGGACGAGGTGTCGATTATCTTTTCTTAGCACCACCTTCCATGTACCATTGCGTATCTTGCGAACAACGCAGGAGCATATCTGCTGCTACTGCAGCAGAATCGTCAGATTAAGATTTTTGCCCATTATCTTTTCTTAGCATCTCCTTCCATGTATCATTGCGTATCTTGCGAACGACGCAGGAGCATATCTGCTGCTACTGCAGCAGAATCGCCAGATCAAGATTTGTGTCCCCCACTTGTGCCTGACGGCGATTACTGATTGTTTTCGCGGCGAAAATATCCCGGGCGAAGGTGTCGATTATCTTTTCTTAGCAACTCCTTCCATGTACCATTGCGTACCTCGCGAACAACGCAGGAGCATATCTGCTGCTACTGCAGCAGAATCGCCAAATTAAGACTTTTGTCCCCCACTTGTGTCCGACGGCGATTACTGATTGGTTTCGCGGCGAAAATATCCAGGGCGGAGGTGTCGATTATCTTTTCTTAGCATCTCCTTCCATGTACCATTGCGTATCTTCCGAATAACGCAGGGGCATATCTTCTGCTACTGCAGCAGAATCGCCAAATTAAGACTTGTGTCCCCATTTGTGTCCTACAGCGATTACTGATTGGTTTCGCGGCGAAAATATGCAGGGAGGAGGTGTCTATTATCTTTTCTTAGCATCTCCTTGCATGTACCATTGCGTATCTTGCGAAAAACGCAGAAGCATACCTGCTGCTACTGCAGCAAATCGCCAGATCAAGATTTGTGTCCCCCACTTGTGTCCTACAGCGATTACTGATTGATTTCGCAACGAAAGTATTCAGGTCGGAAGTGTCGATTATCTTTTCTTAGCATCTTCTTGCATGTACCATTGCGTATCTTGCGAATAACGCTGGGGCATATCTACTGCTACTGCAGCAGATTCGCCAGATTATGACTTGTGTCCGATTGCGATTACTGATTGGTTTCGCGGCGAAATTATCGAGGACGGGGTGTCGATTATTATTTCTTAGCATCTCCTTCGATGTACCATTGCGTATCTTTCGAATAACGCAGGAACATAACTGCGGCTACTGCAGCAGAGTCGCCAGATTAAGGCATCAGGATTAGGATTTATGGCATCTGGCTCTTCGAAGCTAGAGAGAATTATACCAAGCGAGTCGCAAAATTGAAACACTCGTTAGAGCTAGAAAAGATTTGTACTGATTAAAATTAAAAGATAACATCATACCATTTAATATGGAATTGCTATTGTCTTTCGTATAATCAGTTGTTCGAAAATTTATTCGTGAAAGTTAACATTTCAGAATGATTTTTTAATTACAATCGTAATTGGATCGTGTTGGGTGTCATTGTAACTAGAAAACGAGACGAATAAAAAACGGTTGTATATGTTTCGATACGACAACGTTTTCAAAAAAGTAAAAATAGTGTGAATGTGACATTTCCAGGTCATTTAACACGGGAAGTGCCAGTCACACGTGGATGACGTTAATCTTTGATCGGATTCAGAAATCTATTCTGATTGCGTTACATTCGAATAAACTAAATTTTATTTTTACGATGGAAAAGGGTTACAGTAGCATCCAGTATGATAGATTTGAACTTTCTAATTTCCGTTATATTTAGGAAATTACTTTGATTATCTGGGAATTTTTGGCGTGTCAACTTGAGAATCCGGGACCATTCTGTGACATGTGTCCCCACTCTACCTTCCCCTTCTGTAACGATATTCCCCCACGCTTCCGCCACGACCCGGTCACGTGACGTGTTCCATCTCTGTCGTGCATGTGTCAGAATGACACGTGGCTGATCCGGTACTGGCAGAGAGGGGGTAACTTCTTCGTCCCAATTCGAGTTAATTCCCCTCATCTGGCGACTCTGATCAGGATCAGAATGCAACCGTGAATACGATGCACCCACTCGGTTAGTTGCGGTTCTGAAAGTACCATTTGGATTTCTGTTTCGCGGTAACGCGAGAGCAAACTGTCCGAAACAGCTATCTTGGTTGTTGCTACGAAGGTCGACTTAATTCTACTTGCCACGCGCAGACCGAATGTTACTTCACTCCTCGGTGTGCAGGGCGACAAGAAAGTAATTCTTCGTCGGATGAACGGTGTGCTATGAAACACGTATTTCGCGTTAATATTTATATTATTAATGCAAATATTCCCCCTTATTTTCTATCAAGTTGACATTAGAATTACCGAGCATTGAACGGGACTGCTGCGATGTATTGCTTCATAATAATTACGAGATTCGATTCATTCAGAGTTCATGCGATTTTTATTGTATTAATTATTTTGACCCTTCCAGTAGTTCTACCGTTAAGATCTGGGTTGGATATAAAATGAACGTACTTTATTTATTATTTAAATCTAAATTATTTTTTATAAAAATTCAACTAAATGCTAACTCATTAAAATGACAATTCTGGTAATACGAAAACACACATATAATACACATATAATTCTGTTTTCTATTGTTAGTCTTAATTCGTGTATAGACCCGTAATTATTAATTTTTGAATCTATTTTTTATTTTATTTTACTCAAACGTAATTTCTATGCACCACTCTTGTTTCATTTGTTTCTTATACCTTTTTATATTTATATCATATAATTTTATATGTGCATTGAATTCTTCTCTGTCAACCTTCTCAGGAATAATTTTTTTGAGTGTAGAATTTCCGTTTTTAAGTTCACGAACATTTTATTTCCGTTGTTAAGAGATTCAGTGGCCCTGAAGAGGTTGGTTATCTTTCTTGCGTATCGGAAATTAAACCATACTTTGTTGACGAATATTGTCCTTTAAACATGTCAACGTGCATCAAAATTGTTTGTAACAATGAAAATTAATATTAACTCTGCTGTGCATCGATATGTTTTTCATATCGAGAAGATCGGCTTTCAGTTACATAGGAGGAAACCTACATCCTGACTTGCGATGTTGGCATGCCACAAGTGACCTACTGATAAAGATGCCCCATCAGCAAGGGTACTGCGATCAATCCAGTTAGGACAGCGCAAGGGTGCCGGTGTATCAGTAAGACTGGGTTACGGAGTCAAGGGATAGCAACACGTGCTAACGTTGATACATGGAAGCTACTGACGTTCCTCAACCGTTAGAGTATCTCTATCGACAGCTGTCTTATGGCAAGCGCAAAAGAAGATAACTGATGACTTTCTAAATCCTTATCGGTTTACTCTGAGAAAACTCGGAGCGTTTGCAGTATATGGCTCTTTTAGAATTTATTGCCAGAGATCACGCAGTTACCTTTTTTTAACGTTGTGAAAAAATTATTATCATTTGGATATAACAATCATGTAACAATCGCATGTAACAATCTCGGGCAATGACGCTGGTGATTTAGTATCGTCAGTAGCCACAAAAATCTCACTTCAGAGCACCTAATCGTGGAGACGAAATGAAAAGTTACTCGTTTTCGGAATGATAAATGGTTGAAAATGCTTATACGAGGACGCTTGCAGGCAGAGCTCGCATCTGTGGGGTCGCCGATTTTAATGAAACTTTTTGTGGTGATTCTAGAGACAACATAAGCTGACACGTGGACAAGCCTCACGTGATATGTCTACTCCGGGATACACGTGATATCCCCACTCCGCGCTGCGCGTCTTCCGCTATTGGCAGAACTGCCAGAACCTAAGCGTAAGAGAGGGGTCTCGCAGCGTGCGCTCAATTGTCGAAATCACTGTCGTCTCCTGATAGACGATCAGTACTTGGTTCTACTTGTCTCGCATGCCGTATCAGATCCTACTTGTTTAGTCGATATCAAATTTCAATCACCGGGGTGATTGAACATCGACCATTGTCACGTGATCAATGATTAGACGCTACACGAATGCCTGAGTAATGGTAGATTACTTGCTTGATTAGTCACTGGTCTCTGCTACTGTATCAACTACTCGCATACTTGCCAATTGACCTCGTGGCGAATGTCACTGTAAGATACATCTTTGCCGATCTGGAATAATCGATCTGTGTAAACATTGGATAAATATTTTACGTGACAAAATCCATCAGAAATTTAAAAATGGAACCTTCCTTCTCGCAATGAATTTTTAACACTCGACGTACGATTCTATTTGGTTCATTTGTTCGCCTTTAAAAACAATAAAATATTCCTCACTACGTTTAATTTTGTGATACAAATTAATCATATTTTATTAAAATTGACAAAAAGTTTTAATTAAATAGCTACCCCTCGAATACTAAACTTCCCCCAAAATCTAATTTCATTAAAATATTCTCTGAAAAGAGCTTCGTTTTGTTTATTACTTTTTGTTTTTATTGCATCGATTAAATTATTATTACGATTTTATTAAATTATGTTATATCTTAATTGTGTCCTTCGATTTTTTATCTTAAAAATCAAATTTAAAAATAATAAAATATTCTCACTGATGTCCAGGAGTGGGAATTAAATAGTTATTTCGTTGCTAAGTCATCTTAACAAGTTGATAATAATGTGACAGTAATGATCAGAGTTGAGCTCGAAGTAGCTTGATTATTCGAATATTCGGAATATATGTTCACGCAAATTAATTATTCGAATAAATTCTTTCCAGTCGAATAAAATATTCGAATACATAATTCATTATTCGTTGCAAGCTATTCTCTCTATTTGATCGAATAATTCATCGTTATTTATTCGAATATTGTATTCGAATTTTCGGAATATATGTTCACGCAAATTAATTATTCGAATAAATTCTTTCCAGTCGAATAAAATATTCGAATACATAATTCATTATTCGTTGCAAGTTATTCTCTCTATTTAATCGAATAATTCATCGTTATTTATTCGAATATTGTATTCGAATTTAATAATTGTCTACTGTTTTTGTTTTTACGTAACTTTATAAGAATATTTCAGATCAATTCCAACTAACTCCTGTGCGAATAAATTCTCATTCGAATAAAATCTTTTGTTCGGATAAATTTTTATCCAGATGAATCTCGTATCCGTCGTCGGAATAAAATTTTGCCCAACTCTGGTAACGATGACACCGTTTCGATGTAGAAGCCGTTGTACTTTTAACCGAGCAAGTACTATAAAAATTCGAACGGTAGCATGCGTGATCGCATAAGTAATGGGGCTTGCCCTTTGTTCCACGGTTCGCACAACTCGGAGCTGGGAAATTCCATTACATCGCGGCAAGTTACATCGAATTAATTCCGCTCGAACCGGTTTATCCTCTGTGCAAACTTGAGCTTCAGTCGCATATTGAAAGTTACTGTTGGAACAGTAATTAGTTACGGAGTATTAATATTACAAATATCCCTGATTTCGGTGAAACGGAAACCCGACATCTCCCCGTGGTGCAACTAGATATTACTCGCAGATAGCACCCGAATATAGTGTATTATTGTAAATGTTTATCGGTGCGTTAGGTCGGCCTATATTCGCGAAAGTCCGCTCCGCTGGCTGGATTGCGAGTTTCAGGAACATCGTCTGCCGATCTACATGAATTTCCGTTGATCCAACTATTATATCCTATAGCATAGTCTTACGAGTCGGTTACCATTGTCATTGTAATGCTGAACGAAGACAATGCGATTCCTGCGGTTTATGCAACGAATTTTTACTCTGGTTCAACGTTCAATATAAAATAAATTTAACAATCTTCTTATTCAATCAAATTATATTCGAATGAAATTCAGTTACGGGAAATTATTCTGAGAATAATTAATATGAGAATAAATATTAATAAATAAATATTTCCTTCTTATTTTGTTGAAGAAATGTAGAATCATTTCCACGAAAAATTAAATTAGTTATTATAAATCTAGCTATTATTGTTTAAAAACCCCCAATGAAATTCGAACGTCTTTCTTACATTCGCAAACTATGATGAGACGTAACGTGGGTTAGAATTTAAAATCGTTATCGTAAAATGTCTTTTGACTAGGATAATTCACGATGATGCGAGTAGAGGCCCGAAGTTAGCGTCTGCTTCCGGTAGCTTTAGTTATTCATGTATTATTCTTCGAAACGCACCTGCTTTCGCGAGGAGACGCGTGTACGTATCTTCGAATTCTCCCGGAGAAAGCACATACAGAGTGGTCCAATAACTTCGACCACTTCGAATATCTCCGCGTTATGTGAAATAATATGAAAAATTAACCAAAACTTGCATGATATAGAGGGGGAAATATTGTAATATGCACAAATTTTTTATATGGGCGAAGGCACTTCGGGTATGTATATGTAATGGTTTTTTATATCGCGAATTGATGGAATGTCTAATTGTCTGTAGAAATGTCTTCACCTTCGTATGTCCTTGATCTAATAGTTAACGATTAGATCTTTATTCAAATTCCAATTTCTGCTTCTAATTTTATAGAATCTAAACTAACAGAAAAATTATCTTTCACGTGGAAAACGTTTTCGAGGTTATTAAAATAATAATCATTATTATTATTAATATCAAATTCTGCTTATAAAGTCTTAAACTTCATGCGTCATAAACCTTATTTGATTTAAATTATTATTCATTGCTTTAAATCAAATAAGGTTTATGACGTATGAAGTTTAAGACTTATAAGCAAAATTTGATACTGCATGGATCCATGATACAAACATGAGGTCAATCCATCAAGAGAAGCGAAGATGTCCTTGAAATCTACGAAGCGCCTTCACTCGTATAAAAAATGTTGGCATCACAATATTTCCTCCCCCAAGTCAAAGCAAGTTTTGTGCATATAATTTTTTCGTATTATTACGAATAACGGAAACATTAAGACTTATAAGCAGAATTTGATACTGCATGGATCCATGATACAAAAATTAGGTCAATCCATTAAGAGAAGCGCCGAAGCGCCTTCACTCGTATAAAATATGTTGGCATCACAATATTTCATCCCCCAAGTCAAAGCAAGTTTTGTGCATATAATTTTTTCGTATTATTACGAATAACGGGAACATTCATTGTGGTCAAAATTATTGGGCCACCTTGTATATGTACGCTCCATATCCCGGCTTCCTTATATATCCGATCTTTATTCCGGAGCCCGGTCTGTTGATCGGAAAATACGTCCGTTGAGATAAAAGTCGAAGCGCGCGGATCTCCGAGTCGTGCAACGAAAATGTCTGGAACGTGTATTGTCGTGGGCCGAAGATTGGAGAGAAGAGTTACTCGCTGAGACAATGAGAAAGAAACTCGCGAGGATACAGTTTTTGCCGATGTCGGGGACTATGTCGTATAACGAAATATGTCCGCGAAAGTCTTCGCCATTACGAACACGTACCACGATACAAAATGTCAAAGGAACGGTCGCGACTCTTTTCACATAGCAGAAATCAATTCGTTTCTCTTCTGATTTTTATTTCTCTTTTAAACATCGGAGCTTGTAATGTTATTTTCAAAAGAATGTAACACATCGTATACCGGAAGTCTACTATCAAGAGTACCCATAAATAATGTTTTTCTTTTTAATAAAGTTGTTTATTTATAAAGGTCGCATTGCCATCGAGGTCATTAGCAATCACCATAGATAACGTTGTTTGTATAGATTAATTAAACACTGCTACCTTATTTGTGTGAGCTACTTACATGCTCACATTGTGTATGCTTATCGTGAAATTAATTTGTAATTAATTGACCCTCGGAGAACAGACGATTTATATATAATAATATATATATATAGATGTATAATAATTCTTAAAAATTTACTTTTGATGATATCTCGTGTAGACACATTAGACTTTCCGATATCCTCAACGAAACAGCTATTCGGTTAGTTTAATTGCCACAAATTGAGCACTTAATTGACAATTTCGATGTTCCCGGTCGAAATAGACTCAGGCACAGACGTCGGAGAGTTAATCTATCCTAAATGTTAAATAAAATACAATTTTATATAAACATCAAGAAATGACAAATCGCTAGGTAGCGTATTTATCGAGTTATTAGAAAGTGAACGGTCGATGTGTTGCTCCGGCCGAGTTGGATCGAAAATTTTCAAAGTACCGCCCTGTGTTTATGTACTTTATGGCGATTTTATTTATAGGTGCCCGTAATAATAAGAACTTGAATATTTATGCTTGCGAAAGGAGCTTGAAAATCTTCTTACATAGTAACACCTAGATTTTTATCAAACAACAATTTTACCAAACAATTTTTATCTTCCATGAAAATCCACAGTCTAGCAATACCAAACGAAAATATTATTATTGTTGCTATTGTTCTTGAAGGATCTATTAAAATGTCCATTAGGTCAACAACTATAAACTTCCCAAAATTAAAAATTACGAAATGTTTGCCAGTATTGTGGAACGTGTATCGATAGATTGGAAACCAAAACTCATTGTCAGTCAATAGTGTGTAAGTGCACTTCGAAATGAGTAGCACGTAAATGAGCATTATTGTGTGTGTGGAGAGGGATTACATAACAAAACAAAGCACCCACTTCGAAATTGTATGTTCAAGAATAATAAGATAAATAGTTTAACTAGTTACCAGTTAAATTCGTTCAATACATATATTAATTTCGTTCAATAAATTACAAATCTTCTTAATATTAGTGACGTACAAGACATTATAAATATATTAATTAATAAGTAAACTGTGCGGTTTTAAGAAAAACTAAAGCACAATTCAAATAAACAAAAATTATTTAAGTCTCTTCAATATTTGATCCACTGAATTGTAAATAAAATGAAACAGACTCAAAATTTGTTATGACTCGTATTAAACAAACTCTGCAGTTTTGAGATTGGGTTGTAAAAGTTTACATCGACGTTCTGGTAGAATAACAATTTTACATGGGCAATATACCGATAATAAATATATTTTTACCAGGTGACACGTACGTTCATATCAGATGCGTAATTTTGAACGTGACTCACTGTATGCATGCGCGTGTATAATCGTGGAAAAGGGGATTAGGTCGCGACCAACTCGTTTCGTATTCACCAGTTATCAGACGGATGATAATCGAATGGTCCCCGCTGGTAAATACAAATGATAACGGCGGTTAGCGAGTATCATTAATTAAGGGTCCAGGAACGCTAGAATTGGGGTATAAATGCCATCGAAAACGAAGCCGAGGAAAGGGGTGAGAACCGTTCGTTCAACGCGCTGCGAAAGAGAAGGAGCATGTAGCTCTGCCAACGTGAAACTATACCTGGAACTCTCTTAATGGAAGCCACAAACGCGAATTCCACGATTCGCAATCGACTAACCATCGGAATGTTCTTTGGATCAAGAGACAGATAGATGTGCGAACAAACCCCGAATACCTGAGCATTTCGAAATCACTCGGTATACACGAATACAATGCAGACTTCACCCTCTTGGATATACAGTAAAGCCTTGATTCAAGGAAAACCCTCGGGATCCGTGCTGTTTCTTAGATCGTATGGTTCTATTTTTTTTGTGACCTTCAGTGAAGGGGATATTCGTTTTTTTTAGATCCTACGGTTTACATTTTCTTAGGATAACATTTTGCTGTGTGTCATTTCGTCTGATGCTCAAAATACGCAACGATGGGAAATAAAATAATTTGCATTGTTTTAAAATCGGGGTAAAATGGTTAGGTTGCTACTGTACATGTTAGTTTATCTCGTAAAGTTAAAAATTATCTAGTTTAAAATAATACAATTCATTGATTGTATTAAATAAAATATTATTTTGTAACAAGCTTCAATATTAAAACAGTATAATTCTTTAAATATTTGCACTGTTCTGCATTCGATTTATCGAATTTTATTACAAATGCACAAAATCCACACACAGCCAATTGTTTGTTTTCTATCACTGTGTAAATAGCAAACTGTATTTTCTACCGGTAACGCACTTCGTACGTAATGTGTAAAAAAAAATTGGGGAGAAGATTAAAACTTTAGCATAAATTTAATACATGCTTTCAGCGCTGCATGGTTTCTTCCAATATCGATCTTGTTTATATTGACTTTTTTAGGATCAGCGATTTTTACGATTTTTACAAAGAATTTATGGAAAAACTTGTTGAAAATTTTGCGACGAAACACGTTCAAACCTTTAAAATTCCGTAAAAAATTATTTCTCACGACAGGAGAAAAAATATACATATGAGAGCTGTTCGCAGGTCAAATCGGATAACTATCTTCCGCGTTTGATTGATGCTTATCTTTTTATGTCAAGAATAAATTTCCTTAATAACTATGCTCGATACCACTAAATGATAGAAATTGAAAGAACTTTTAAAAATGTTATATATATCATATATTATATTATATTATACATACATATTATATGATATTATATATTATATATATAATTATATAATATTTAATATATATATATAATATTTCATCCATTTGTTCTACTTTTTATTCTATGGAATAAACAATAAGTGTTTCATGTGTAGATGAAGAAAATAGATAGATGGTGAAATTTATTTCTATTTGCAGTGGTGAAAAAAGGAAATTAACTTTAGAATCTTATAAAATAATGTGACTTCTAGAAGAGTGTTGCATAAATGGCAGATGAATTAGAGGAATTCTTATCATAAATTTAATCTTAGAGAAATTTTAAAGTTTATTTTAGAGGAATTTTAAAGTTTAAATTAATTTTGAAAGAATTGGAGAATCTAATTTAGAGAAATTCTTAGAATAAATTAATTTTTAATTTGATATTAGAGGGATTTTCAAGTTTAAATTAATTGTAAATTTAATTTTAGAGGGATTTTAAAGTTTAGATTAACTTTAAATTTAATTTTACATTTAATTTTAGAGGGATTTTCAAGTTTAGATTAACTTTAAATTTAATTTCACATTTAATTTTAGAGGGATTTTCAAGTTTAAATTAATTTTGAAAGAATTATAGAAGTAGAGAATCTAATTCTAATAATAAACTAAATTTTAGAGAGTCAAATTGAATAGAGAGTAAATACAGTTTATACTTTCGCTTATAATAATTGATAAGCGTGCAAACATTTTCTGCCCGAATATCGCATAAGTAGAGCTCAGAGTTTTAAGCCCATTTGAATATTGTTTTTGCGAACATTTATCACTGAAAGTCCGAGGATTTTCGGATTATATGAACAGCATTTAATATTCAGATTGTATTGAAATTTTCGTTTGCTTAACTTCTGAGTTTATTTCATATTTTGCGAGCCCTCATTATGCAATTGCATAATTTTAGCGTTTCGATTGTTGCAGATTTTCTACGTCTGTAAGTTTTGTGTAAAATTTCGTGCAAATTTTATACATGCTAATGGTACTTAATTATCATTAATAATTTCATAATATAATATGATAGCGTAAAGTTTAATATTAATTTACGAGATCGATGGAAAGTAAATATTGAATAATAGAGTAATGCAAATTATATAACGAATATTTGTTTAAGTATTCAGTTTATAAAAATGCTCTTTGCAGAAAATGGAAATAATTTTCTCTGAAAATTTAATATTCGAACATTTCGTTAGTTTTTTTTATTAACTTTCTGAATCTTTGTTGTGTTTCTTACAGATTATAGGTTTGGTACATTTAGCCCAAATGGTATAATTAAAAAATAATTGATTCAAAACTATGTGGTTCCATTTTTTAAAAAACTAGGTTTCCCTTCAAATCTTCTGAACAACTTCAACTGAAAAAAGTTATGTGCACCACGTAATGGGCCCCTCGAAATCATAGAACTTTTGTGTGAAACATTTCTTCCTATCTCAAAAAATGTAAAAGTGATTCATGTGGCATGCCAATTTTTCCGTGCGGGATGAAATATAAATACTGATGTAGTTGTTGCTAATTACAAAGTAATCTGTCCATGTGACGTTAAGGAACGAAAGAAGAAGGAATCCTGAAATCAACTCCATGGCACGGCGTCAAGATAACGTAGCCCGGGTCAAGTGGGTTCACACGAGGAATCAAGATGGTCATGGGAAAGTTCTTCGGCGTCGAATTTGTCTTTGTCCAATATCAATGGGCCTCGTTTAGCACTCCATCTCCAGGAAAAGCGTGCTCGCCAGGTCCCGAACACTTTTGACCTGCGCCAATCGCATCGGAACCAAAAGGTCAGTCAACCGATTCCTCTTGCACAGCGGATGTAGAAAGCAGTGATCAAGAGAGTTACAACATTTTGTAGAGGTTCGATTGAAAACATTAATCGTGGAACTTGTTAGAAAACATTCTAGCATTGTAAGCTTCGACGAGCACGGATAAAAACAGATTGTTGAAAATACAAGTTTCAGTTTATGAAAATAAACCTTTTCTTACTCTTTTTTTAATCTTTTTAAAGATTATTATGATAACCTTTATCTATGACAAAAAGGATTCATGCACTATACGATGCGTATCGGTATTCTGAATAAAAATGTACCAACCTATTTATTTCGACGAACTATTACTTTAGAAGATATTTTAATTTTAATATTTCAAATCTCTATTAACACATAGTATTCTATGTATAACTATACATAGAATATACACACGCATACAACGTGTTACATATACAATATACCAGGGCCGGATTAACCTAGCGCGGGGCCCGTAGCAAATGTTACCTGGGGGCCCTAGGTTTTGCAAGATAATAAAATAAAACACAATGAAGGACCTTTTTTTAGCAGAAATATCTGTTAATAGTAGCCAGGGCTTTTTCTACTGCAAGCGCGGGGCCCGTAGCATTTGCTACTTCTGCTACTGCGCTTAATCCGGTTTTGCAATGTACATAACATAGTATTCTATGTAAGTATTCTATGACACGTGGTATCTTTGTTTGTAGGATGCAGAGGATAACAATATATAAGCAACAACTTACATCTTGCAACATTTTATTTAAAAAACAGTCGAGCAGCAAACAAATACGTTTCTGAATATGTCGCTTGATATCAGCTCGCACATTCATGAGTGTTGCAAGATATAATGCATTCGTATTTCATCAAGAGGATTGCTCGCCCTCTTAAATATTCAGGAGCTCCGAAAATTTAGTTAAAATCTTCTGATTGAATGAACCTTTCCGTAAGAAAGGCTCCTCCACAGCGCGTCTGTGCTAAGTCATTTAATTTCTCAATGGCGCCTTCTCTTGCTGTTAGGACCTAACCGCTGAAGAATGGCCGCAATCTCAAGAGAGGGCCAATCTCCGGTTCGTTTCCCAAAAACCATAAAAGAAAAACTTGATTATTCGCATCCCCGGGAATCAGTATTTCCCGTCGGAACGATCGCAACGGAATCGGTCTTAATGGGGCCATGGCAGAGCCTCGTTGTAACCGGTGGGCATAAAATAAGACACGAAATGTCTTTCCTTTGGAGAAGGGCACATCAACGGAATCATCATGGCCGGTCATGGTCGGACTGTTCCCCATGAGTCGGCGTCTCTTAATTTCGTGAAGGAGAAATGTCCGAGGCAATAGAGCCGACAAGGCTCGACCACAGATCCATAAACCTTTCGCAGGAAAAATTCCCGTGGCTGGGATCGTCACCCCGTCGAGATTTTATTCGAGGCTTAAGGCCAATCTCATGAGGCTCGCCGCTTTCATGATTCTTCATCCCGTCTTCCCGTTCCGGGATGAAGTCTCACTGGCCACCGGAGTTTGACCTCGAGCCGAAACTGGCTCGCACGAAGGGAGCATCCGCGTCGAAGTAAACCGTGGGTTAATGCATTCTATCTAGGAATTATGATCGTGCCAGGCGCGATTCATAAATCGGACAAAGGATGTAATTTCGAGATGAGTTGCCTCGCCGTTTCCTGATACAATACGGAACCGTAGAGATTCTAACCACGAAATTTCGAATATCGTCTTCCTGTAATGCACCGCCGCGAAAATACAATTATTCGCATAGATACAGCGAAGTATTTGAACACCAAATTTCCCAATCTCGAGAAATTATTCGCATAGGTGCAGTGGCTCCGAAAAGTATTTTAACACTAAATTCCCGATTCTCGAAAAAAATTGGCTATAGCTGCCATAATCCCCACAGGATTAATGCGAACGCTCGATCAATAAACCAGCTGTTTTTATTTAAATACTCAAAATTCTGTAATCGTCGCAGATTAAATTCTCAAATAACGTTCCGTGAGCTAACTTTCTCCTACTACGCTCGGACTTAGGGTTGCTCAACTTTCGCGGATTATATTTCACGTTGTTAAAAACACAGTGGATTTTTACGAAGTTGACACATACATACATACAGCGAGAAGACGTAGAAGTGAAAAGAGTTCTGTGTGTTAATTTCGAGAAACTGTCGATATTTCAACAGAGACAATTTCGTTAAGAATGATAGTACAATAATATACCTGGAATCATTTTAAAACTTGATGGCTCTACTTTCTCAATCCATCGTTCATTTTTGTCCAAGATATTTTTACATGATACAGCTATTGGAAAATTTGTAAAATGTTACAAATAGAAACGTATGTAAAAACATTGAAAAATTTTTCTCGTGACTGAAACCACCGTAGATTTCAGGACCCAAGCTTTCCCTGTGCAATGAGTTTTTAAAGTTTAATGTACGTTTTTGTGTCGTCCAGTTTTATTGAGCTATGAATGCGAAGGTGGACTTCCATCTTTGCAATCCCTACCAATACACCGTAAAATTTTTACACCACCGAACTTATTCCTCATTTATGTTCCATAAAACAGACCAAAAATCGTAGATTAAGTTTTCATTTAGAAACAAAGGTTTTCGATGCATTTGCAAACGACTCAATTTGTAGAATTTTCGACTAGAACCGTGTCAGTTTTCCAACACATTGTGTTATTTCCCTGATGCAAATGATACCAAACACGACACCGTTTGGATCATATTTACTTGTTTCATATTGCACAGTAGAACCTCGAATTGACTCGAAACCGCTCACATATTTCTATGGATTGCTTTGAATTGAATTGTTTAAATACGAAACATACAAATATATAATCAGAAAAATGTCAGGAATATGACGGCAAAAGTGTCAAGTACCAAAGAAATAAAAATGAATAATTGCATTTTCACAATCTCGGTAAGTGTACATGAAAAGACTGGATCAATCACCAATAACATATTACGACCTGACTTTTTATTTCTGTGTCAGAGGAAGTTAGGTAAGAAATTTTTGGAAAAAGTAATAGCAGATATTATACCAGCGGAACAGGCGCTATGATATTTCTTCAGCCTCGTTCTATCTGAAACGAAGTGACCAACATCTTCCGCTCCGTTTGTCATCTCTTTACGCTTCATCAAATTTCTCAATCAATTGGTTACCTCGCCCACGTATACTAAACTTTGAGATAGTCTATAACGTTCTTGCAAAATTTTGTTCGCGGAACAAATTCCAAACGACGTGGATATGCATTTTAGTTCGTTGCATTCTCTGCTCGACAATGATTCACAGAGCGTATCTAAAAAGGCGGAAACACATCGGAATATATTTTGTCACAACGTGTAGGTGAAAATAGTGCGTCAACGTTTGGAACAAAGAAGTCATAATGTGTGTATCTTACATTATTTTTTACCTATTATTTTTCACGCGAAACTTTGTTCAGTCAAAAACAAAAGAGCACAGTATCAAGGAACAGGGAAAATTCATGAAAACTATGGAAGAATCGTAGCAGTGCACTCGAGATAGACATCCGGGACATCACCCTTGAGAATTCCCCTTCGCCTTAGCTCTTCAATTATGCAGAACAACAGAAAAAGCTCCATGTACATATAATTCAATATCGTAAGAGCCATTCAAAACAGAAAGAAGGTTATAAACGAATCCATTTGTTATTTATGAATGGTGATTAGATAAAGGGTCTTTTAAATAGGCGGTTATTAACTAGAGGATTATTTTAATAATGGGTGCTGAAATAAAGAATTTCAGTAATGGACCGTTTATTTTGAAAGTGGTGCAAGTCCATTTTCTTTTGTTTCGAGAAAATTATATCTTATCAGATCTGACAATTAAAAGATATAGGTTAATTATGTGAAGTCTGGGAATGTTTGTACTAATTTATCAATATGTAATTTGATTATATAAATTTCTTTTAGGCGAATTTAACAAAAATAATATATATTTCCAGGCTGCAAATGGACTTACACCACTTTCATAATTAGTCAATTGTAAATATCATTTAATCTCAATTTTGAAATAACAAATATCATTTAAAATATATTTCATATTAATCCAATTTTGTTTATAAATAATATCAAGAAATAAAATAGAATTAGTATTTTTTATTTTGAACGTTAATTATATTTATATATTGTTAAACTTAACACAAGATATTGGTATTATTAATTATTTATGCTCTTCGTGTGGCAGTGTTTTGAAATATTCATGATGCACAGGAGGTATACAAGGTAATAGCGGCTGCATATCCTTATATTTCTCGTATGTAATAGGCCTGGCATCGCGATACAAAGGCGCCAGGACGATTTTTTCAAATTTTGGCGGTCTTCCCCCACATCTAGGTGATAAATTTAGAGTCTTAAATTCTGTGTCCTGTATTGATGTTTTATATAAAATAGTATACGATGCACTTTTGCAAAATCTCATCCAACATATTTGCAACCAATTTACTTTTTCTTCATTAGTGTTTCTTCTTATCTGTTTTTTAATTGCGTTTTGTAGATTTTTTGTTGAAACGAAATTCTCTCGTTCCATTTCGTGTAAAATAAATTTATTATGTTGTCTACATTGGTCTGTAACGTCATAATAATCCTGTGGTGTGTACAGGAAATTCTTTTTTCGTAATGCCATTTCTATGATACCAAAATCTGCATCGTTTGGAAGATACGAATGTCCGGAGAGTAAAAATTTATGATCAATTACCTCGATGTTATTTTCCAAAGACTGGACAACCCTCAACCACATCAACGCCATTTGTAAATTTCGATTTTGCCCGGTACACGTATCGCTATATGCGATAACATGACTTTGAGGCGTTACATTTTCTAAATGTCTCGAACAGCAAGAAGCTATTTCCTGTGGTCCCCTGGAAGCAGTAGTTTCGCCCCACGCGTACGTATTAACTTTATTGTCGTGGAAATTGTGAAATCCCTCGTTTAAAACATGTACATATTTCGCTTATAATGTGCGATTGAAACAGATAATTTTGGATAGGGTAAGGCTTTTTGTAAATCAAAAGAAAAGTAGTAACTTTCGGCACGTGAAATAAAACAATTATGAAGCCACCGGTGTCCACTAACCCAGCCACCTGTCTATGGAAATTGGACTTACACCACTTTCATAATCAATGTAAACTTTTACCGGCCAATTTTAAATTGAACAAAGCATTGGCATTTCTTAAGATATTAGATACTAACTAGTTATAAACAAAAAGTTTACACTAAATTAAGCATAAATTACGTCATATCTCATTTTTTTTAAAAAAGGACTTACACCACTTTCAAAATAAACGGGCCAAATAATAGGGAAACACACATGCGCTACCAGCAGTGTCGCCGGATCATTATTTTTTAACAAAATTGATGCACCTTCTTGTGATCTTTGAAACGGACTCTTCGGTCGATTAGTTTAGAAGTCATTAATTTTCAATCGACTCGCAGAAGAGCGCGAATACTGTGCGATGGTGCGATATCAAACGTTGCGGAGGTCCTAAATTGTTGAAAGTATCGGTTTCTCATTGGACGCTGAATGGTCCTCGACAAAGCCGATTGTGTCCAAGAAGAAATGATGCTTGGAGAGAATTCCGCTACGCAGAAAAGCGCAATTAGTAATCGCATCATATCGACTGGACGACGCGATTTCTGATTATCTGCCGGCGAGGAGACAGTAACTAATGAGCGCCCTGAGCAATCGGTCTTTTTCAGCCCCGGAGTCGATACCGGGCCGTCGCGTCGCATCGTGAATCCGACATCCGGCGCGCCACGGCAAACGAACAAGAGAAAAACGCTTTCATCTTTAACTCGTTTACTATAACGCGCTGTTCCATAACGCGGCTCGCGACGTGCCGGAAGCTTTCAGACGTCCTGTAAGCCGGCGTCATCGAAGTCAAGATTATTTGCCGTCTCGAAAGGGTGGACCGAACTATACCGTATTCCATCGATGGTTGCCGACATTAAAATTACGGAAAAATAATACCGGAGAGACAACATCGTACACGACCGTCTGACGATAAACAATTCAAGGTATTCACAAAATCTAGTCTATTTTTTCTTAATCCTCTTAGAGCAGCTTTTGCAATTTGGTAAACTTGTAGATGGACAACCTCCGCTCCTATTTCAATGAGCTTTAGATATGTTGTGAAGGTCATCATTCCGGATAATATATCTCTTTAAAGTTTTTGGCCCTCCATTTTAGTTTACGAAATATTCACAAAAATCGTATAAATCCGTGGGGTCGATGCGTTGCCTCTTCTCCCATTTCAATGACCTTAATGAATGCACACAGTCACCACAGTAGACTCACACACCGCTAGACCACGTATACGTACGCGAGGATTGCAAGGATCCGGGATTCCACTCCTGATTTCTCGATAATGCAAAGACGGGGTTCCTTGGTAGTCAAAATCGCTAGATGAAAGGTCGATCTAGTGGGCTATTTGCCTCAAAAGTCCTACCTTTACGTTTACGACGCGTAATTCTCATTATTCGGCAGCGTGTCGCGGAGCCGCGAGTAGCAATGGACAGGCGACGGTGCTGCCGCCTGTCGTGGCTGCCGATATGCTGCCGAATAATGAGAATTACGCGTCGTAAACGTGAAAATAGAACTTTTGAGGCAAGTAAGACAAGAACATGAGTGGTCAACCTGGGAAAATGGATGTTCGACAAAAGGTCAACATCCCGGGCAAGAATAAACTTGGAACAATTTTATCGGCGCCACGGTTCGATCAAATTCTACACTATATAGCCATTTTGTAACACTCAAACGTTTCGATTCGGATTTAAATCTGTTACGTCATAAGACCACGTTTGCTACAGAATTGTTTTTCTATTAGAGGAACAGAAAGGTGGTGTTTCGTCCTAGACGTAACAGATTCAAATCCGAATCGAAATGTTTGAGTGTTACAAAATAGCTATATAGTGTAGAATTTGATCGAACCGTGGCGCCGATAAAATTATTCTAAGTTTATTCAAACATTTTACGATCGATATGAAGAGCTCATGCCGGACAAGGATTGGGAGGAAAAGGCTCCTCGGCCTCGGACGTGCGGTTTTTGTTTGGTTACTCTTACTTTTCCGCAAATCTATAAAGAAAAAAAATGGACTTTTGAGGCAAATAGCCCCCTAGATTGATCTTTCATCTAGCGATTTTGACTATTAAGAAACCCCGTCTTTGCATTATTGAGAAATCAGGAGTGAAATCCCGGACCCTTGCAATCCTTGCAGTCTAGCGGTGTGTGTCTAGGAGACGCAGTCCTTAAAATACGTTGTAGCTGCCGTTGAGGAAACTCACACAACTGTTCATACCATTTGCATTGCAATAAAATGGTTAGTGACTTAGGTGAACAATTCACGCATAAATTATCTATTGCATGCTCCCCCACGTTTTTCGTTTTAAATCTTACAAGTATTTTCATAGCTATCAAAAATTCACAACTACGAATCTGTAGCTGCAAGGAAAAACGCCGCATGTTACAATTTCAAAAAATTCGATTATATGAATTAATTGAGCTTTACGCTACAGGATTTACGTATTTAACGGGGAAAAAGTCATGAAAACAAATTCGAAAGGCTCAGAAAAATAATGCAATTTAACCGATGTCCTATGTCAAAGCATTAGCGATCAAAACTTTAAACGGCAATATCTCGAAAGTGAAAACATGTGACATGCGGCGTTCTTTCTGACGATCACAGAAATTTTCAGGACTATCTGTATGGGGTATAAGAAAAATTATTTTATAGTTTTTAGTCCGTCTTAATTATTGAGAAGATCTACATGCAGTGTGTCCAAGAAGTATTTGAACACTAAATTCCCGATTCTCGAAAAGTTGGCTATCGCAGCCATAAGCCCCACAGGATTAATGGGAACGCTCGATAAATAAACGAGCTGTTCTTATTTAAATACTCAAAATTCTGCAATCGTCGCAGATTAAATTCTTAAATAACGTTCCGTGGGCCAACTTTTCCGACCTACGCTCGGACTTAGGGTTGCTCAACTATCGCGGATTATATTTCACGTTATTAAAAACACAGTGGTTTTGTATGAAGTGGACACGTACATACATACAGCGAGAAGACGTGGAAGTGAAAAGTTCTGTAATAAGAAAAGGAAACTCGTGTTCTTCGGAATTTTGAACTTCCTACCTGCTCAGAATCCCCAACTTTCCTTGTTATTAAACTATCGTAATGAATATATTACATTCCATAGAAACTGGTGTCGAAATTTGTGGAATAATAAAAGACACCGTGTCACTTCATTTTTAACTTATTTAACCGCTCCGGGAACGCATACTTAAAAATAAATGAACTGGGACGACATCCTAATATAACATAATATAGATAAATTATCTATTATTAATTATCTAATAAAAACATTAAGGTACATCTGCATGTAAAAAGTGTTTCATAATTCGTGTTACAAATTAGTCTTTAAAAATATGGTCGTTAAGGATGTTAATGCGACCGTTATAAACAACCATGTACAGGGTATTTCACCTAACTTGACCATGTTAAATATCTCGTTTATTATTTATGATAGGAAAAAAGGTCAGAGGAAAAGAGTATTCCTTAAAGGTCTCTTGAGGTGAACATATCTCACATCGATGACTTTGTTTTCTTTATGAGCGACAAGGGAGAGAGAGAGTGAGAGACTGTTGCAATGAAAATGTGTAGTTCCATTTGAAAAGAACTTGGATGGCCTTGAAATCTTGAAAAAAGTGACACATTTGTCCCTTTGGACCGAATACTCTTTTCAACTCCGAGATATTTAAGATGGCCAAGTTAGGTGAATACTTTGTATATAAAAAAGATTAGTATTTAAGAGGCCGATTAATAACATTGATAACTACGTTATCATTCGCATAAGGTGTCATTGGCATACCTGTTAAGCAGGTTATCCTTGGTTGTTTGAAGTTTGTGACCAGTGATCAGATTCTTCAGTCGAATCTGAAAAGAAATAATACACAATGTTAATCAACAAATTTCACCATTTTAGAAAATTAGTAGTATATCTAGCTAAATTTTATTTTACATGTTCAAAACTTCAGTTTTACCACACTCTTTTTTTATAATAATCGTTGAAATGCTGAACAGCAATGAAAAACAAAATAAAATACGTTTCATTTAAAAATAAAATTATCCCTCTCATCTTGTTAAGTTTATGCAGCTTTTCGGAATGAAACTATTGTTCCCACAAAATAATACAACTTTTGCAGGGAGTATTATTACGAAATTTTAATTAGAACGACAATATTTTATGTCATAAAAATTAATGTTCCTCTTTATAATTATATTCTCTTCCTCTTCTCATCCTCTTAATTAATTATACTCTTATATTGACGGTAACTGGGCGCTTCAGAATATGTGTGCAAGTTAAGTCCCGTTAATATTAAAATGATTTACCTATAAATGAATTATACGTATGCAAACGACTATATAAAAAAATTATATAAAAATATCACTTTATGATATTTTTACTTGAAATGTATATGTATAACTTTTTCTATACTTATCTACTCAAAATGTTAAACGAAATGGAAAATATATAAAAGATTTGCATTTCAATAAGAAATCTCAGATCAAATTCCTGCATTTTTTAAATAATATATCCAACTGTTGAAATATATTTATCAGTATGTTTAAATACGTCAAAGCAGTTCTATTCAATTCGTAATTACAGCAAGATTACGCTGCATTCTTCAAGCTTTAGTTCCAGAAATAAAAAATTCCGTGAGAGAAAGAACCTCACTCTTTTTAATTAGCAATGACTGCAGCTTAAATTGCATTCTCCAGACTTCAATTTGAACATCTCATTAAAAAAAAACAATTTTTCAGCGAAAAGAACTAATTATACGTATATAACAATAGTTGTATTACATTTTCTTTCGCCGACTATTTATTCGCTTAAATTCATTCTTAAATTTATTCACTTTATTCGCCTTAAGAGAATTAGCAGAAAATAACAATCGATAGAAAAATTTGACATGCGTATAAATTAAACTAAACAATTGAATAGTAAATAGAGCTGTGGAGTAGGGGACCTCGATTGAGTTCTGGAAACTCTTTGGAACTATAAAAGATTCCTGAGGGATCCTGAGGGATTCCAGTGGCCCTTCGAGGGTCTTTACAAACTCCACAAGTTGTTGCAGGCCCTTCTAGAGTGTCTGGGGACTTCTGTTAACTCTACAGGCGCTTCAAGTGCCACCATAATCTGTTTAGGATCCTTGCAGGATTCAGAAAGTAAATTGACAGTAAATTTCCCACATCCTTAAGAAATTCTGGATATTTAAACTGTGACAACTTTGTTTAGAAAAATAGGATAATAATCTAATTGGGAGAGGTTTACCTCTCATTTAATAAAACTTTTTGCGGTGATTCTAGAGACAAAATAAGCAGACACGTGTCCGAGCATTTTTGCCAATACATATTTTTTACTTATTTTTTAATAATAATATTATTAATATCATTTTATTTAATATCTTATTATCTCATTATATATATTATATTATATTGTATATGATATCGCATTTTATATAATATTATTATAATATCATTTTTTATAAATAGTATTTTGCTATTAGTTCTAGTGTCGAGCTCAGTAATATTAAATGCATAAAATCCGGAATCCACTTACACGTCATTTTAATGTGTAAAATCGATTTTTAAGTGCCTGCCTTCAGTTTGGTTTGAAATATTCAATTATACTTTCAAATAATATTGATTTTTATGTCAATCAATGTGATTGTCGTGTATTGTTTTCGTGTCAATGGAAAGATAAACACATTGGCGTTAGTATTATGTATTATTTGGTCAAAATGTGGAGGTAAATGGACGTATAATTCGTCGGTGATGGATGAAATTGAAAAACGGTGAAGAAAATTTTGTAAATGGAGAACGAGAACGATAAAAAAATTCATATTCTACCGAAGGAAAATCAGGGAACTTTATTTTTTAATTTATTCTTTTATCCGTCGAATAAGGCCAGTATACATACTGTATTTTATTACTATCTTAAATATTAGTAATCACATCACATATATATTTCAATCTTATATTTTATACCTTCTTTAACTCCTCCTTCAAAAATTCAACTCAAATGATGTTAAATCTATTCTGAATTGTTGAACTTTCCACTACTAATTTTTAGTCTTTCATCGTATTCATTTGAAATTGATCGTATTCATCATATTTTGCATTGCATATTCATCATTATTTCACAAGTGATCATATTCATTACTCCTAGATAAATATTCTTGGATTTTTAATATATAATATTTTTCAAGAATTCCTTAAATTGTCAAAAAAAATTCTCCCCTAGCTTAATTATTTATTTGATAATCATAATATTGATAAAGCCGTGTAAGGTTCTTCCGGATAGTGACATATACTGGTTTTGCAAAAGTTAAGGAGCAATTTAGAAGTTAACGTTTAGAGAAGTTGCAAACGTGAAAAATATACCGCATCGAAGCCCAAAAGGCGCAACCCCTATTACGCCATCGAGACCAAACGAATTGTTGAGCTCACTCGATATTTCCTCTCATCCATTTCCGTGAATAACCTGTACAGCACCGAGTCCTGAGTACTTCTAACGATTAACAACACGTGCGCAATTTGGATAAAAGCGAATTTCCCGTGCGGACGCGCGCGTCTAAAATATAAATAGTAAAAACCGAATATTCCGCGTCGGCAAAACGTTATTGAACGACCATCCGACAAGTACCTCGAATATCCGAGTTACATTTCCATATGTATTATGTAGATCACTATGCGGGAATCCCATCCCCACGTACACTGCGAATTTCCCACCATCTTTTGGCCGAGTACGAGTCTGAGACATGACACTTGATATCCCTGTATCATTTTACTCCGACTCTGACGTTTTACGTGAGGAGCTGTATAATGGTAAAAGATATCCTGACAACTCCTTATATTCCCTGAAAATAATTATTCCATGTTTATTTTTACATTCGCGATGCAGCGCCGCAGGTGTGCTGTCGTCTGGTGCAACTGAAAAGTGACTGCTCCGAATGTATAGTAATAAAAAT
>CM052192.1:12307660-12386974 GCA_028455805.1 Lasioglossum figueresi | reverse complement strand
TGGTAAATAATTCCTCAGGAAAGCACTTATACAATCTTAATAATCGCAAATTAAGAATATTAGAATCCGCCATTTTGACGGGTCCCGTAAATCTAGTGTTAAGATAAAGGAACCATATAGAAATTTCTCCCTTTAACAATTTTAGTAAATTATGAATAATTCTACAGGGTATCCCAAAAATGTGTGCTGTCTTCTGGTGCAACGAAAAAGTGACTGCTTCGAATGTTTAGTATCAAAAATTTTTGATCAATTGACTCCGGATATGCATGCAATATAAAATTTCCTTCATCAATCTTAAAATAAAGGAACCATATAGAAATTTCTCCCTTTAACAATTTTAGTAAATTATAAATAATTCTACAGGGTATTCCAAAAATGTGTGCTGTCGTCTGGTGCAACTGAAAAGTGAGTGCTCCGAATGTTTAGTAACAAAACCGTTTTAAACATGTTTAAACATTCATAACGTATTAATATCGGATATGATTGTATCCGGGAAAGTTTACAGAATCTTTTGCTGCAAAAAACAATTCAATATCTTTTATAATAACATCACAATATTTGTTTAAAGTTGAAAAATATGTTTTGTTTTCAAAGTCATGTTTCTCAAAAACTGTGCGCGTACGAACAAAATTAACGGCAGATTCGGAATCAGCGCAAAAAACTCTATAAGAGGCATCCAACAGTTATAGCGAAACATAAAAACGTTTAAATTTGTTGGACAGTGTAATTCTACAGAGTATCCCAAAAATATCGGCGATTCTTGGAACTGATGGTTTCTTACGTAATTTGAAGTGACTATTTCCTTTGCGAAAATGTTCTCCGCGACTTCGTTAAGTAATTAAAAGCTAAAAATTCTTAAAAAATTCATGTGCGTGCATTCTGAGAGCTAAAATATGGCTGATTTTTTTCAGAATTTTCAATTGAAGAGGATACAAAAAATTACGGGAAACCCCGGTTTTCTTTGTCACCTCGTTGACATATGGTTGAAAATTCGCACGAAGTATTTTCTTTGGATAAACTATCGAATATCCTATTCCAAATTCAATTTGGATTAGGGGCACTTTTGAACCCCTTATCCGGCTATACGCTTTAGTGTTGAAATACTTTTGGATCCCGTGTATATCGTATTCATACCGATCATGGCAAAATATTTATCACGTCAAGTTTATGTCTCCCGCGTAACGTTTCCCTAGCTGGGCATGATTGAAAAGGCACTCGATTAAAAGGTTAAACTTCGACATCGTAAAAACGAAGCAAGCGAACATCTACGTGGCGGAAACTCTTTAAAGATGCCGAGTAATTCGGTTGGTAGAGAATACGAGACAAGCAATGAAGCTAAGAGGAGGTAAAAAATAGTTCAGATGAACTAACCGATGTCCCGCGGGATCGTTTTACTGTGCTATCGTTGCTTTGCATGTGACACGGGCTAACTAAGATGAGCCAAGGAATCGATGAACGGAGAAACGAGGACTGAAGACGATGGCGGGTCCTCGAGAAATATCCGGACGAGAGGATAGAGGAATCTGATGCCTCGGAGTGGATGTCGTTAATGTTAATGAACGAAATCTCGTTGCGAAATTCAAGTTTCGTAATTATGCGATAATTGCTGTCCGTGTATCGAGGCTACGCGCGCGGCAAAACTCAGGTTCAGCGAGACAAAACCCCTTTAGTAATTCACGGATTAATTTCCTATAAAAATAAGTAGATTCGGAAAGACGTTTGACAGCAGTCGCGACTATTGCAGTGATGGGCATTCAATACTCTGTCTTGCAAGTTTTCAAGCAAATCAATCATCACGGAATAATAACCATAAAAAATCCGACATGCGTGTTTCAATAATGAAGATAATCTTATAATTTGAGTAATTTGTGTTGGATTATTAGTAATGATAATGCAACACAGTGCAAAAATGAATTTCGTTTATATGAGAAACACTGTAGGTTCTCTATCAAAGAACAATAGACCAGTTATATGTCACCGGACCCATAGGACTGGTATTCGTCGTAGTCAAGGGCCTGTGCCGTAAACTATGCAGGCTGGGGTTTTTCCTAAAAGTCAAGGGGGCGACAAATAAACTCTTCCTCCCCTACAACTTTCCTTTTTCTTTCTTCACTTCGAGTCCACTAGACAAGTCGTCCTTCCGCGCTGTGTAATGAAATATTCTTAAAGTTAATTCAACAGTGTTTCTGTGATTTTATTAACCCATTTCCAACAATTTGAATAGAAATTAGAAAAAAGTAATTTTTCTAGTGCTACCGTTAATACCGGATCTGACAAAATCTTCGGAAAGCAGGAATATCATCTGCGGATAGTGCGATTGCGGTGAAGAACAGTTTGCGAATGTTCCTTTTCAGCGATAAAATGGGCAACGTTCCACGGGCAACAAATGTAACACGTGTTCGCGGGGGACAGAATAAAAGTGTTTAAACGCACCGCAGGATTTAAGAGTGGCACGAAGCAGTGCTTAACACCGAGTCGGTCGTAAGTTTCTGCCCCGGGTGTGGTCGTGTAACATCGAAATCCGGTGATACGTCGAACGCTGGCCAGATGCGGCTCGCTGCAATTCGCTGCAATTCGCTGCAATTCGCCAGGTGGTGCATTACGGCCTCGACGTCTCCCGTTCGAGATCGGCGGCGCGATGCAAGGTCGATCTTTACCGCTTCGGCCGCCGCGCAGGCTCTTTACATTTACGAGCCGTTGTATATTGGGAACACTGGCCCCCCGGAAAAAGCTTATATTGATGAATCAACGTCGCGCAGGATCCACGGGAAAAGAGGAGACAGTATCTGATTTACTGGACCATAAATATCTCTAATCTGTAGCAGACCCGGGGTGCATCCTTCCACCTCTCGCTACCTCGTACGTATACTTTTTCACTTTTCCTCGAAATCACGTCGGCGTTCCTCCTTGTTCCCCTCGGAACCGGCTCGGCCTTCCTTCCGTTAACCATTTCTCATCCGTTTTGGCGGGAAAAGAATACTAAATTACACATCGGCGAGCGGTGAATTGAGAAAAATCGGGATCAGCTTCTGCCATCGTATCGAACGCGCTGAAGAAACGATCACGAGGGTGATTCGTATTTTTCAACTTTCGATTTTTTTCTTGACTTACCCCAGTTAATTGTGACACTTCGTCGAAAAAATAGATGCGTGCCACATTTTGAAATAGTTGGATCGCAAGGAAAATTATTATTCCGTTGCCATCAAATCATACAGGGTGAGTCCGAAGAAACAGAACATCTAAATATCGCCGTTACTTTTCTCTGTACACAAAAAGTCATTTTTTTCAAGATTTTCAGTCATTTTTTTATGAGATTTCAAGGTCGTCGATGTTTTTTTAAATGGAACGATATATCTTCGTTAACGTAATGTTGTAGCTGATAAAATAACGAATTCATCCATGTAACGCGATATGACCTACAAATTAACTTCAACCCAGAAAAATGGAATAAATAACATTCAACGTGTAAGATTCATTTGCTTTATTTCTGTGACGCAAAATGTTCAAAAATATTCCCTTGAGCTGCTGTACATTCAAATGTATCGCGATACGCAACATAATAACAGATTCGGTGTCGACAGGAAGACATTTACGATATACCTTCACCTATGCGTTCGTACAGAATCGTGTTTATCAACTACTAATTACTCTGAAGACCTTTTCGCTATCAGATTTCCACGGTTTCTAAGATTTCTAATCTATCGGTTTATCGATGAACGTTTCGCAATGCGTTACTCGAAGGAAGATAAGATTGATATGATTTTCATTTATGGAGAAAGTCGACAGTGTTTAAGAGAAGCAGTGCGGTTGTACGAGGACCGATTTCCTAATCGCAATTGTCCATCAGTTTTCGTTTACTCCAATTTGATAAATAAATTCCGTGAAACTGGTAGTGTTGAAAATAAAAAATGTACGAAGGTGAAGACTGTAAGGAACGAAGCAAACAAAATTAATGTTCTGGCAGCAGTGGATACAAACCCTTATGCTGGTGCGAACCCTCGTCGCACGAGAAAGTGGCATTAGTCAAAATTGTGTAGTGCAAATACTCCACGAACAAAAATTTCACCCCTTTCACATGTCAATTCACCAAGAACTTCATGGTAGAGACTTTGTGAATCGTGTAAACTTTTTCCAGTGGGGATCGAGACAATCGATAAACGATAGAGCATTTTTTAATAAAGTATTATTTACCGATGAAGATATTTTTGAACATTTTGCGTAGCAGAAATATAGCAAATGAATCTTACACGTTAAATTTTATTTATTTCATTTTTCTGGGTTGAAGGTCGTTTGTAGGTCATACTGCGTTACATGGATCAATTCGTTATTTTGTCAACTACAACATTACGTTAACGAAGATATATCATTCCATTTAAAAAGAATATCGATGACCTTGAAATCTCATAAAAAACGACCTTAAAAATTTTTTCCCATACACCGTTAGATGCGGCCCTTCGAACAGTGTAACTTTGTCCTAAGAAGTTTTTTTTGTACAACGAAAAGTAACGGAGATATTTTGTTGTTCTGTTTCTTCGGACTCACCCTGTATATTCGCGACTATCGTAGGCTGGCATTTTGAAGTCCGATTACAGATTCTTTTTGGTATTTTTCGGCACGATGAACAAATAAGAAAAAATTGACGGATTTCAAAAATGTTGGTTCGTGCGGTAACAAAATATCTGCTGAAGATTTTCTAAAAATTCGAGCGAACTTGTGAATTAGAACTTGAAATACCGGGGGAAGTGTCGCAGTTTCGCAAGACAAGAAAAATAATGAACGACATTTTTGAACTCTATTGTTCAGGACTACCCTAATGAACATTTCAGACGAAAATATATATGAACGCTGCTGCAGCTCCGTAGTATTGCACTCATTAACCTTCCGACCACCAAAGCTCAGAGTCCTGTGCTAGAGCCATTTCTGACTCACACCGATATCTCACTAATGCATATTCATAGTCGCTAGAGTTCCTCACCAATATTACACTAACGCGGCACGATCGGAGCAGCACGAGACTATCGCGTGTGTACTGATAGTCAGGCTTAGATTACATTCGGATTTTCGTTCTATTGTTGCGGCCATCACATGCGGAATATTCGATAATTATAATATTTCCTACGCTTTAAATATAATTGGGAGGCTCGAGAGATGTTTGATAAAAATATTTATTAAATATTAGGATCACAAGATGAAACTGGCCATAGACTTGATGTTAGAGAAACATATGGAATCTACGGTCATACATTTCATTTCTATTTCATTTCAATTTGTTGCAACTCATGCAAACAATTTTTATCTTGCATAAAAATCCTCTGTCTACTCACAAGCATTACAAGGTAGACAAAGGCAACGTTATAATGATCACATTCACTTTCTACCATATCTCACCCTACTTACACCATCAATTACTCAATGAATGCTATTTGTTAAAGCGTTTGTATCAATATAAAATTAATGAAGTGCCAGTGATCGGTGTTCAACTGCCCGTTGCGTGTAGTTGTTAATTATTTGTTTAACTGTGTTTGAAGACACTTGTTGATTGTTTATATGTATAATCTTATCGAAATCCATTTTTAGAAAATACCAGATACTGTAGATGAAACGTTTCCATTATAAAATAGTATTATATTTGCCATATAAAACAATAAAAACAATTATTTATAACGGAAATGTTGATATATGTATAATTGTGAAGACATTACAAAAATCTAAGTTACAATATTATTTTTGGTATATTAACGTTATTTAAAAAAAAGGGAACATTTTAATTTTTCCTCGTGGCCTAGAAAATGTTTACTTCTCGCTACTGCCTAGAAATATTTTTATTTTCCATGAGGATCTGTACTTATCACTTTCCTCGCACAGCATTCATTAGCCTAAGCTTGTACGGCATGTTCTCTAACTTTTACGCGCAGAACATAGTTGCAGCGTTTAACGCGAGAAACTTGCGAGTAGAGCTATCTGTAACCAGCGCAATGAACTTATCGTTCGTTGTCAAAAATGAATCAACGATCTCGGAATCGTATTAATAAACAAGGATTACGAAGTTCCGATGACGCGATTTCAGGGAGAAATATTCAAAATATTCCAAAATTGGAATATTTTCAGCAGGCTTTCCTTTAAATAATCACACAAAATTTATATTTCCATCCTGTTCCCACTCTTTAAATTATGATTGATTATTGTATCGAGAAATTAGGTGACATTTTACTATAACTCTTGAACCATGAGAGATATCGGGATGAAAACGAGAATTCATGAAAAAATGATTCCCATGATAATTATTGTAGGAAATGTATATTTTTTGTAATACTTTTTAAACCAATTTTTTAAATTTTATTATCTTAAAATAATATTGAAAATTGTTTATATGTTACTTATTTAGTACGTTTTCTAGATAATTTAACTCATCGATGTTTCTGTTTGTAAGTTTGTTTATAAGTTAGAAAGCAATTTATAAACACAGATATCGGTGATTTAAATTATGTGGAAAACGTATTAAATTAGTAACAAATAGACAATCCGAAATATTATTTTAAGAAAATAAAATTTAAACAGTTAAGAAATTATTTTAGAAAGGTTATATTTGTTATGACAATTATCGGTAGATGGGAATAATGTTTTAATGAATTCTAGTGCTAATTTCATCCCGATGTCTCTTGTGGTTGAAAAGTTATAGTAAACTCACCTCTCGCATCTGCCATCTGTCGCAATGTCATAATCCGATACTGGCAGAGAGAGAATAATTGTTTCCCCTGAATCCGTACCCCCTCCCTTACCTGGCAACTCTGCTTTGGCCAGTGTAGAATATAAGTCTCATTGTACCAGTGACTATTGCGTGTCATCGCAGCGAAGATAAGAAATCTGATTAACCCTGGAAATTGAGTGACTAATGTTGCGCGCGAGAAGACAGCGCGAAATTAAAATTATGATGGAGCGAACGTGTTAACTGAGTTTCATACTGTGTCGCCTCAGCGCAAAGGTAAATGTAGTAAATCACGGAACTAGATTAAAGTTAGGTCCTTTATAACCAACTATAACTCCCGGTCCACGGTATTTCATGAGCTCGTACTTGTTTCAGATCGGATTCAGTTAATTTTTGAGTTTTCGCGCAACTATGAACTTCGAACGCCGAGACGGTTCTGCGAGAACGCGCGGAACATCGTCAACGTTATTTTCTCTCGAGCGAAGTCGCGCGTATTTGATTCGCAGCCCATCATTGATTTCGAACGAATTCTCTGTTCCGGTCCATTTCGATTCGCAATCGTCCCGAGTCCCCGCGAATTTCGATACAGCTCGTGCCGCGAGGTTCAAGACGAGGAGAACATGAAAATTTCGCCACGGCGAAACACCGTTCTCCATGAATCACCGCAGTTCGATCGCGCACCAATTATAGGCCAGAACTCATACTGGAGAAGGGATCGCGATAATAATTAGCGTGCTGGTCTAAATCAACAAACTGCTTTGTTAAACGCGAAACAACGCGATGTGAGGCGTCACAGTCCGTCTCCGCTAAATCAATTTTGTCGAATTAATTAATTGGAACACATCCCCGAAATGGCATTTACCGCCAACCAGCGGATCAGGTCCCATTAATTAAACGGAAATTATTTAATTAAACCGACTAAGGGAAAACGAGCCGTTTTACAACGTGCTTATGTCTAACTTGAACAGTCGGGAACGCTTTGACATTCTGTTTTTGGAATTTCGAAAAATGAATTCCTTTAACGATAAGTGTTGTTGATCATGTGTTAAACGTTCTTCCTTTGACAGACATTATCCCCTCGATGCGTAGAATACAATGCAACAAAAAGTTTGATCTTGAAATTCAAAGTCCAGGATAATTTTGCGGCTACTTTTTTTTACAGATCCTCATCGATCCAAAGCTGTATAATATGTAGAATTAAAGATGTAGAATCACGTTAGCCAAAACCCATCATTTCTTTACGCCGATACAACAGAATTTGTTTGAATCCGTAAACTTTTTTAACTAAAGAGTCCTAAACATTTAATTGAGCTCACGATCAATTTTGAAATTACGGAAAAGTGGAATATTTTATACTGTGAAATATTACACGGAGTTATCATACTCTATGATAAGAATATAAGTGTAATTTCCATTGTTTTTACTTTAATAAAAAAAATGATATATCTACTTCCGGTAAAACATTTCTAAAAATTGGTAAAAAGAACACTCAAAACCAGAGTACTCTCTTAAACGATGGAAAAAGCTCTATAAGCTAGAACCCTGCGAAAAAAAGAGAAAGAGAGAGGAGGGGGCTGGAAACGGAAACGAAATGATGGTGGAGGAGGAGGCGGTTCCGTGATAACCGACGCCAAAATTTAACATCCCTTTCTTCTCCCTCCGCGACATTATTTTCGCCGATCTCTTTCTTCTACCTAACCCCTGTCGCACTTTCGCCCTCTCTCCGGGCTCGCACTTTTTTCTCTCGTGAATTCCTATTTTCCGCATAAATTCCATAACGTCGCTCCGCTATCACGTTCCCCTTTTCCTTTTCCCGTTTTAGTCGCGAGTAGTACAGCGCCAAAAAAGGGGGTGGAGCGAAAGGGGTGAAACCAGCGACTGCACCAACTGCGCCAACCGTCGAGGGGCCAGTTGCAGAACTGTGCACTTATCATATAGAAGGGACGCTACTTTTTACCATCAGATCCTATTCGCTTTATATCCCTAATTCATAGTTCGCGGGATTAGGAGGGTAGTAGACGAGTCTAAAAATCGATTATAATAATTGTATTTTCTAAAAGTATTCCTTAAAAGTACTTTCCCAAAATTTTATGCATAACACTAAACCTACCACGAAGCGTCGAATGACCCATTTTAGATTTTTTATTTGACAATTATTGAGATTGTAAAGGTGTTTTCATGGGAATTGATTGAATACATTTTTTGACTCGAGTATATATTATAGTAAAAATCGCACAAAATGTAAATAAATTGAATTTAAGATTTTTTATTTGACAATTATTGAGATTGTAAAGGTGTTTTCATGGGAATTGATTGAATATATTTTTTGACTCGAGTATATATTATAGTAAAAGTCGCACAAAATATAAATAAATTTAATCTTGTTATTTTTATAATACCATACACTTTAGTCACTTTTGATGGTCGATAGGTTCAATGTTAAATTAATTGACAATGTTGTTACCGAGTTACAGAGTTGTGCAGAATTACTATTGAATTACTCCAGGAATTATAATTACAAAATAATTGAATTACATTGTAATTCAGTCATATTGTAATTTATCATTCAGATCTTCATTCAATTAAATTACAATGTAATTCGTAAATGCAATTGGAGTACAATTATAAAATACTTTGTAATTATATTAAGTTAATTACGAATTTCGAGGACGAGGAATAGAAAACACGCCGCATAGACAGGAAACAAATATATGAAAGAAAAACAAAAATATATCGCTCTTCTTCAACGTTCAATTACAATATATTTAAATTAGCACAACTCTGCCAAGTTATACTCTAACAACATATTAACATATTAATATATTGTATTGTTTACTGTATCCAAACTATTCATGTATCGTATACGCGACACAAATCTCTTATTTGGATTAAAGCAATAAATAAATAATACTTTCGATTTCGAGAACGTGTTGTTCAAACATCCATAACTTTGTTACTCTTGCAAATTAAAAATTTTAACAAATCCTTTCGCAGACATATTTTATATTAAATGTGCTTTAACAAAATTTAGAAAAAGGTAAATTGATATTTTCAGAGTTCTAGACCGAAAGAACCCCTACCATAAAATTGCATTATGTGCAACCAGGGGCACCTGAAGAGCTCGTCGGCTTCTTTGAAATTTTCCCCGAAATGGAGGCAAATGAGAGAGACGAATGACGGTGGTCCCACGACAATACGATACGGTATTCCGTATAATTAATGCTCCAATTTGTTTGTGTCCAGGATGAAACTCGATGACTGCTGGTCGGACGAAAGCATTTTTCGGCAGGGATCGTTTCTAAGGGTGGAACCAGCTTGCTTTTGATATTACATTTTTTGTGAGATATTCTATGTCGCACACTTGGAAATTATATAAATAAATTATTTGGGAAATAACATTCAAGATTCCCCTTTGAGGAAGAAAAGGGGAAGAAAACTAATTTTATGAAAATCTAATAACAACTGAAGTATTTTTAATGATTGTTTACCCTTATGTTTTTGTAACTAGTTACAAACTGTTTCAAAATACACAAGGTAGTTAGCTTCTATCAGTAGCATGATTAACTATTGACTTGTTCCACTTGACCAGTTAATCTCGCCTATGAGTCTGACTATCTATTTACCGCTTCTACTTGCAAAGGAACATCGGAAACTGACAGAGTTGTGCAAAATTATAATTGAATTACTCCAGGAATTATAATTACGTAGTAATTGTATTACATTGTTATTCAGTCACATTGTAATTTATAATTCAGATCTTCATTCAATTAAATTACAATGCAATTAAATGATTTGTACTTAAATTACATTAATAACGAATTACGAGGACGAGGAATAGATAATACGCCGCATAGACAGCAAACAATTACTCGTATATGAAAGAAAAACATAAAAATATATCGCACTTCTTCAAAGTTCTGAGTAATTCAATTACGTAATTCAATTACAATGTAATTATTGAATTAGCACAACTCTGGAAACTGACACACTGCGATTTCGATGAAACTTTGCATAAATATTTGTTAGACTTATCTAAGAAGATAGCTGTAATTCGTTCGTGCTTGATTTTCACTTTAAGGAAGACATCAACCCTTTTATCCGAACCGCCCTTTCTATGAACGTGCATATAAGTCGTAAACAACAAAAGATATTAAAAAATGGTTGCAATAAAAGTCGTACCGTTTCTTGAAATCTATAAAGCTGCGTGTCATTCTTTTTTTAAATTGAATTAAAAAATGACGTTGATATGAACATATCGGGATCACCTTTTTAAAGGGAGTATAAAATTTTAGGGACACCCTGTACAACACGTGGAGCAATCAAATACAGTAATGTTGTAAGTGGTAGGAAAACTCGAATGGAAGTATAAATATCATCGTGGCCGATCTGCTCCAATTCTGTAACAATAATGGCTTAAAGTTAGCAGTATAACTTTCGGATGGGATGTAGCCAACGCATATGAATAAGACAAACATATTCAAATGGGTATTAAGTTAAATATTTCAGTTGTTCAAGAAACTGCTGTATGTTTATACAGTACATACGCAAATGTAGTAAACGGATTAGGTTAGTACCTGGCAACCAAACGGATTATGTTATGACCATAACTCATGCGTCTATGTATAAGTTAAACGCTTTGAACAATAATTTGTGACGTTTCAAAACTTAACATAACGTAATATAATGTAATGTAAAATAAACATAAAATAAATATAATATAATGTGAAATAAACATAAAATAAATATAACATAATATAAAGTAAAATAACTTTTATAGAATTACGATATTAAATACGATATTAAAATTAATTTTAGTGGCTCTCTCGCTATTAATTCTATTATAATTATATTTTAAACTCAGACTGTTTAGCCATTACACTGGAGATTCTTTAATTACTTGTGAGACAGAGTAAATGCATACAAAACTGTGTAGATTACATTCGAGAATAGAATGCGTTTTGGTTGTTCGTATGTAATCAACAAATTCACTGGGTTACTAAATTTGTAGCCCTTCGCCAGACAATTTCAACGATACAGTCGTTGAAGGTAATTCAAGCTCATTTAAGGTTTGAAACATAAAAAATATAAATTCACAATCATAATGATATTCTTTGAAACTTTAAATATTTTTACAGTTTTATATTTGATGTATTAATTTGACTGAAGGTGGATTCTAGCAGTTCCTTCTGAAGGATTGTCCAGAGCTGGCACAAATATTCAATTAATTCGTGAAGATTATTGAACGTCTATAATGATATTCTTTGAAACTTTAAATATTTTTACAGTTTTATATTTGATGTATCAATTTGACTGAAGGTGGATTCTAGCAGTTCCTTCTGAGGGATTGTCCAGAGCTGGCACAAATATTCAATTAATTAATGAAGATTATTGAACGTGTTGGGTGATCGACATCGGAGATGAAACGTTGATTCGGTTGTACTGACAATGATGTAACTAATGTCGTTGCAGAAAAAATCGAAGCAGACCGAATGCGGATTCTAGCAGTTGCTTTTGAGGCTTCTTCTCCATCCACCCTTTCGATTGTTCCATCGAATTTTAGCGGGTGGCACACAAAGGACGAGTATGTCCCGTCGAATGGAACTGTCTGACAGATTTTCGTTGATAATAATCGTTGAACGGATGTCTGGCATGACGATAAAGGGAATAACGAATGAACGGTGACGCGACAAGTAAGATCCTATTGGACGCGAACGAGTAACGAGGCACGCGTGCTATTCATTAGGGGTCTCTCGCAACAGCGAGCAGACTTTAGGAACAGCGTACGCACGAGTGGATATTTAATCTGAAGTCCCGCAACCTCAAAGCGATTGGTAGAAAGACTGATCGGAATGCTCTATGGTCGCCAATAAAAACGATACTGCATTGTGGTTTGAATAAATATGCTCGGTCCAGAGGCCACTTTGAAGTGCGGCAATTGACCATAATAGGCCGTCCGTGCCGTCCAAACGGAGAGTGAGGGAGAGAGGACCGGCGAACAAAGGACGAGAACTGATCAGGGGAAGAGAAATAGAAGGAAATATCTCGCACATCGGCACACGGTGAACATGGGAACTCGATGAACATACGTTCGTCGAGCATCCACCGCAGAGGAGGTTCTTCGTTTCGTCGCCGCGCAATGGACCTTGCAAACCCCGTGGTGTGAAACTAACGCGATTACGGCTAACGCAAGAGGAACGATCGACGTTCAAACCAAGGATCAAATGAAACTGGCGACGACGCTTCTCTGTGATGCACGATCACCGTTCTCTGGGCAGGATAGATCCAGGCGAATCGTACCACTTTCTATTTAGGGTAAACTGTAATATACAGGGTGAGGCACTAATTATTGCCACCTCCAATAACTCCGAAAGTATGACAATAGTAGAAAAGTTTTCGAAATAGAAGTTGCATCGGACAACAGGGGCCGTATTGTAGAGTTAATCTTTTGTTGCTAGGTGGAGTCGTTTCAAAAATCTGAAGGTCACCTTTGTTTTTTTTTTAAATAGAATGCTATATTTTTCTACCTGCTTTCTGATAGTGGCCATTAAGACGAATCCAACGAGGTGCAACTTGAAGGTCTTTGATGGTCGGCAAAGGTGAGTTATGACAAAAAAGGCGAAATAAATTCGCATTTACAGAAGGTGTTCAAAGTGATTGCTATTGGTATCGATGCAACGGTGCAATCTTCTTATCAGGGATTGAGTAGTATTTCCTATCGCTTCGGCACTTATCGAATCACATGCTGTAACAATTTATTGACAAACGTATTGAATTGTACGGCGTGTAGGGTGAGAACGTTGAGGATATATTTCAGCGTTGAGGACATTTTTCAGCGTATAAATCTGTAGCTCGCACTGAATTTTGCTGGCATTCTCCGTAAATGAGAAGCATATTGGTTTGTTCTTCAAAAAAGCACATCGTTTACAATCGTTTGATGATACAAATCTTACCATTCTTATTAGCGATGTCTTGCGATATCGTCCAGAAATGTTTATTTGACATTACCAGGTTTAGTAGATACGCTGAACGAGATATCCTGGACGGTCTCACCCTATACACCGTACAATTGAATACATTTGTACAATAAATGATTACAGCGTGTGATTCGATTAGTGCCGAAGCGATAGGAAATACTACTCGATCCGTTTATATCGCAAGTTTATTTCGCCTTTTTTATCATAAATGACCTTTGCTGACCATCAAAGACCTCCATGTTGCACCTCGTTGGATTCGTCTCAATAGCCACTATCCTTCACATCTCTGAAGCGATTCCACCTAGTAACAAAAGATTAACGCCACAATACGGCCCCTGTTGCCTGGTGCAACTTTTATTTCAAAAACTTTTATATTACTATCATACTTTCAGAGTTATTGTAGGTGGCAAAAGTTAGTGCCTCGCCCTGTATTGCTGGAACTGCAGTAGTTATTCTCGCTTTTGATTTAAACGGCAAATATTAAGAATCCCTGGTATAGAAAATCAATTTTTATTGCTTCTTATTTATATTTCAAAGCAACGCTGTAAGTTTTCATAACAGAGTTCCACGTATTACTGTTAGCAAATGTGCCAATGACTGTACCATTTGTCTTACGATTGTTATCCTTGAATATATATTATAATAATTGATTTATGACGTCGTAGAACTGTTTGATTTTGCTGAAAAATCTCTGTTAGCTTGTAACAATAGAAAGTTAAGCTCGTTTAAACATTTCAAACAAAGATAAAAAGATTTTTACTATAGGTTGGCTTAGGGTGAAAATCATTGTACAGTTTACCCTAATAGTAGAAAATCATTTTCTGGTTGATAGCTAAAACCAGGGACCGAAAATAACAGTTAAGCAATATTTATATTAAAGGTTGAGATTAACAATCAAGATTGGTTATTATAATTAGACTCCGGATGTTTATGCAAAATGAAAAGTTTGTGCTTCAATTGCAAAACGCAGGAGCTAAATATAAATTTATATTCTTCGTTAATAAGTTTAATGTAATGAAAATAATATATGAATGCTCTTAAAGTCTTTTAATATTTTCACTGTTTTAAATTTCACTCGCTCATTTTTATTATAAATGCATAAAATCCGGAGTCTAATTATAATCAACAAAATATATAAAGAAAAAAAATCGAAGAACAAAATGTACAGTTATTACTCGGAATGTCTTCTTTGATTTTGACAAAGTGAACAAATTTTTATGTGTTATTTGAATGGTATCGAGTGATCAATCAATGTTTTTCGTTTAATTTAATTTTAAAGAAATTTTTAGGTATATTATATAACTTCGCGTTTATAACACAAAGAAAGTATTTATTTAACATTTATTCACATCAACCGTAGACATGCGCCAGTCACTGTTGTATAATTTTGTCATGATTGACATAAATTTAAACAAAAAGATGTAGAAAAATATCCGACAAAAAATCGAATGCGGTCAAAATTAATATAAAATTATGAATAGCCCGAGCGAAAATTACAAATAAAATTCCATAAGAATTAAGTCGATCAAGAATTGAATTTTCCACTATAACGTCCGTCAAAGTGTCTCATCGTCAGTTTCGCAGCGATGCGGTTTTCAACGACGAAAATGTATGAAAATTAAAAAAAGCATTCTCCCATGTCCTAAAATAACATTAACGAAACACAAGAATTTTTCACATCATATAATTGTATAGTTCACTTTGGAAAAAAACTTAAATAATATTGGAGATCTTATAATATTAGAAGATTTATACAATTTATGTAAATCGTGTATTATAATTTATACAACAAATTTCGGTGACCCAAGTACACATTTCAATATTTTGGGATAGTAGTGCAGCTGTCGGAAATTTAATCGCATTCAGATTCGCGCACATGGTAGCTCAGGCGAATAATTTACAACAACTGCTATAATAAATAACGCTGTCAACCGTGTAGCTCGTGCTCTGATCCGGTTTTTGTTGGTATAACACAATAATGCTGCTGAAATTCACGCCGCCATTTTCTGATGAAACCACGACGCGCCAAAACAAAAGACGCGTGAATTGCAGTCCAGTAAGATTATGGTTTTGCATGATAATGGTCGAGGTGTCAGGCTGCAGTTTGAATTGCATAAAAGTTGAAACAATTTCACATCACAATCTTTCATTCTTCATTCCATAGTTCCAATGTTGCAGCCAACTATCGCCACCGTGGCATTTCGCATTTAGGGTCTCTGCTTTAAATGCTTATACAACGCCAGGAAAATTGGTGCTTCGACAAAAAATTTTAATACTGGAACTTGCAGCTGAGAATGAACTAATTTTTGAGGGTACACTGATTTTTCATTCGATTCTTCCAAGTGTCCAATTTTTCTCAAAATAGTTCCAAGCCCGTAAGTCACGAGGCATTACAAAATGGTGGACATACCAAAATCCGAGGGCTTTGATGAAAAAATTGAATAATAGAAGCCCGTAGCAGAAGGAAAACTCATTTTTCATTTGATCCGTTCGGGTATCGAATTTTCATATTCAGACACGTTCATCCGAAAAAGAAAATTGCTAGTCCAGGATACAAAACTTATCTCCAACTATTCTGTCACAATAGAAGGATTTACATGTCCCCGGGGACAGATGTACGTTTTCCAACGGCACGAGTAAGGTACTCATTGCTCCAGGATCAGTTTAAGGTTAAAGGCAACGCTACGTCTCTCGCAGAATGCGACTGCGAGTCCAAGCAAGAGATAAACTCCGACTACTCGATCTTTTCGTCCTCGCCCCGTTGCTTGAACTCCGACCGGCGAATTTTTATGTAAATTTAATGTGCTCGCCGGCGTTATGGACTCACACTTTATACATCTCAAAGAAGAGTGTAATACGATCAAGAGCCCGTGGAAATCTGGCCGAACTTCTCCGCAGTTTATTATGCAAAGCGTCATTTATTATTCAACGAGATGTAACAAGTAACGCTTACGCTACGGGCTTAAGCTCCTCTCAATCGAGCGTGAACCCTTATTCTTATCATCACAACGGGGAACGCAATTATCTTCGCGACGATGGTGTTTGGAACGGGACATAGAGTGAAAATATGAAACAGGTACTTTTCTGTGAAACTTACAAGGGAAGTTATCGAACTCGTAAATTCAAAAAATTATGAAACTTTGCACGCTAGCGGAGTAAGTTACGCCTTATGCAACCGTACTTTATTCAAAGAGTGAAATTAGCCCTTGAAAAAATTTAAATATTTTCTTTTCCGTGAAATATGTCGAGAACAACAAATGATACTAAAAAAACGTTTAAACGGAAGTTGGATGGTGAAAGAAATTTTTTTACACGGTTCGGTAGCGACGTCACGTAATTTTTGTTTCAACTTTTTCAAAATATCATGTGTTATTCTCGAGATATTTCGTGAAAAAGAAAATATTGAAATTTGTATATTTTCTTCTTGAAAAATACATTTGAAAAATTTGTTTATATGGTTTGGTTGACGCAATAATAACATGCGACTTTCGTTTCAACTTTATCAAAATATCATTTGTTATTCTCGTGATATTTCACGAAGAAGAAAGTATTGAAATATTTTCAAGGGCTGATTTCATCCCTTAATGGGAGAAGTGGCACGAAAAAGATAGGGTTGTATTAAAATTGTCACTGATACACGTTGTTTTATAAAAAATTGCAAAACTGAACTTTTGATTTTCTCACGATTTTTTTAACAATATGCGCTTGACCGAAGAAAATTTAATAATTTGCAATGGAAGCAGCTATGTCATTTCAATAATTACACAATAAAAAATGTAAAACCGGTAATTTGAACGGTGGTTGTGGGGTTAGTGTTAATCAATACTTTTAGTCAAGGCATTTATTAGCTCAGAAACTTTTTCATCGATGACTTTATTGACGAATATAATAATTCAGTGTCAAGCTTGTGAAGTATCGTTCGAGGAGTCACGTAGAAGTTAGAAATGTCAATAACATTCACCCATCTGTCGATACACGAATCTCGTCAATCTACAGTCAATTAATTGCCCTTTGCTTTGTATCGTAGTTTAGTATATTTTCACTTTTATTATTTCTCTCACATTTTTTCGTACTCATGCATTCTTTACTACATTTATTCTATTGGATATAAATAATGCACTCGTCTAGTATTACAATCTGATAATAATGTATGTCGAGAAGAAAGAAACAACGATGGACATCTCAAAGGAAATGAAATACAAACGAATTCTACATACAAATACGGTGTACCAACTAACGTAAAAACCACCTGAATTACTTTCGTTAATAGTACAATATAATTAAAATACAGCTCTTCAAATTATAGCCCAGAACTTTGAGGAAGTGCGATATATTTTTCTTTTTTTCTTTCATATACTTGTTTGTTGTCCATGCGGCGTATTTTCTATTCCTCGTCCTGGTAATTCCTAATAAATGTAATTTAATTACAAAATATTTTATAATTGTACTCCGATTGCAATTACGAATTACATTGTAATTTAATTGAATGGAGATCTGAATTAGAATTTACAATATGACTGAATTACATCGTAATTCAATTACTTTGTAATAATAATTCCAGTCATCGAGGTGGTGTTGGCGCAGTTTCGATATGCACAGATTCGAGCGCAGTGTATCTAGCAGATCAGTCAACAGATTTCAGCTTCTTTATGAACAACTAATAATTTAAAAATAAATTTCGTAATATTTTAGATTAATTAGATGTAAACTGGTATAAACTGCCTCGTTTTAAAAATATGTTATTATATAGCAAAATAGTGATTGATGTATCTCCTAGAACCGGTGCGCCCGACGGAAGGTTAGTGGAAGTCGTTAAATTGAAAATTAATTTAAAAAGAGGCATAGAAATAGTGAAACTTGAAAAATATTTGAATTCCTGCACTAATAATGAAAATTTCGTGACCACGTTAGGTGGTCCTACAGATTACCACGAAATGGCGGTTGTCGGTCCAGTGGAGAGAGGCTCTGCAGGACGCAGTTCCGTCGTGAAATGCAATTTATTACCGATATTACCAGGTGTAATGAAACAAAGCATTGAAATCATTGCCGCGCATAACAGTCCGCCAGAATCAAAGTTAACGCTATTACGACGAGTTTATCCTGGCACTTATGCAAAACCAATTCTCGGAATGTCCTGGCGTCGCTCGAATTTATTTACGAGTCAGTCAATCCCGATTCCGTTCAGAAACGATCCTGTTGATAACGAATGTAGCCCTTCCCACGGTCGCGGAACGTAACGAGCGAACTCCTGCAGTTCAGTATTTCACGCTCGATAAAATAAACCTAATCCAGCCTTGCCCACCCGGGTCCAGCCACCCTTTCGAACCCGTTTGTCTCTTTCTTGAACGCGCAGACTATAGACTGTCGACGATACGTAACCGAAGAGCGTCGTAAACTTTACGAGGACAATGTTATGTCCTGACCATACGGGGATGGCTCTAACCTCTTTTCTACTTGCGTGCCCATTCATTGCCACGGCCAAATGTCCCGAAGTACGCTTCCTCCACCCTTTCGCGCCTGGAGAAAGTGGAAGAAAGTATGAAAGTTTATATGATAGCGAAGTGCTATGCAAGAAAACAGTGATACAACGTTTCTAGGGGATACCTCAGTGCACAATTAAGCGTACGCAGTCGGGACCGAATGCGGACACTTAAGTAGAGAATGCGGCCTCTGCGAATTCAACTGAACGAAGGACAAGGGATGAGTGCGAGTGAGATACCGATTCTATAACGCCACCATGTTGTTTGATATATTCTCATTGTTATTCCATAACAGTGACAAATTTGTGTTAGTTACTAGATTGCGATTGATTACAAGATATAAGTTGATTTCAAAATATAAGTACACCGCTCGTGTCAAGAAAACCATAACAAATATAATTTAATTGGTAACGAAAAGCGAAATTTTTCTAAAGCCATTTTTCCCAAACAAATTCAAAATTAACAATTATTTTTCCAATGTTTTCATAAAGCCACTTGCATTTTTCAGACACATACTCGAAATGAACAATTATTTTCCCAATAATTCTTACGAAGCCAATTACATTTTTCACAAACAAACTCAAAATTAACAATTATTTTTCCATTATTTCTATATTCATAATTAGCGTGATCTCTATTTTGTTGAATAACATTAAACATTCGGTTCGACATTGATAAAATTAACTTTTGAAGCGTCGTCTGCTTCAACAGACCACTTCAAAAATAAATTGTTAACGTTTAACACATTATGAAATCGTTTAATTCGACAAGTGTAGATATAGAAGGAATAAAAATACTCCAGATGTACAAATAGAAGCATTCAACTTGTTATATTTACATTGACAATGATAAACATGGCCGGGCACTCATTGCTTGCCAAAGGCATACATATGAGCAACGAACATACAATAAACGGTATTCAATTTTATGCAGAATTTGTAACGGCGAGCAAATATGTTCGATCCAGTTTACTGGCCACATACATCATACTCCACGATGATAAAATAATTGATCTCGTACGACTAAAATGTGAAATGTACACAATTAGTAAAAATATATATCGCGACGTTAAAGTCTATTTACTTGTACAAATAAAAAACATGTAATTTAAATAAACCAAAATTTGTGGTGGACAATATGCGCTATTTGAAGAAGTCTGGTCGCATATTTTGTCGGAATGTGTGCATTCTGTTTAGAAATTTTTTGTTTAAAATTGTTTCAAAGACATAATTTATTAGGTTGTTGTATATCAAATGTCCGATTTTTAGCAGTGACATTAAACAAACGCAATTTTGTATACCCAATGTATTCTAGCTAAAAATTTTATGTTTCTTGATTGTATTACGGTAAAAATAAGGTATTATGGTGATTCACGTTTTTCATTTACAAAATTATTATCTTAATTTTGTAGTTCTTTTTACCACCAACGACTAGTACGATAATTAATCACCACATTTTCACAAAAAATCTCATAATACTATCGTCAACAAGTTATTTTTCCAAGCATATAAAAGGAATACACGACAGTCGCGTTGGTTTGACGTTGAAATAAACTTGATTTAAAAGTAAAATTGTACATCTACATTAAAATTGAATATAGGATATAAACATCAAACGTGCCAAGCTATAAAAGTAACAGGCACGTGGTTGCCTATAAAAATAACAAGAATTAATTAATTTATACTTTGCGCGGTTCTTATTATAACATGTGCTGTAATAAAGATATTTATTAAATCATTTCTTATGAAGACATATTTATAATTTCATTAATTGTGAAATAAAATAATCTAGATTCAAATCAAAGAGTAAAATCAAAGTTTTATATAATAAATATATAAATAATAAACCTATATATAATAAACCTAAAATCGGACATTTCATATGCTACAACCTAATACATATTTTAGTACAACATTTCTGGGACAACCTGTATGGATATCTATCATTACTTTTAAATAAAGTTTGTCAGTGGAAAAATAATCGTATTGACCACAACATTGTGTGATATTTAGGCAAAATATGGTAGTATATGAACGCACTGTCAGTCAATGATAGAAAAAACTCAAAAATAGAGTCTAGAGTCTAGAGATTACCTTGGTGCTTAATTTAATCAATTATTTTTATTCAGAAAAAAATTATATTAACACTTTACCTACCGAAAGTCTATTAATAGGATTTTCAGTAATTGTGCTGTACCAAAAGAAAACATAGAAATTTTCTTGTACATTACAATTTTAAATGAAAGTATTAGATGACGTTATGGAGGGAGACTTGTTAGTTCACAATGAAAATAGCTATCACTGTTGAAGGTTCCATTAAAAAGCGTTTAGCCATGAACCATAGATTTTTCAAAATTATGCAATAATCACCGGTCGGTAATGTGTTAATTTAAAGTTACTATTATTTCATCTGCAACAATCTAACATTTTCGATTTGATCAAAGGTATCTTTCAGTAGTCCCTAATAACCGTAAAATCAACAAGTTTCTATGGAAGAATATTGACTCAAGCCAGCCAATGGCGTTCTATTCCACAGGATAGATCGGCTGCACAGGCCACAGAGGTGATTAACGTTTTTACGCAAGGGGCACTAATGATTTATCGGATAATCTAGCGAGGTCCTGAGAGCTCGAAAGATCCGCATCGATGTAAAAATTGCTCACCGGTCGACTTATTTAATTACCGGTAATTAACAGGTGCACCGGTGCCCGCGTTGGGATCGATTGAATTAAATCGCGGAGCAATTTCTGAAACGGCCATCTCGTCGAGAAACCGAGAACCGGAAAATGAATTCGGTATTTCCTTTTTCTGCAATCGGACACGTCGTTCTATCCTGGCAGAAGTTTCTTTTCTTTACTTGAGAAATTTTCGTCAATTTTATTTAGAAATGGAACGTACAATAATATTTGTTGTAGAAGCATAGATTGTAAACAGAGTTCGAATGAAATTAATTATGCAATAACTAATTTCTTTGCTATAATTAAGTTAGTCGTTGTTACAAAATTTTGGCAAAAATGACAACTGTTATTAACCACGCATATTCGACGATCATTGACGTGCTTCATTTGTATGATTTTCAACACCATTTTGTAGTCTTTTTTACCATCAACGAATAGTTGATTAATCATTACATTTTGACCAAATATCTGTTAATCTAGCGAACATAAAAAGTGACCAGCATGTGTTGCTTTATAAGATTGACAAGCTCGAGTTTATTTAAACTTTCCGTTATTAGACGGACTATAATTAGACAGGGCAATTAACGTGAATCAATCTTAATTCATAAAAAATAAACTTGTACTTGAATGCATGTAAATGTAAGGAATTATGATATTTCTGGAGGTACAACATATTTAGATTGAATTTTCTGTGTACTCTTCATATTTAACGTGTAGTTACAGTAGAGAACCTCGATAATTATCCGGTCCTCTGATGTTCGAGTTCTTTATCGTCTGAATACTTTCTACAAACAATTAGTTTGCATTAAACCAACCCATACGCTGTACGATTTACTGCACACTTCAATAAGGATTAAGATCAGCACTGAAACTATGCAATTGTTGTAGTATCCGAACAATCATGTTCCACTAATTAGCACGGATAATCGAAGTTCTACTGTATTTCTATACTAAAACTTCGCATTCGATGTGCCACGTATTCCAAACGTCCGATATATCTAAAATTTTAGATGTATAATTTTTTCATGAAATGGAACAATTGTACAGGGCAGCATGCTCAAAATTTCATAATTGAAAAATAAGGTCCACCCTAGCGTAGACTTAGCAAAAACAGCGTACCGTTCGAATCTTTTTCGAATATAAAACGCAATCGTAAACATAATTGCTCGGAAGTGGTTCGAAAGTGATCGTTCGAATATCATCACCATGTACCGGCGAGCAGTGCCAATTGCTGGGCTCGAGGAAGCAATAAAGTCCAGCCGTCAAATTTAATCGGCCGGCATACATCTTCCGGGAAGTTCGAGCCATTGCCAACCGGGCTCCTATTATCGCAGGCTCGTCGAAATAAAATCACGTTACGTGCGAGTTAATAGTGTGTCGGTGGTAAAAAAGACGGGGCCGATAGAGACATAAAACCGCTCGTTATCGACGTAAACAGCCATAAGATGGCCGAGGGGATTAAATTTTCCGCCAGAAGAGAATCGTCTTCCAGTTATCAAACCGGGGCGAGGAAGCGTTCTTTCCTCGATCCGGAGGAGAACAAAAAGGATTTAAGAGGCGGACGCGGTGCGCGGGATGGATGGGGGATGGTATCGGTTACGCTAGGGACAGGTAGAGAAGACACAGATAGAGAGATAGAGAGAGAGAAAAGAGGGAGAAGCGCGTTCGAGTATCGTCAAGTGGCGATTACCTTCATCGAAATGCCTTGCCGGTGGCAATTTCGAGCGGTGCACAATTCGCGATCTAAAAGCAAGAGAGTTTCAATCGGCGGAGCGACGACGACGCGGCGCAACTTTCTCATTGACCTGAATTCTTTCCCAACTAGCGTCCATTTTTGTTCCTGCGACCCTTCCGACACGCTCAGAATCTCTCTCTCCCTCTCCCTCTCTCTCTCTCTCTCTCGCTACAATTTGCACGCATTCCAATAGGTGCACACGTACCGCGTTAGCCGTGCTCCCGCTACCAGGAATGCCGATGAAAATGTCAGCAATTTCTTAGATATTACCCTGCGGCTCGCCAACCCCCGCGCACCGCTCCACTAAAATTCCAAACTTTCGCGAGGAAAAATATATCGACGCCGAGGATCGATGGTTGACGTACCACCGCTGCGCTGGCTTTAATGTGTTCACTTATTCAGGGACTCGAAACAGTCGCGTTGTTCCCCGTGAAAAATGCATTGTCGAACGGAGCCTCGACGAATGGGGTTGCGGTCAGGCAACCGTCGCTCGCATGTTTTCTGCGGCCGATGGAAACGTGTTCGAAGGTCCCGGGTGCTAATGTACCACCAGAATGTGATCGACGCCTAGAGCTAACCCTTTTAAGGGTGCTCTTGTACACGGAGAAGAAAAGAAAACACACTATTCATTTGTTCATTTTGATCAAATATTACTGATCCATTCTTTCGCTACAATGGAAGAAAAAATAATAGCTTTACTATTTTACACATCTTTAAAATGTAGTGCGTTTTTGTCACATCTTTGTAATGAAGTGCTGATCGTCCATCAGGAGATGGCAGTGATTTCGACACTTTAGGAGCTCAACGTCACCGCATCGCGTCGCTCTGTTACAGTCACAGTGATACGATCATTTGCTGTATTCGTCAAACGATTCCGCCAATTGCGGAAGACGTGTAACGCGGAGTAGGGATATCACGTGGTCCCTACAAATTTCTCACTGCCATCTCCTGATGGACGATCAGTAGGTGTACATCGATATTTATACACACGACTCATTTTATGTATTACTAGAGCTTTTTCCCGCGGCTTCGCTCGCACAGGAAACCGTTTAATGCCCTCGGAAAATAAAACCTTTCAACCACCCATTCTCCCATATATCATTTTAATTTTATGTCATGTCGCCATCTTAGATTAAAAAATTAATGCCATTTTTGTAATTAACGTCCCAAGAAACCTCAATAACGACACCCATACCGATTTTTAGGCTTATTTGCACCATTTTACCGCATTTGTCGAATATAAGTTTGAATTGAATTTATAAAGAGTTGATTCTTGAAAAACTACGACGTACCTAAGGGTTATGACTATTTGGTTTATACTTAAAGTATCTCTTTCGCGCCTCGAGACGTAAACGTTACAAAATTGTCCCGAAACATATTTGGGGCTATCGGTTTCTACCGATCGATGACAATCTACGCCGTTCAATTCCATTTCGCTTTTCGCGTTGCTCTGTAGATCTCTCCGACGGTTAACTTTGAAGCAACGTTTAGCGATAAGATAATAATTACGTACTTGTATATTAGTTTCCAGATACATTTACGTAAATAAGACAACTTTAAAGCGAAATAATTGTATCGATGAACATTAAGACCAAGTTTCAAGTAAATCCGACCACGAACGAAATATTCCTCGTACAAACGTTGCAACCCCTTTTCACCCCCTTAGCGGTTGAATTTCGAAATATCCTTTCTTATCCCTTGTATAGATCATAAAGGAAACCTATGTGCAAAATTGCAGCTTTCTACGTCCAAGGGTTTAGCCTGGGCGTTGATGAGTGAGTGAGTCAGGACAGCGTTTTTATAGATATAGATTTTGACTCGTACAGTACAGTGGAAACACAATGAATCCTTCGTTTTGAAGAAATAGGTCTTTGTTACATTTGAATCTTTTTCGCCTATTGTGAAATCGACGAAAAACGATTGTAAAGTGCGTTTGTGTTCGAATAACCTACACTACTGTGCAAAAGAAAGAAGCGCCTAGTATAATTATAAGATATAATCACACAAAATATCTTTATGTAGAAATTGTATTGTACAATGATCGATTTATTGCGTTTAGAGTATTAGATTATCCGCAATAACACATATTCTCGGAACTATGAAATTGAAGAGCGGAATTTCAGGACTTACCGTGCACTTATTTGATATTTTACGCTTTTCTATTAACCCTTAGCACTCGAATGGCGACTCTGAGGCGCCATTAAAGATTGCTGTAACATCGTTCAAAATATTGTTTAGGTTATTAAATATATATCGGTATCTAATCAATTACTAAACTTTTAGGTACAGTATAAGGTATTTATACCAATTTCATATACATAAAGTTTATAAAATCATAGGGAATGGAAATGTTCTAAATCGAAAGAAATGTTTAATTCTCGAGTCAAAATAACTTCGAGTGCAAAGGGTTAAATATGGCCGAGTGCTTCTTTCTTTTGCACAGCAGTGTAGTTGTAGATGGATAATGATAGCGGTAAAATTAATCCCACGTGGTTCAGGGTAACTTTTATTCACCTGGTTCGCAGTGGGTTAAATACTTTCTGGATCCACTATATGTGACGTGGTCAAAAAGTTTTTACAAAACTAGAGATAAAAACAAAATTGAAATTAAAAACTAAAAGTAAATTATACAAAAAGTTATAGTACCTGAGTTAATTTGGGTGAATTTTTTAGGGCTCCAAAATTAACGGTCCGCCGCTGTGTCCTATTAAACTATTTCTGCGTAATTAACGCTTGCGTCTCTCACAACATTTCACCTCTAAATTGTTGACACAGTCTGCGCAAGATTTCAGTGGCTCTTGTGCATTCGGTAGTCAACACTTGATAATACGTTACACAATGAAAATCAGTACTGTTTGCTCGCTCATCGTTCTACGTATTCCGAAAATGGTTAAGCAGAACAGTACATGGTGCAGATCGAGTGTAAAACATGCCTACTCGAACTTCCACTTGGTCTGATGTAGATAAGGATGACTATGCAGTTGTACAATTCAAAATCCGTTTAATATGTGACCCTCATATTTAGTACTCTAATTATTCCGCGATAGCATCCGGACTAACTAAGGCAAATTTTCTTGTATTTCTTATAAATACGTTCAGTTATGTAGGGTATCACTTTTTATTTATTTTGAAGTACAGAATTATATTCGATCGATTCCATAATTCTTAACTGAAAGTGGTTTCTTTTCAATATAGATTTACAACGAGTCATAACCAGACTGCGGATTTTTATGCATTTATGAAGAAATTAACTGAACGAAATATAAAACAGTGAAAAATATAACAAATCCGAGAATATTGTTACGTTGTTCTCAACGTAAAAAATCTATGTATTAAGGGGTGAATTTTTATTGAATTACCGATTCCCACAATCGAGGCACAATATTTGTATTTTGCATAAAGATCCGCAGTCCAGTCATAACTAAAACATTAGAATTAAACCATACTTATATTTGCAACCCAACAAATTGTAAACATTTTTTAAATGCGTTTCTAAAACAAAATGCAATTAAATTTAAGCGTCGGTCAAGAGTTTCGCCAGAAAAACATGCCCTGTAAACGGCACAATTATTTTATACCAAATTAATTCAGCTGTGAAGAAACAGTTAGCTAATACGATCGATATCGTACAAAAATACAATAACTTTAGTGAATGACATCCTCCGGCTAGAATATTTCACGCGAGACAAACCATACAGATAGAAATAATCAAGTTTGGTCTTCACAAACACTCGGTTAACTACAGCAAAAGAAACATTTCAATGCACAGAGCCTAGCAAATCGCACAAGCGTATAAGTGATCCGAAATTGAAAAATGGTTATTGCGCAAACAGTGGAGGATAATTGCAAACAGTAAATCGACGCAAAAGCATACGCTACGTTTCACACTCCATCTGTTATACGTGACAAAATAGAAGACGACACAAATAGACAGTCGATTGGAGAATATAACGGTTTTTATTGACTGCTCACGTTCTCAAATATTTCAACAATTCCTATTCAAAGTTGACACTCTCATACCCCGTTGTTCTTCATTCGACACGTTCGAACTAGTAATCACGCTGTAGCGACAACTATGCTTCATCACGATTGCTATTCATGTTTTTTGATCGAAAGATAAACCTGGCTTGAAACATCATAATTGGACGACGTATATCATCGATTAGATGGACACGGGAAGAAATTTTGTGAATTTACTGCCTTATCCGCGTTTTCAATAGTTACAGACATTCTATATTTTATCCTTGTAAATTTACATATGCTCAATACATGAACAGTTGGATTTATATATATAATATATATTTTTTACTGTGTATTGTTAATTATTCTATCCCAGAAACGTACTTCTTTGAAAGGGGTGATTCCTGGGACGGTTTGAAGTAACTTTTTATTAACGAAAACACGGACCAATCGGAACGCGACTACCGAGCCGGAATAATACCTTAACAAAGCGGGGGAGAACATTTTAGCAAAGGAAAAAGTTATCTAAAATGACACCAGAAACCTCCCCTTTCAAGGAAGCACAACATTTTTGTATAATATTGAAAAATATATGAGCCGTTCACAGGCCAAATCGATTAACTCCACTTTTTGAAATATTTTAAATTCAAGTGTCAAAGCTCTTGGTTCAGTCACAACTTTTTTATTTATAATAAATTTCCCAAATAATACAGATTAACGCCATTGAATGGCACCCTTTTTGTTTTGGTCGCCGAATAATAAATAATTTATTTCGGAAGCCATTCCGATTAACTCCGTACTCTGATGTAAATAGTTGCAATAATGAAATCCGCGTTAAAAAAATTTTGTTTGTAATGGTGTTAATCTGTATTATTTGGGAAATTGATTATAAATTTAAAAAGTGATTACCGAACCAAGTGCTTCGACACTTAAATTTAAAATATTTCAAAACGTGGAGTTAATCGATTTCGCCTGTGAACGGCTCATATATGTATATCTTGCGGAAGCAGGATTATTGAAATTATAGGTTTATTAGCGGTTAATGAACGTTTCCTGCAATAAAAAATATAATTTGAAGTCTGATTTTGATGTTATTACGTTTTTTTCACTTGTCAAATCGATTAACTCCCTTAGTCACCCAAAAGTTGTGATATAAATAACGATTACACAAGGTTGTTCTATCTTATTCATTCCACACGTCTTTATATGAAAGCTACATCTGTATTTATGCATTATACAATGTTTATTTCAATTTTCATTTCAAAGGGAATTTTGTAAAACGATGTACATTATTTCATCACATTTCTCCACTTTCGGTTGCATGGAGTTATATAACATGTAACGTATATTGTACATATTGCACAATATTTTAAGTACAATTTATTTAAATCCAAATAAAATCGAAGACATTCGTCAGAACAATATTCATTTCACAAAAAGATGTTAAGAATACAGTGGAAATGCATTTTGAAATCATCAGCGATTAATGCATCTACTTTTAATATCTTGTTAGACGAAGAAAAACGTCGAAGAGTTTATGTTATAATATATTATTAATACACTGTAAAATAAAGCACAACAAACTATTAAATTATAAATAGCTAAAAATACATCAACGCCGGTGCGTCTGACAACCCTGTTTAAAACGAGGCCACTGGCGTATCAATTTGCATGAAGGCGTGCGGGAAAAACTCTTGCACAAATGGTTGCATATTAAATCTGTTTACCCACTGGAGTCTATACAGTTGTCAAATGTCAAAGTTTGTTTCGCCCCGCAACTGTTCCGTCCAAGAGTGACAGAAACCATATATTCCTAACCCATTGTTGCTCTATACAAAACACATATGACGTCGTGGGTAATATACCTCCACGCATTGGCGTAAAACTATATTTGAAGCTAAAACTGGAATAGAACTAAAATTATAGCAATAATTAAATCACAATTATATCCTAATTTTCGATACACGAATATTACCAACATATCAGCTTCGTTGTTATATTTGGAAGACATTACCGAACTAACAATACGTTAAAAAAACGAAAAGAAACATTCAGGTTATGCGTTAAAAACAGAAAAACTTCATGAAAGATGCCTACAACAGATATAGTACCAGTAGGCAAACAGATTTTGGGACTGAAATCTTCGAATTAAAAATACTGTTGCGAATGGCTACACTGCTTTGCGTCGCAGCTTTAACACTAAACCTTTTCTTTTTGTTAAAGGGATGGCTAAAACCGGGCGAACCCGTAAACACCCACCCTCGAAACAGCCAATGTGATGCGTCGCAGCTTTAACACCAAACCTACCGAGCCTTAAATTAACTGGTACATGTTCCATTATAAAAATGACAAGTTTGATTTTATTTCGACTTTGTCCAGCTCCTATTGTAATATGTGCTCCGCTAAAAATATCTATGCAATAATTTCTTGTGAAATTATTTTTATCATATCAATAATCGTAAAACAAGGAATCTGGAACCGGTCGTTTCGACAGGTGATGGTAGGTTTAGTGTTAAAAAGAAAGAAACCTTATTGACAGAACTTTCAAATAATTTACTTCACAATTTTACAGTTCGAGGGGTGTTTCTGTATTTGTACACAGCTTGTTTCCATAGAACTTTCATTGAAAAAATATCTTGAAATACGGGGTGTTCAGCGTCGACCGACACGACGGTCGGAATCGTCTGATTTTCGAGACCGTTCAGAGTTGAACGCGTGAGAAAAGGTACCGGACAAGGTGGAGTGAGAAAGAAAGAGAGAGAAATTGTTCGTACCTCGCGGCGCACAGTGGGGTTTTTCCCAGAAAACGCGGTCAAAGCAATTTCAATATTCGCTCAGTATTTCAGCTGCTATAACTTTGCTGAAATTTATTCAAATTTGATAAAAAAGCAAGATGTAGCGAATGCGAACATGAAATGCTGCGATTTTCGGTGTTCATTTCTTCACAGATCAATTATGAAACACAGAGTTGGAACTAGTTGGAAGTAGGAACTTTTTCTGGTATCTCAATCATTCACAAAACTTCATAGAACACAAAGACACTGCAACGAACACCGAGACTCACCCTCAACTATAACGAAATCATTAACGAAGTCTTAGAATCATAAATACAATTACAGAATCGTTGGTTATCTTCAAATATTAGCACTCGAGTGACGCCTCTGAGGCGCCATTAATAATTGATGTACTATTATTTAAAATATTGTTTATATTATTAGATCTGTCGGTATCCAATCAATTACTCAACATTTAAGTATTGAATGAGGTATTACATCAATTTCATATCTACCAAATTTAAAAGTCATACAGGATGGAAATATTCTAGATTGGAAGAAACGTTTAATTTTCCAGTAAAGTAGCTCCGAGTGCAAAGGGTTAATAACTACAAAAATGTATTGTATAGTAAACAAATAACATTTTCTTAAAAGTGTACACCGTACGCTTAGCTAAAACAACTTCTATAAAATAAAAATTTATGTAATTTACGTAAATAAGTGAAAAATTACTAATATAGGTGAATTGGATGAGAAAGGAATGCGTGTTATCGGAATTTTAAACTCTCAAAAAATCAAAGTGCTTTATGGATACATGAATGAGTAACGAATACTGATAGATTGTTCCTTAGATATTTAACTAACTCAAGAAACAAAAGTTTTACAATTTATATACAATTTTTAAAATTGACTTTTGACCGCATTTTCGGGGCAAATACCCCACTGTGCGGCGGTATTTCCTTGAAAGGGCTGATTCCTCGGGTCATTTGAACTAACTTTTTCATTTTTTCGAAAATGTTCTCCGCGGGTCGCGCTGAGCGCAGAGCTGTGCAAAACTACAATTGAATTACTCCAGGAATTATAATTACAAGGTAATTGAATTACATTACAATTCGGTCATATTGTCATTTATAATTCAGATCTTCATTCAATTAAATTATAATGTAATTCGCAATTGCAATTGGTGTGTCAATTATAAAATACTTCGTAATTAAATTACATTAATAGCGAATTACGAAGAAGAGGAATAGAAAATACGCCGCAAAGACAGCAAACAAGTATATGAAAGAAAAACATAAAAATAGATCGTACTTCTTCAAAGTTCTCGGCTATAATTTGGAGAGCTGTATTTTTATTATACTGTATTTCAATTACACTGAAATACAATAATTGAAGATTGAAAGAATTAATGATTGAATTAATTGAAGATTGAAAGAATTAATGATTGAATTAATTGAAGATTGGAATAATTAGAGATTGAATTAATTGAAAGGTTTGAATTGTGTAATTCGGTTACGACGTAGTTGAATTACTATATAATTGAAATACAATGTAATTCAATTGCGTAATTCAATTACAATGTATTTGAATTAGCGCAACTCTGGCTGAGCGACGCGTAGACATTGGCTCAGCCGGAATCCGTCTGCTACAACCGTGCTCTGATTGGTCCGGATTTTTTTGATAATAACTCAAAGTTTACAAAGCTCTTACAAATGATAAGATGGTCGGGTCGAATCAGGGAAGTTAAAGTTGGGGCATTTCTGCGTTCAAATCAGCGTTTCTTAAACAGTATTTACCACAAATCGAAATATTATTACAACTGATGATTGGACATTTTAATATGCACAGAGTTATTTATCGCAGATTTGATCGCAGAATTGCCCCAACTTTAACTTCGAGTACTCGAATATTCAATAATTCGGGCCCATAACTCGATCCGATTACCTTTTCGGATACCCGAACTTTATAAACTTTCGGGATCCCGACTCGATCCCGAACAAATTTCCCGAACAAGCTACTAATAACTCTTCAGCGAAGGTGGACATTATCGCAAAAGAAAAAGTTGTTTCAAATGACCTCAGGAATCAGCTCTTTCAAGGACAACATTTTGGGACCTGTATTTGAGGGAGGAGAATACATCTGCGTTCTCGTTTGCTCGCGCAAACGTTAGGATTCTTCGTTAGTGTGCCGGCAAGATCACTGAAGTCTCTCGTGGCGGCAAGTGAATTTAATCCACAATTATCGTAGATCTCGCAGCACGCGTTCTTCGTCGAGATCTTGTATGGATTACATTCAGGCTGGTATCATTTAAAATTCGTAATACCGAGGATAAGCAGCACGATGCGTCATGAGATATGTATATGAGGGAGGATGTAGGCTTGTTACAGCTAATTGCTAATCACGGTACATTTACATAGCAAGAACGAAGGAACAGCTGAGAATATGTGGAACCTCGGGAAAGAGAGGCGAACGAGATAGTACGTGTAGCTATTAGCGTTAATTTCCACGACATGACGCCAGTCTGGTATATGAACCAGACGACAGGATCTGGTCAAGAGACAAGGGAAACGCGATAAGATTATATCAACAGACTGCGAACGTTTATGCGAGTCCATAGTTTTGTTACTCGGCTTGGAAAATTCACCGCTAAAATCGCGCTATTCCCGAAGAACCTTCTGCAATTAAATGTCAAATGGTCATTAATCTATTGCGGATCTTTATGCATGTATGAAGGAATTGACTGAGTGAAACGTAAAACAATAAAGGATTAAAGAAATCTAAGAATATTGTTACATTGTTTTCAAGGCATCAATATAATTAGCGATGAAATTCATTTTCATTTAACTCCTGTGCTTCCCGCAATAGATGTACCACATTTTTATGGAAAATAAAAGTGTTCTCAATCGATTGAAATGCATATACAGAGTGGACCATAATTCTTCCGTAATTACGGTTCTATGAAAAAACTCCTTTGCACGAAGTTATACTATTGTAAGGGACAAATGTAATGGTAAACAAAAAAATTTGTAGGTCATTTTGCTAATAACATTTCAAGGTCGTCGGTATTCTTTTAAATGGAACAGTTTTTTTGCGATTGCATGATAGATAATAAAAAACTAAATTCAGTGGAGACCATCTTTTTGAGAAGTAATCATGTTGGAGCGAGAGAGATGTAAAAGTTTAAAACTTACGTGTTTCGGACTAAATTACTTATACCACTTTCAAAACCAACGGTTCGCATTTGAAAACAAATTATTAATGCAGAATAGCACAATTAATGCTGACTTAATAACATCATACATTACAAAATAATACGCAGAACAATGCCACGCAATTATCTCTATTACACGTACAATTCTTTTCTGATGTTTCACAATGGTCAACGGTAATTTCCCAACACGTTACCTACATTTCGTCCATTGTAACATTCGCGAAATTGAGGAATTCCACAATGAAACATTTCTGCGCGTTTAATTGAAACTGTTTCTACCTTGTCAGTATAAAATGAAGGTCTACAATCGAAATTTTTTTGAAGGCATATTGTAGTCCAATGTTTCATAAGAGGAAAGAACTCTATTGTCTCGGAATAAAGTCCCGTTTTAATACCATGAAATGAATGGTATACATTCCCATAGAAGCTCGTTCTTCGCGAGTCTTATTATTTCTAGACACAACGGAAATGCGTATGCTATGTCCTTTTCAATTGAAAAATGAAAAATCCTTATTTCCACTAGTCAAGGCAAATAATAATATAATATTCAAAATGGTACAAAAATTTCTGGTCAGATCAAGATCGTTTGTATAAAAAAATAAAAATAAAATGATATATCATTCTTATTAAGATTATTGAAGAAACAAATTTTTACATGTCTACTGTTTCTTACAATTATTAATGGCAATTTTTATTTTGCATAAAGATATTTAATGATTATATTTAATTTTTTGATCTTGGAGTTATTTGAAAAATGTTCCTTTTATGTGAATCAGTAGACTTTATGTAAAATAAAAATTGTCTGCATCCATTGCAAGAAATAGAAACTAAATTTAATATCATTTCTCCCCTTAATGATCTTAATAAAGGCGAAATCATATGTTGACATCTTCAATTTATAAAATTTTCCAACAATTTTGAAATTCGTGTACTCAATTTTGCTATAAATGCATAAAGATCCGCAGTCTAGTGATTAGTATATATATGCTCCATGTAAATAATAAACAAGAGTCAGATACTGATTATTTTCAAAAAAAATTGTAGGATCAGTTTTTTTTTATCCTTACTTTTTGGGGGTAAAGGCCTGTTTTCATTGCTGCTAAATAGATTGAATCGTACTTACCACCTAGACGTGTAAATTAACACCCCCGGCATTCCATTCCATTAAATTTAATCTTTAATTTATTTATTTAATTTAAGATTATCGAGAGATCAAAAGACTTTGACACAGTACTGATATATTGTTTTCATTCAGTTCCTGTATCTTGCAATTGATACGCAAACTATTTGTTTTGCATAAAGATCCTAGTCTAGTAATTATTTTAATTAATTTATGAGAAAGCATTTATTCAGATTTCGAAGGATTTTCTTATAATTAAAGTCAAAAGACATAAGTTATTGAATAATTCCCCATAAATGCATCTTCGCAATCTCAATAATAGTTATTCCAATGCCGAAGACTTCATCTAACTTTTTAATTTGAATTATAATTGAATTTTATTAGTAGTGACGACGTCGTCAACTCGCCTAGAAGAGTTATGATGAAAAGTTCATCTTGAAAAATATATTATGAATTTGATTGGATTTAAGCTTCGTTGTTCATAATAGTTTTAAAACATTGTAAACTGAACGTGTCATTCCTACTAACCGTATCACTGTCCCAACCGAGTAACTGATTTGACGAGAGTGTCCTTGATTGACAGTACGCTGACTGTGAGATGCTTCTGATTGACACGGTCAATCGCACGCGTCTCGGACAGGTCAGGGACCGTGTCCGATCGAACTGACAACGAGTGTGGCTTAATTGATACGATCTTCACTGTTTATCAACGTCTTGTAAGTGTCCCTTTGGTAATTATTTAGGAGTTTAGCTTTCTCGCCACTGTCAATGGACCTGAAACATCCTGTCAAAATCACCATTCTCAACAACTTTTTCTTATAATCTTACCGCTTCAAACGAGTACTCTATTGTCTATGTACAGGGTGTCTCATTTAACCCTTTGCACTCGAAGCTATTTTAACTCGAAAATTAAACATTTCTTCGGACCTAGAATAAGTCGATTCTACATCATTTTTTGCATTTTAATGTTATGAAATTGATATAAGATGTCATAGAATACTTAAATGTTTAGTAATTAATTAGATACCAACATATTTAATAATCTAAACAATATTTTCAATAATGGTAAATCAATTTTTAGTGCTGACCCTGAGTCACCACTCGAGTGTTAAGGGTTAACTGTGACCCCCAGAATATCTTCTTCAATTTTCACAAAGTAAAAATCTTTTTACGTGTAATTTGAATGGTATCAAATGTCTCAATATTCCACAAGGATAATTAATGTTCATAAAAAATACATTCAAATATGTATTGTGACATGACCTTCAAACGACCCTTAATCCATCTCGATATTCTTTATCCTACGAAAGACACTTTCCACAGATTTACAGGTGGTAACTTTTCTCGCAAAGCCTGCATACTGCTTGAAAAAGAAACTTTAAGTTTGGCCTTCATCTTCGTTGTTCAAGGTCATTTGAAGGTCATGTCACGGTACATTTTCGAATGTATCTTTTTACGAGCTATGCGACGCAACACGCAAATATATGTAGTTATTTGAAGAAAAAGCAACGAGAGTAATAGATAAATAAAAAATGGTTTACTTTGTTAAAATTAAAGAACCCTGTACAGCAAAGCATTCTTTTGTCCATTTCGACACATAGGTATTTAGGCACGTTCCCTATTGTTTAAGGTTGCTGCCATGAAAATCATGCTTCCACGAGAAGCTGCGAACTTTACTAACTATAAGGAAGAATAAATTTAGCACTATTTATTTGTGTAATATTTAACTGTTTCATTCACATTTCGGATTAATACCAGATTGTCAAGTCATCCTCGATTGACGAGATTACTGTTTATCGCTTCCAGAACAATAATATTTACCCAATTACCTTCGGAGTTAGTCAATCCTTTATGGAAATATTAATTTAATAGATATACGTATAATAAATGTAATGTTGTTTTCTGCGTATTTTCTGCGTTTAGACTATAGCAAAAGGTTGTTCAAAATTACGGTTCCGACAATGTATTTTAATTGCTGTTCCTTTTGACAACGAAAATTTTGCTAAGGAAATTTGATGTCTCCCTCCGAGTTCCCTTTGGATCAGTAAAGTCAAAAGCGGGAATATCTTAACGCCAATTAAAATGCTTTTAGGGCGAGTTATGGCAGAAAGCACGCACTCCCACATAAGTATAGCGCATGGGGTGGGACGAGTACTTATCTCTGAATTCCAGTGTACCGACCTGTTCGGTGTCCTAACTTCTGGAGAATACGTGCTTTGTGGCATGTCATGTAATTATTACATATCTTTGAATTCTGCGTTTTTCAATTATGGTCGGGCAAATTGCTCTCTTGAGAATAAATGGAAACAGTGCACTAATGAACATAATGAAAGTTGCAAAACGTGTATTGTAATACCAAGGTAAAATATAACGGAGAAGCGACATTCATATAGAAAACAAGACTGTTATTGGCCAAATAAATTACAAATGCATAGAAACTATATTATTGGCAAGAATTATAAAAAGATAAAATTGACAATTGAATATTCCTGTATACATATAATGTAAATATCTTCTGTCTTCTTCTCTCTTCAGTTTCAACCAGCTTTTTAAACTTTTCTTTCCCTTTAGATTCATGAAATTATTTATTTTGTAATATATAATGTTAATATTATAAATTATATCTTAAATAACAAGTGTTTATAACCTCATTGTCATGAACAATGGGTATGTCTGATAGATACATATTCATACACTTTTCCTGTACCTATAACTTGGCCACCTTTTTTACTGATAATTAATAGAAAATAATTTAATTTTCAATATTTTCTGGTTTCTTATTTCGTGTTTGTTATCAAAAATATAAAAATACACACAGCAATCTTGATTTCTTACATGAAATAAAAATTCACTAGAAACAGATGCACCTTAATCTACTTTTTAATAATGCGGCGATAGCTGTAACTGACAAAACAAATTGTTTTTGTCAGTTCTGAAATTTAATTGGGTACCAATTTTTCAGTTCTATTACTATCTACACTTATAATTGTTATTTATCACTAGAAAAAGACGTAAACAGTGTTATACGATCGACTGGCTCACAGTGAGACATGGCTGATAGCGGATACATTAACCTTACTGCAAAATATGCGTGCCAGAACTTTTCTGATTCGCTGTAATATGTAAGTTACAGGGCTTCGAGGTAACCTACATTTCCCTGTGACTGCCTGATCTTCCTTCGAGGACGTTCACGCGTTCCAAGAATCCAAAACATCTTATACGACTCCCTGATTTCGCGTCAGATTCGTTCGTCTCCTAAAGCCCCCTGATTTCGCATCAGGGTCGTTCGTACGTTATTCAACCTCCTGGAAGCTCCTCGATTTCGCATCGCGTTCGCCCGCGTTTCTCCGCAAACCTCCCAGCAGGTGACTGACTTCGCGTCAGGTTCCCGTCTACTTCTCCTGGCGGCTTCCCGATTTCGCATCAGGTTTGTTCACGAACTCCCTCAATATCCCAACGGTTCTCTGACTTCGCGTCAGGTGCGTCCGTGCACTCGCTAACAAATTGCCTGGCATTTTCCCTACAAACAAACCTCGCCGGCCACGCGCTCGTGGCACCGGCTCGTAACAAGTTCATTACACTTTCGTACTAAGTACAGGGTGTTTCAAAATTGATATGCCAAGAACAGGCGTGGATAGAGCCGGTTGAAACAACCTCCGCTGAATGCGGAGAGCGGACCAGCGAAGATGAACAGTAGAATGGACTTTAAGTTCTGACTAACGAATTTGTTTGCACGACAACGGGACAACGGGACAACTGGACGAAGAAATAATCTGCGCGAAATTTGACATCGATCGAATAACGGGAAATCGTGCCGCATCGACTTCGATCGATTTCAAATCTGGATTAACCCTTTGCACTCGAAGCTATTTTAACTTGAAAATGAAAGATTTTTCGAATGATTTTCGAAATTTTATGGATATGAAGTTGGTATAATACCTCATACAATACCTAAATGTTTAGTAATTGATTGGATACCGATATATTTAATACTGTAAACCATATTTTGAATAATGGTACTGCAATTTTAGTGACAACTGAGAGATGCCATTCGAGTGCTAAGGGTTAAACGTTGTACAAAAATTAAAAGATGCCAACGACACTGCTGAGCGTGGTATTAAACTTATTCAGGACTATAATCGGTTGTTATCAAGAAACGAAGAGGAGAAACAATATATTTTACAAATTATTTCCGAAAATAGGAAACAATTTCCAGATGTATCAGAACAATCATTAAGAGACACATCAAATATATCAACGAAATTTTCTAAGCGGATCTTTCTTTATTGCTATAAAAATACTTTTAATAGTATTTTGTATGACGTACTGTATTATATGTATAATGTATATGTATTATGTATAAGTATATGTATATATATCTTTGCTACTTATAAAAATATAAAAACATTTCTTAGACAAAAGTTGTACTGTTTAATAAATTAAATATAATGCAAAAGAAAAGGAAATTTTCTGAATGACAATTTTTGAGATTTCAACGACACGAATTTTTTTGTTGAAATCAATATTAGATTTTGTTTCTATATTGTTATAGTGCGTAAAAGGACAAATTCAACGATGTATAAATATATATACTGATAATATACTGCAGTCCCATTGTCAATCTTTAACCGATATGAACCGATATGGGATAATTGTATTCTTTAAAATATAACAATTGAATTTTCTTTTCAAATCGGACACGTTCTTGTACAATCATCTGATATGTTATTCCGTATGTCTACAGGATGTCTTAAAATGGTATGAACGTTGAGGGGATGATTGTATTCGTTAAAATATAACAATTGAGTTTTCTTTTCAAATCGGACACGAACTTGTCCAATCATCTGATATTTTATTCCGTATGTCTACAGGGTTCCTTAAAATGGTATGAACGTTGAGGGGATGATTGTATTCGTTAAAATATAACAATTGAGTTTTCTTTTCAAATCGGACACGAACTTGTCCAATCATCTGATATTTTATTCCGTATGTCTACAGGGTTCCTTAAAATGGTATGAACGTTGAGGGGATGATTGTATTCTTTAAAATATAACAATTTAATTTTCTTTTCAAATCGTGCACGAACTAGTCCAATCATCTGATATTTTATTCCATATGTCTACAGGGTGTCTAAAAATGGTATGAACGTGGAGGGGATGATTGTATTCTTTAAAATATAACAATTGAATTTTCTTTTCAAATCGGACACGAACTTGTTCAATCATCTGATATGTTATTCCATATGTCTACAGAGTGTCTTAAAATGGTATGAACGTGGAGGGGACGAACCCACACGGGAAAATAAGTCGAAAAAATAGAATAAATTTTCTCATGCGACGCATCGTTTTCGAGAAACTTCACTAACAATCCGTCAAGTTCGCGTGCCTATCGTAAAACCAGAAGTCAGGGGTAGTTAAAACCTGCTTACCGACTATCCCCGATCCCATTGTAAATCTTTAACCGATGTAAACACAATTTCACATTCAACAACGAGACACTAAGTCGCGGCGAATCCTCTTTGGCCGGGTCCTCGGCGGGTCTCCGGCAACAGCCGAATGAATAGTTAAAAGCAATAAATAATTAGCCGATCGCAATCCAGACGATGAAATCGATAAGCCTGAGACGGAAGTTGGTTCGATCCCTAAACACCCGAACGGGCAGGAGACGTGGGGAGGGGGGGTTAGGGGTGGCCTTAATCACGACGAAGTAGGTTTCCCAATAATGAAATATCGAAGACGGCGGAGCAAAAGGAGACCGTCAACGCGGCTGGGAGGATAGATTCTCTGATAATGAAATATCAGAGCGATAGAAATCCCGGAAAGACAGAGAGGGAGGATTGGCAAGGGTGAATGGAGGCTGGAAGACTCGGGAGTGGTGCAATTCGGTTTCTTCGAGGCTCGTATTCATCCGAGTTTCTGAACTAGCAGCGACCAGGGCGTCGCTTAGCAGACAAGCTCGCTGGTAACGCTGCCACCGGCGTCGATGCCTGCTACCAGTGGCGCTGCTTGGGCTCTGAGGCAATTAGTGGAACCAGTTAATTGCATCGTTAATGAATAGGCCGATCAACGGACGCCGAAAGAGGAAGGTACCAGCGGACGACCGGCAAAGAGGACCCTGGAAACAGGGAGAAAGGATCGTGTTTTCCGTGAGAGTTGAAGCGACGTCATACAGTGACGCCGCTATGTATAGTGTAGTATAGCATGGCCGTCGATAGGGGTAGCGGTAACGATCGCGGCGATGCGGTTCCCGCCGACGACAACGACAACGACAACGACAACGATGGCCAGATTAATGACGGGTCCGTGGTCCATCGGGGAACAGTGATTCTGACGTGAGCCGGTGTGACGCGGTGACGAATCGTTCGGAGACACGATCGTCCTCCAGCACCTCCACCGATGGAAACGAATTGCCTCCCCTCGCCTAGTTTAGACTGATAGCCTAACCGGCATGGCGCGTCCGGCTCGATCACCGCCGCGAAATTCCTTCTTCCGCCAAGCCGTAAAGCACCGGGCACTTTGACAGACCGCGTATACGTACATGTACACGCGAAGAATGGAACTTCCGGCAAAATCTCCTCGAGTTTATATCAGCTGTTAGAAGTTTACCCGGCACGTTTCAGGTTTATAAGAACGGCTCAGCGACGACGCCGCCAGGCGAAAAGATGCCGCCATAAAATTCTACTCGGCGAAATTGCGGAGATGCTCGCCGCGGTGCGGGTAAAGGTACGAACGGTGCATCGTGGGCCCGTTTTTATAAAATAGGTCGAACACGTTCGAAAATTTTCATGAATTAAGTTAACCCTTAGCACTCGAGTGACGGCTCTGTATATGTTGGATTCATAGTTACAATGCGATACAATCACTGAGGCAATAAACATGTCAGCGGACCCATGGGTCCGGTTTTTTTGTGGATACTTGCATTTGCGAGGATGTTATTCAACATTTATGGACACAATGGATACCATTTTATAGCGATCTCGAGTAAACTACTCGTGTGAGAACAATTTAAAAGTGAAAAAGCATTTACCCCCTTCTACTCGATAATTTCATAGGGCGGATATTAGAAATGTCCTTGTGGATTTTAACGAGTAGGTAGGTTCAATGTCGTCCAACGATTTATTAAATATTTTCGCCTCGCTGGGGCCCCAAATGAGAACCAAGGTATGCATGCATCTGTCACTTGATACGTGACTGTCGCGCGCCTCTAGACGTACGCAACGTACACTTTTGTTAGACTTGTTGCCGCATTTAAGGCGGATTTTTAAGTGTTAATAAATAAATAACGAAGCCGAAATCGCAATTTTTTTATTCTTCATTTTCGTCTTATATTATCGTCGAGGACCACCCCTTAAATTTTCTCCCACCTGTTGTCGAACACCCTGTATAAGACCTCAAAAGCCCTGTATCGAGTCAGTCGAATGTTACCTCTGTACGGCACGTCACACCGATTCATCTTTAAATAAAGTTGCTTTGTGTTCCTGAAACGTCTATGTAGTGATTCGCGAATGTGAAATACGTCGATCTTTACGAAGTCTCCGGTTTCACCGTAACAGTTCCAGGGACTATTGTTACAATAGTATTGTATATGGATAATGTTTCAGATCCCATATCTACAGGCCGTTACATTGTATCTCGCGGTGTCTTTGGGTATCGAATCAAAGACAGAGCCGCGGTTCTTTTAGTCCGCTGACGTGATCCCTTTCGGATGTTTTTCATTAAACGTATCAACGAGCTGCCGAACTCTGTTCAGCCACAGCCCAGCCTTAGTAGAGAGAACATCAAATAAATATCGTTCTAAATTCAATACCTTTTTCTTATTTAATTAAAATAAATACCTTGCTTCCCAAAAAATCAATACTCTGAGGCGCCATTAATAATTGCTGTACTATTACTTAAAATATTGTTTACATTATTAGATCTGTCGGTGTCGAATCAATTACTCAACGTTCAAGTATTGCATGAGGTATTACATCAATTTCATATTCCACCAAATTTACAAAATCATACAGAATGGGAATATTCTAGATCGAAAGAAGTGTTTAATTTTGCAGTTAAAATAGCTCCGAGTGCAAATTTGTGGTTAAAACTACAATCAAGGACAAAACGACAGGACACTTTATTAATCTGTTTATTTTCATTTAGAAGATAACATACAGGATATCCCATTTAAATCGACACCGTCGAATATTTTAGAAAACTGTTGATAATACCTAGATCATGATTCATTTGCGATGGTACAAGTACTGTACGATACGATGAAAACATTGTCGACGTCGAAAATCTGTCTGTACATTAATATTTTCAGGAATAATATTTGATCGTTACGAATGGGGGAGAGAATAGATTAAGACGAATAAAACATTTTAAAAGCTTTGTCTGACAAATGAAATATTTCATTTTCAAAATTGCACGTATGATTTCAAATGAAATAGAGTACTTCCTATTTGAAATAGTATTTTATTCAGCTCTGTCCGAACGCTGTGTAAAGTTTTGTTGTAAACATTTTTGCGCAATCGTGGTCCAAAGTCAAATACCCACTCTGGAATTGTCGCTTATTCGACACCGGCGAATCTGTCTCTTTGAAAAAGTATCACGTTTATCGGTCGATCGTGCGTTTGTTATATCGTGTTATTATTATTGTTGGCATTATTATCAGTTCATCGAAAAAAGGAAGGTAGGAAAAGTTGAATTGGCCGTTCAGCTCCGGGTGAATTATTGGTAAAAATATACGAGCGATTTCACGATGTAATCAGCGCGAATTCGGCTGTGAAGTGCCGCGTAAAATTTCTCGTTTCTGCGTAACGGTAACAGGAAATGAACGGAAATTGTAATTAAGTGTTAATGAATCGTTAGAACCGGAATATTAAGCCCGGATAAGGTGTCGAGCTTCGTGGTCGAACATTTGTTGGATGCGTTGCGAATACAACGCGTCAGCGTTATAGGGAGAAATGTTTAGTCGATTGTTGCATATTAAATACCACGTGTACGCTTACAGCAGAATCAGAAATTATTCTCTTTGTTCATTCAAATACTTTCATTTCGACGGTAAGATTTATACGTAGATAAAATTGCAATTGTTTTCTTCGAAAATTTGAACACACTTGTGACCTCACCTCAATAGATAAAACCTACAGTAAAACATTTTATATTGATATATGCATATTGAAACTGCACAATAATGTAGCGATTTCCATTTGAACAAACAACATTTTGTAAATTAATTAAGACTAAAATTTTTCTACGAAATTAAAACTCCTACAACTCGTGCTGTTATCGTCAAATAAAAATAATAATAAAAGCAGCAGTTTTAAAATTTAATAGTAAAAGATACGCTTGTTATTTAAAATATACACGGAAGTAGAGAGAGAAATATTTTATTAATTTAACATTCAAATGATTGTAGATATTTGTTCATCAACCTTAAAAACTTATACCCATGTTATTTTAAATTTTCAAACTTTTTCAAATTTTCAGATGCAGATCTCCGTTGAATTACATTGCGATATGTTATATTACACCATAATCTGAAGGTATACAGCTTAATCTCTTTGTAGATTCAGAGGAATATAATGGGGCATATATCTAGATAAAGTCGTTTTTATGAAACGGCTCTGCGACGGATGATATTTGGAATTTTTAATATGTAACGTGCAACTTAGCTAAATAACATTTTATTTTGTCGCGTTCGCGGTTTCGCCGAAATTGATAACAGCAGTCGTAATGTTTTATGATTTGGTAAATTTCGACGGGAGATATTAATGAACAATTTCAGGTATTGCGTTGCCATTTAGATTAGTGTCGGCTTGTTACTAATTACTACTATTCACGTTACCTTCTAAACATAAGGAAGAATGTAGTATTATCCGATTTGCATAATAAACGGAAGATAATCGGATTAATGGTTACAGATCATATCGAATTATCGACTGTGCTCGTAACAAGTATGGACTGCCAGCAATAAATAAAGTCAATGGTCGTTTCTATCCTGAAGCGTGTCATACTATACATAACTATTCACCCCACCAAGTGGAGTATTGGAGGAGATTCGAGAGATTAGGAGTGAAAGCAGGAACCTCGCAATTGTCACGGGACTTTGTATAAAACATTGTATTAGCCGCGACTTAAACTACCCGTACACGAACTTGGGTCGAAGGTTGGACAGAATAACGACGTACTTGTTTGAGGTGAAAATGTAGACTGTTTTATTTTGGCTGGGAAACGGTATTTATATCGTTGCCTAATCTATGGGGTGTAGGCTTTAAGGTTTGGTAGGTATGATTCCAGATGCAATGTTTTTGTGTTTGGATCCAGCCACCGAAAACTTAGTCATGGTTTAGAGTGATCGTTCGTCAACTTCGTCAGTTAATAGATAATAAATAATCAGATAATAAAAATATATAAAATATTTTAAAATACCTGAATAACTTCTACAGTTTTTGAAATCGGAAGAAATGTTTCAGACAAAAGTTGTATGATTTCGAGGTGCCGATTACGCGGCGTACCTAACTTATTCGGGCGAATATGCTTAGGAGATCTGAAGGTCAACCTAGTTTTTTTAAATGGAACCACATATTTTTGAATTCCTACGTTTGTAGCTCTTCGCGAGACAAATTGAATGATATCATCGTTCAAGGTTATTCAAGGTCATGTATACAAGATAATTTTGATAAGGTGACCGATTGAGAAAAAATCGATGAAACGAAAAATGTTCTGTTCCGAGGGAGATATGTTCTGATGTATACGTCGGCGTTCTAGGTGGAGGGGCCTAGAAGATTTTAACTGACGAAACGAAGATTTGACGTTCGTCAAACGAAGATGGTTCGTCATCGTCAAAATAGGATGATTTGGCTAGACGCGTCATATTGTGGCTGAAGATATGACCGGCTGCGTTGAGGATGTTTGACCAGGGCGTCACACAATCACGTAAGGTGTAAGGCAAAGCACGGTTAGGGCAATAGAAAATAATTGATAGTGGGGGAAATAGTACACTGATATTAGGGAAATCGGTACACTGATATTGGGGGAACCTGTACATCAGGGTGGACAACAGGGTGGGAAAACTTCTTTAGGCGCACCTCGTACACAATTACTGGGCACTGAACGAGTCTGATTCGTCACGCTCCGAAGTGAAACGATATTTATGTAGACTCTTGGGGAAGTTTAGCATGTAATGTATAATATTTTTGGAGTTATAAAATATTTAACTTGAATTTTCAGTGCAATCTTGAAATATAAATAACTGCACGGTAAATATGAAGAGTACCCGTCGCCCTCTAAAATTGTTCAATTTCATGAAGAAATAATATATCCATAATTTTAGATCAATTGGACGTCGGAACCACGTGGCACATTGGATGTATGCAAACTAAAACGCGGAATTTATGCAAAATAAAAATTGTCTGCATCGATTGCACGAAATAGAAACTAAATTGAATGTTATTTCTTCCCTTAATGATTTTAATACAGGAGAAATCATCTATTGACATCTACAATTTTTAAAATTTTTCAAAGATCTAGAATTTCATCTACTCAATTTTGCTATAAATGCATAAAGATCCGCAGTCTATTTACGATGCAGTTATTTATATTTCAAAAGTTTGCATCCGATGTGCCACGTCTTTCCAACGGGAAATTGATCTAAAATTTTTGATATATTCTTTTTCCATGAAATGGAAGAATTTTAGGTGGCGGCGTACTCAAAATTCCATAGTTCAAAAATGAAGTCTACCTAACTATATTTACATACATTGCTATATATTTACTATATATATTTACTTATATATATTTATTATATTATATTATTATATATTTACTATACGAAAGAAGTTTTTGCTTCGTTAAGACATAAACGTGTGTACCGCAATTGCATCGTAGGGAACAAAATTTACGATGACTATAGTAGACTTTAAATTATTTACAATGCGATACTTACACTCCCCGTTATTTTCGACCCTAAGCTCTCCTATAATGAAAAAACTGTTTCATAAAACGTTTTCCGTCATAAGGACGTTCTCGAAGGCTGATATAACGAAAACACTGTGAGACGCTTTGATAAAAGTTTTAATACGAAAACTAACTAGAACATGTGAAGCTCTTCTCTTTATCTCTCATCTGAGCTCGCGCGCGCGTTCTCTCTTGGCCTTCTCATTCTCTCTTTCTTCCACAAAGTGCTCGCACTCTATGTCAGTTTCGACCTAATTACACAATTCGAAAAGTTAATACAGATATTCTAATGACGAACGCCCCGAATTTCCTCGCGAGTCTAATCCAATTACAGATAAAAATCCCATTAGTATTATTATACGAGCTGTTATCCGGCGTTCTCATCGGTCTGCGTTCATTATATTTATATCTGCGCGAAAAATCTCCTTTCGATTGTAACGATCGTGTCATTTAATATTACCGGCACATCTACCGCAGCGGGACGTGTCCGATTTCTGGAGACTTTAACGATATTTTCGAATAATTAAAAATAATTGGGGAGCTGTCCGAAATGTCGAGGCTAAACTTCTGGTCGCGCACGCTTATGCGCTTTAGTGGTATGTTCAAATTAATTCGAATTTATTTCTTTTTAATAAAAGTAGTCGCTGCTTTTTTTCTCACGGTGTTGTTACGTGCGTATCGATTCGTTATTGGTGAACTACGGTTTTATATTTATTAATGATACAATTAAGTCGGTGAAATTGAGAAGAGTCGGAAGATTAAAACAATTTACAATCGACGTGTTATCAACATAGAAAGAAATAACGATTTCCTCGAATCGCTATTAAACTACACGCATTACGAACATTTTCAAACGATTTAAATAAACATGAACGGCACTTTTCACACAATTCGTATTTTGTTTTTTCACTATAATTTCTTTAAACGGAAAGACCTACTTCGCGTATCGTGAATCGATAGAGTATATTAAATTCTGCGGTAGAGTGTATTGACATTCATGTGTCCTAAACCTAATAGTTAACGACAAATTATCGAAATAATTTTCAGTACATACTTGCCATATCCAAGTTGATCGACATCAACTTATATTCAAGTTGAGGTACATCAATTCGAGCATTTACTAGCTTCCAGGTAGTTGATAAGTGTTAAAAATTTATTTCGATAATTTCTCGTTAACTATTAGGTGTAGGACATGCATGAAGGTCAACACATTTTTACGCAGAATTTGATACTCCGTCGACTCATGATGCAAAAAGTAGGTCTTTCCATTAATATGAAGGTTATTATTATTATTTATTGCTTTAAACCAAATGAGGTTTACGACATATGAAGGTTAAGATATTTGTACGCAGAATGTCATACTCCATCGATTCATAATACGATATAGATCATTCCATTGAAAGAAATCCTCTGTACCGTGCACTTTTTTCATACTATTACAAGTAACTGAAATATTCAAGGTGGACAAAGTTATTGCACCGCCCTGTATACGAGGTGTGATCAAAAAGTAAGGTGACTTTCTGAATTTCGCGGGACACCTACAGTCGATTTTCGTTTTCATTTTTTTCTTATGCCGGTACACTCGTCCCGAACATATGTTCACAGTTTCAGCTATAGAGCATTTTTTGTTTGTTTGCGAGAAGCATAAAGGTTAGAAGTGTTTTGCGTGTTCGGCGAAGTTTGTTCCGAATCTGCTTAATTTTGACCAGAAGAAACGTCGCGAGAGCATCGCTCGGGAGCTGTTGAACAACGTCAATGATGATCCTGACTAGTTCAAAAGGGTCATAACTGGTGACGAATCATGTGTATATGGTTATGACATCGAAACCAAAGTCCAATCGTCTCAATGGAAGTCCCCAGAATAGCCAAGACCGAAAAAAGCACGCCAGGTTCGGTCAAATGTCAAGGTTTTGCTCGCTGTTTTCTTCGATTATCGTGGCGTAGCGCATCAGGAGTTCTTACCAAAAGGTCGTACGGTTAACAAGGAGTATTACCTTGAAGTTATGCGCCGTTTGCGAGAAGCAGTACGAAAAAAAACGCCCGGAATTTTGGAAACACAATTCATGGATTTTGCATCGCGATAATGCACCTGCTCGCGCATCGTTGCTTGCGAGTAATTTTTTGGCCAGAAACAACACCACGATCGTGCCTCGGCCACCATATTCACCGGATTTGGCCCTCTGCGACTTTTTCCTGTTCCCAAAACTGAAGAGACCCACGAAAGGACGGAGATTTGCAACGATCGAGGAGATAAAGACTGCATCGCTGGAAGAGCTCAAAGCTATACCAAAAAGTGCTTATCAGAAGTGCTTCGAGGATTGGAAAAAGCGCTGGCACAAGTGTATCATATCTGAGAGGGATTACTTTGAAGGGGACAACATAAATATCGATGAATAAATAATATTTCTTGATCAAAATAAAAAGTCACCTTACTTTTTCATCACACCAAATCCTCTCTACCATGCACTTTTTTCATACTATTACAAGTAACTGAAATATTCAAGGTGGACAAAGTTATTTCCCCACCCTGTATACAGGGTGGGGCAGTAACTATTAGTACCTCAGATATCTTTGAAACTATAAGTTTCACAGAAATATTTGCTGAAACAAAATTGCACAGTAAGAAGGTGGCCATCCGGTGGCGATAGTAGTTTTTTTGCAGGTGGACGTACTTCGGACATTTGAAGGTCACCTCCATTTTTTTTAATGGATCGGTATGTTTTGGCTTCCGTATCACGATAGAGGATCTTAAAACGAGTTCAACGACCTATTACATAAGGTCATTCAAGGTCATAGAAAGTAAAGAAATGCGATAATACTTATGGTTTTGGTAGTAAATGAAACATGTTTATAGTAGGTGTTCGAAATGTTGACCATCACTGTCAATGCACTGTTGGATTCTTGTTACGATTGATTGACTTGCAAGTCTTACGGTGTCAGAACTTATTGACGCACAGGCTGCAATAATTCGCTGTTGCATATCGTAGGACGTAGTTGGTACTTCTTTGTACACTTTCTCTTTCAGTGTTCCCCACAGAAAGAAATCTAGAGGTGTTAAGTCTGGTGAACGAGCTGGCCACGATATAGAACCGCCGCGTCCAATCCAACGATTTCGAAATTTTTCATCGAGTTCCCTTCGCGCAATCAATGAATAATGTGCAGGACATCCATCATGTTGGTACCACATGGTTTGTCGTGTAAGTAAAGGTAACTCTTCTAGCAAAAGACCCAATGTATCCTTAATAAAATTAGCATAGATTTTGCCATTCAAATTTCCATTGATAAAATAAGGACCAATAATTTTATCACCTATGATACCACACCATACATTCACAGACCATTGTCTTTGATGTTCAACCTGTCGCAGCCAATGTGGATTTTCCGTTGCCCGTAAATGCATGTTGTGTAAATTAACATTCCCGTGATTTGTGAATGTTGCTTCATCGGTAAATAAGACGGTATTAAGAAAAGACTCATTGTTTTGAATCTGACGTATAGCCCATCGACAAAACGCAACGCGATTTCTTATCGCATTTCTTTACTTTCTATGACCTTGAATGACCTTATGTAATAGGTCGTTGAACTCGTTTTAAGATCCTCTATCGTGATACGGAAGCCAAAACATACCGATCCATTAAAAAAAATGGAGGTGACCTTCAAATGTCCGAAGTACGTCCACCTGCAAAAAAACTACTATCGCCACCGAATGGCCACCTTCTTACTTAAATATTGTTTCAGCAAATATTTCTGTGAAACTTATAGTTTCAAAGATATCTGAGGTGCTAATAGTTACTGCCCCACCCTGTATAGCCTTTGGAGAATATACAGGCATATAATAAACATAATCAATCTCCTCTTATCTAGAACATTATGAACGAAAAAGAAGTTTTATAAGTCGTAGTGCGAAGGCGTTGAGAAAACAAATTTGTAGAAAATTTGTGCTGCGAAAGGGTGAATTAGACTTGCAGAAGTGTGAATGACACCCGTAGAAGAGTTAATTTCGTGTACAAAATGGCGAATACGATCTACAAAAAGATTAGTTTGGTGTGGAAAACCTGTAGTCGGCGAAGTTATGGTTGTCTTATGGTTTTGTCACGGGAGTGTATCTCTAGCAATCGACAATCGCATTTCTCTTCAGGTGAAACCTGCCCCGGTCCTATCGAGCTGTAATATTTCTCGGTTTTCCCAGTCGAACTGTCACTTTCATTCTCGCGGGCTCCCTGCGGCGCACACGGGGGGACGTATGAGGGTTGAATTCCGTGCTTCAAAACCAGACAGACCATCGATCCGACGGGAAAAAATGGATCCCACGTCGCGGCGTAACGGGTCGCCGGGTTAGTTTCTCGATTTCACCGTATGTACGTGCGGCCGAGCTTTGTCCTCTGTTAACCGGATTTCACGCGTCCGCGGGTTGCGTTAATGTAAACGGATCAACTCATTTCGGTCGTGGGTGCCACATCCGGGGCTTTCGAGAAGACGATTAAGGGATCCCCACACCGACAGAGGGGCAGGGGGCGGAGAGCAGAACGGCCGAAAGCGAGCGCGGAGGGAACGCGGATCGGAGCGTTTCCAGGAAAGTTGTGTGGAGAAGACGGGCTAGAGAAGTAGGAAAGAGGAAAGACGAGGACCGGCAACGACAAAAGTGCGACTACCTCCGGGCGTTTCGAGGATAATTTGCATTATTCGCGCGGAAAGTTTCCCCTCGGCGCGTTAATGGATCTTTGGGACTTGAGATTCGGCTGTTCCATTTTCTTTACCTCTCTCGTTGCCGCCGCCGCCGCGCGCCGTCGTCTTTCCAGATGGGTCTCCAGAAAAAGTCGAGTCGAACGACTCGCGTTCCATCGCATCACGCCACGCGCAACACCCCCCTCTGACGACGAGAACTTCTTCCGCTTAGAAAGACACGAGAAACATTCGTCTGTTATGGGCTTCGTTCTCTGTCGGCGTTAATCCCTTAATTATTCATTCAAAATTTTAATCACCTCTGTGGCCTGTGCAGCCGATCTATCCTGTGGAATAGATCGCCATTGGCTGGCTTGAGTCTACATTCTTCCATAGAAACTTGGTGATTTTACGGTTACTAGGGACTACTGAAAGATACCTTCGATCAAACCGAAAATATTAGGCTGTTGCAGATGAAATAATAGTAACTTTAAATTAACACGTTGTCGACCGGTGATTATCGCATAATTTTGTAAAATCTATGGTTCATGGATAAACGCTTTTTAATGGAACCTTCAACAGTGACAGCTATTTTCATTGTGAACTAACAAGTCTCCCTCGATAACGTCATCTAATACTTTCATCTAAAATTGTAATGTAAAAGAAAATTTCTATGCTTTCTTTTGGTACAGCACAATTACTGAAAATCCTATTAATAGACTTTCGGTGGGTAAAGTGTTAATATAATTTTTTTCTGAATAAAAATCATTGCTTAAATCAAACACCAAGGTAATTGTCACAATCTGTCTATCATTTTTTGGTCGGTTTGTCATTTCTATTTTTGAGTTTTTTCTATCATTGACTGACAGTGCGTTCATATACTACCATATTTTGCCTAAATATCACACAATTTTGTGGACAATACATTTATTTTTCCACTGATAAACTTTATTTAAAAGTAATGTTAGATATGTATACAGGGTGTCTCAAAAATGTTGTACTAAAATATGTATTAGGTTGTAGCATATTATTGTAGTTTATTGTAGTTTATTTTGAAAGTGGTGCAAGTCCATTTAAAAAAAAATGACTTTCTATTTACACTAAATTAATCACAAATTATGCGAGGTCTCATTTAAAAAAAAATGGACTTGCACCATTTTCAAAATAAACGGTCCATATATAGGTTTATCATTTGTATATTTATTATATAAAACTTTGAGGTACAAAGCTAATTTTTAACACTAAACGTACCACGACCGGCTCTAGATTTGTTTATTTCACTATTAATGAAATAATAAAGATGCCTACATAAGAAATGATTTAATAAATATCTTTATTAGAGCACATGTTATAATAAGAACCGCGCAAAGTCTAAATAAATTAATTCTTGTTATTTTTATAGGCAACCACGTGTCTGTTACTTTTATAGCTCGGTACGTTTGATGTTAATATCCTATATTCAATTTTAATGTAGATGTACAATTATACTATTAAATCAAGTTTATTTCAACGTCGACCAAAGCGACTGTCGTGTATTCCTTTTATATGTCTGGAAACATAACTTATTGACGACAGCATTATGTAATTTTTACACAAAATGTGGTGATTAATTAACGTACTGGTCGTTGGTGGTAAAAAGAACTACAAAATCAAGATGACAATCTTGTAAATGAAAAACGTGAATCGCCATAATATTTTATTTTTACCGTAATACAATCAAGAAACTTAAAATTTTTATCTAGAATACATTGGGTATACAAAATTACGTTTGTTTAATGTCACTGTTAAAAATCGGACATTTCATATGCAAGAACCTAATATAATACAAAGAAAAAGTAACTATAAATACGTATTACTTCACTCTACAAGATGAATTTGATTTGCAAAAGTGAATTTGGAGTGCAAAAAGGTGACTATGATCTACAAAAGTTATTTAGTTAATTACCTACACTTGCCACTCAGCTCTCGACACAAATAACATCAAATAAAAAGTAACATAAATCCAACGTATTTAAAACGATTGGTATGTTTCGTTCTGAATGCATGTTTTTACACTTCTTTCTCAAGAAAAATATGATTTTCCATCCCATTATTTTCAAGATGAGTTCGCCACGAACATCTCGCGGAATTTGCAATTCAAAACGACCGTGAGAAGAATTTAGTGAGACTGATAGTGGTAGTGATGGAGGTACTATGAATACATAGCCGTAGTTAAAAATTTAAAATTCTTTATAAATATTTGATTTATGAAATATAGAAGCGGTTGGCTACTCAAAAACCACTTGGTAGTTAAGACTATGACATGATTTTATTCATTGTACCTTTGTACACTAAACTCATACATAATAAATACATTTCACAATATATTATGCAATAATATCACAGTAATATTCTCAATGTTCATTATAACCCAACAGTTAACGATGGAGAATATTGATCTGCAAATGCACTGTTCCTTTAAAACCATAACATATTTTTTTAAAATAAATATTTTCGTTTTTAAAACCTGTAAGATTACTTCGGTGAAGTACTGCTCTTGTTTTGTATAAGATGTAAAAGTTTTATTATCTCGTAACGTTTGGAATTTTTCAATGAATCGTTCAATATGCTTACTTTTGTTTGGAGAAGTACAAACACTAATTTGAAAACAAGAAATTCGGAATTTCTTGCTGCGACTGAATAGCAATTAACGTATCATAACCTCGCACAGATCCGAGACACGGCTGCAAGCGACTGATGCCGTCAGAATTAGGGGTTTTCCCTAATTCTCCAAAATGGGTATATCGCTCGTACACCGCACCTACATGATACATACATATGTATAGTATACATATATTATACCTACTTGAAGGCGATGAATCAAGGTTGTGGGTTAAATGGCGTTGAGAAAGAGGCAGCTTCGAATGAATATGTAATTCTAACACACGTTAACCCCTTGCCGTATCATTTTCATTACAGTTACAGCGATTAAAACGTTTTTATCCCTAAAAATGTCGTAGAATCGGAAAGAAAATTTATATTCTTTGTACGGATACATTTATTTTAATGCTGAAATATTGATTATAAACTAATCCAATTTTATTTCATTTGAAAAGAAAGTTTACTGACTTCGTTTAAATTCTTCATGACGAGAGTGACTCGTTAAAATACAGCAAGGAGTTAAATATGGTATATCCGGATTAAATATAAACTAACTTGCAGAATTGATTGAGTGTGTTCAAATATTAATAACTGTACTAATTTAGATGATAACTTCACTGCGGATTTTATGCATTTATGACAAAAATGAGTGGTTGCAATTTAAAACAGTGGACAGATTTAAGAAGTTTGAGAACATCAATTTATTAGTTGCAACTTATGGGCGTCATTATTAAAGAATAAAATAAATGATTACTTGGACCTTGTTTGTTGCAGTTGATGCAAACGATATTTATTTTGCACAAAGTTCCGCGGTCTAATGATAACAAAATGAAATCTGCGTGAAAGTGCTCTGTATACCAGCTTGAAAAGCATCTGCAATGCAAGAATTTACAAAATTTCCTTAAAATACATGAAAATCGCTAATGAACGAACGCTGTTTCAAAGACTGTGTAATAACGCAAAGCTTGCAATAAAATATTTTGACTTTCGATGAAGTAGAGTACTTCACGGGTGTGCAAATAAATAAACAACCTTAGCCTTCAGGCATTTAACTACGTCGGACAGCAAAAATGTTACGACTTGCGTGAAATTGTGAAATTTCGAAATTTCTCAAAGGCTGCAATATATCTTATTTAAAAATGCCGGCTCTCTTCGGAGCGCTGGACAGTAGCGAAAAGCCCTACAGTCATCAGCCATTCGATATCATTACACCGTAACTTGGTCTGACAAGTAAGAGAGGATTTATGCCTGACGAGACAAGTGGAATTAAGTCCGGCGAGGCAAGTAGAAAAGGAACGGAAGGTGCAATCAGACCGAAGCCCGTGATTTATCATGGAAATAGAAAAGACTAATCTTGGTAGATAGGCAAACGGTGGACGATCCCGGGGGGGGGGGACCAGTCAAGCATGATCGGACGAGTAAACAATGCGCGACGTCTGAAATAAAAATCGGGGGCAAGAAAGAAGAAGAAGAAGAAGAAGAGACTTCTGAGCCAGGAATCAGGAAGCTAAAAGAAGATTACACGTTTGGCAAGGATGGATCCTCAAATGAACGAGTGAACGGAAAAACAGAAGTGCGAGCGGACGAAATCCTAATCGACAATACTGAAACTAACCCTGCCAGTTACTTATCGGAAAGACGAGCTGAAGAATGAACGGATTAAGCTAGCCGGCGAAAAAACACAGTGGGGTAAAAAGAGTGAAAGGATGATCGGCTATTCCGAGACAAAAGGGGTAAGCAGAGGATAGGGCGAAGGATGGCCGAAGAAATGTCGGCCATTCTTGTTTTTGCTGGCCACCGTTCGAATCGAGAAACTTGCGAGCTCGATGTAATTCCATTTGTTGCCAACTGCCGGACGATACCGGAATTAGTATAAAGTGAGATTATGGCCGATCGCGTCGACCGCTCAATTTCCGGCGTCCACCGAATAATTTACGGAATTTCCGTGGAAAAAAGAGGGGAGGGTGGGGGCACAAATCGTGCTAGATGGACACAGTTCGATAAGATCTTTACCCTGTGGCTGGCTGGGCAGGCTCCCAGTGATCGATGCTGTTCTTATCGGCCTGTGGAAACGGAATTTATGGTCGAAATTAATATTATGACTCTGCTTGTAAAACGCAAGCTTCTGGAAAATTTTTGCTGATATCACAGCGGCGACGCCATCGCGCCAATGGATACATTAACCCTTTCGACCTGTCGTTTTTGTGGTTGAACGTTCTCTCTTTTTCTTGTAGAAAGGGTCTAAAAACAAGTGAAATTACATAATACATATTACAATATTATAACGGCGTAATTTCGTTTGTTTTTCAATTATTTATCTATGTTCCACCAATCCGATCATCTCGAAACTTTCATATGTATACAGGGTGGTCCATTTATCTCGAGACAGTCAATTATTACGGAAACCAGCAGGAATATGAAAAAATGTTTTATATAAAATATTCTTCATGTAAAGGGGCACATTTTTCCATTATGGCCCTTTAAGGGTCAGATCAAGGGCAACTTCGTTTTTTCAAATCGAAATCCACATGTTTTATGTTTCACTCTTATTCTACATCGAAAAATAATAATATTTCGTATAAAACATTTATTATTATCTGATAAAGTACGTACTTCTTATTGCAGCCTACCAGATGAAGATTCACAATACATGTTGTATGCCTAAAAAATGTTTTATACGAAATATTATTATTTTTCGATGTAGAACAAGAATATAAAATAAAAAATATGGATTTCCATTTGAAAAAATGAAGTTGCCCTTCACTAGCGCCACTAAATGTGCCCTTTCATATGAACAATATTTTATATAAAACATTTGTTCATATCCCTGCTGGTTTCCGTAATAATTGACTGTCTCAAGGTAAATGGAGCACCCTGTATATTGGATAGGTACCAGAAGATTGTTCGTGAATTTTTTGGTAGGTATCACTCAAAGGGTTGCTCGCAACCCCAACCCCTAAAAGAATTAATTACTTTTTCTACCCTTAATAATATTTACTCTGAATTGTGAAAAAAATATATGAAATGCAGGAGGTAAATTTGACTATTGTCGTTTTTTTTCATCATCAAGTTCAGGGTGTTTACCCTCATATTACCCTTAAATGAAGGGTTAGCGACTTAAAATTGTGGGGGAATATTTTTCAACCTAAAAGCATTGTTTTGCACCTGATATCAATAAAAGTTGTCGTGGGGATTGCTAAACCATGTTTATTCGACTAGATCTTTTTAAGTACGTGGATCCAAAAAGTATTTGAACAGTAAATTTCCGATTCTGGAAAAATTGTCAATATTTAACCTGTGGAAATTTTGTAAAAATCTATGGTACAGGAATGAAAGACTGATGTTGAAGCTTGAAGATTCTCCATTCGATGAACATTTTAATCATTTTCTCCGTGGGGAAATTTTTCCCCACTGTCAATTTACTCCCACTACCAGTGTATCGGTTCCTCCACTATCAGTTTACCAGTTCCTCCACTATTTTACATTGTCCCTATCGTGATTTGCTTCGCATGACTGCGAGGATACGCTCTTCTCTATGCACCCCTAATCTCCCCAACCTCTTCCTACACTTCAAAAGAGTTTGATGGGGCGGACCCAGGAAAAGGAAAGGAAGGTGCGGTCTGACATAGCGATTACGTTACAATCACTGTAAAGATGCCTTTGAGAGAAGTTACGAAATAAATTTATTTATCGGGCCGTATATTGCAAGTTATAAAAATTGTGCAAACATTAAAATGACAAAGGTGTTTTCGCAGGAAATGACTGAATAAATTTATTTACTCGAGCGTATTCTGATAAAAATTTGAATAAACACGGTCTTGTTATTTTGATAAAGCAATAGAAATTAGTCACCTGTAATGTTCCGTAATTCTGGTGTTAAATATACAGTGAATTGCACATTCCCAAGATAAAAATTGCGTATGAAAGTCGTTGCGTGTGTATCTCTATTGTATTTTATTTTATTGTTTTAACTGCAATGTTTTCTTGTTAATTCCAGCATAACATTTTTAAATTCTATATGTATAGAGGGTGTTCCATTTAAATCGATCCAGTCGAATATCTCCGAAACTGTTGATGATACTAAACAATGTTTCAGACGAAAGTTAAAATGTATCAAGGGACACACTTTTCGGTGTAATCTTTTTTCTATGTGTACGCGTAGAGGTCATGTGAAGATCAACTTTCTTTTTTTTTATTGGAATCATATATTTTTTAATGCGCACTATTCAATGGTACTGGTTATTCCCTAGATAAAAGTCCCAAATCACTTATGGCGAATAATCATTAATTTAGAAGATATTTTCATTTTAATATTGAGTATCGTACAGTATAGTACTCACCTTTCTAAGCAAAGGCATTTTAAATCATATGAAGATTTGAAATTTGGAAAAATCGCTCTGCCACAACATTCTACACACATAACATAACAAGTGAACTTTTAAATATATAATTAGATTTCTCGGAAGGTTAAATGTGGTCTACACCCTTAAATAAAATATTATTACAAAGAGAACCACCGTCAAGTCACAAAAACTATTTTCTGGATATAGAAACAGTTCTAAAAAGTATTTCAGTACTGGCCCTCCGACTTTCGAAAAATTGTTGAAAAAGTATTACGTGAAAATAGAGGCTGCGAGCTTTAAAATGACACCACGTTTATTGTTGTACTAATTTTTTGTACAAAATTATCGCAGTTCGAATATCGATAATAATTTTTCAAAAATCAGAAATTGATTGTTCGAATAATTTTTAGATCTACTGCACAAAGGAAATATGATTATGCAGAACGACACTTTCAATTCGGGGGAGCGGGGAATTCCGAGTAATATGTTCCCTTTTCGTAGAACGAATACGGCGGTTTAGGTCAAAGAACACACTTCAGTGAAAAAGTGCGGAACCGTTTCTCGCACTTTCATATAAACCTCCGACGGCATTGCCTCCGCGCGCTTCGATTTACATCGACCTCTTAGCGGCGGTTAAATCTTCAAAACGTTCTCCCTCTCTACCCGTCGGGGAACTTTCTTCAATTCGGCGAACAGATGTCAGTCCCGAGGAGTAAGATCCGAAAGATAGGTCCACTGCGAGCGCAGTTTCCATCTCCTGTCGGAAATCGTTTCGTTCGCAGACGCCAGTGTGAAAATAATTGAACTCGAACAACTTTTAATAGCGGAACCTAACACTAATTCAAACGATTCCACTTGGTATTCGAACCGGCAACGAAAAATTAATAGTTTCGGATCTATAATCAGAAAGTTTCGTCGTTCTGTATGCGGCCCCATTTATTCCGGAGCAGAATGTAGAACGAGAATTTCCTCCCTTGAAATGAATCTAAAGACATCGTTGAACGTTATGCATTGACACCGGAAAGTACTCGACGCTCGGCAATCAACGTTGCCATTAAGTGGAAGTAGTAGAGAAACTGAGACCAACCAATCAATAGAACATTCACTATAAAAAGAAATTAAACCATGTGTATTAGGTTGGTGCACATGAAATGTCGGATTTTTATTTCATGCGAATATTTGTCTCCCTGCTATTGTTTTTGACATAACCTTTTCGATAGTCTTATTGCCTGTTACCACGGTTATATTTTGCTGAGAAAGTTTTCTTATTTTGAATTTCCTTTAAATATGGATTCTCCTGATGTTCGTGTAATTTTTTCTATGACTATAAACTTGGCAAAAATTCTGAAAAACTACTTGTAATATCAATCAAGCTTTTGGGGAGAATACTGTGAACGAGAGTTTCGTTCTGGAGATTTTTCCCTAAAAAATGAGCCGCTAGGAAGATCCAAAACGTCCGTAAATAACGGTGTTTTGAAAAGATTAGTGGAATCAAATTCAAGTGTAACAGAAAAACAACGATATTGCAGCACCTTACAAAAATTGGTAATAATATTCATTTCAAAATCCGACAATTCATATGCAACAGCCTAATACAAGCACATTATATTTTCTTTTTTTAATTAATTTATTTAAAGTGTTTCTGCCATTATCAACCACTGTTATATCTTGTTAAACAGGGTGTAGCCGGACGGGTGGAACAACCTCGCAGGGGATGATTCTACATGTACACATGAGTCAAAAAGAAGGAATAACATTTTTTCGTTTGCCGCCTCGTTTTCGAGTAAATCGATTTTGAAGATGCAGCAAACATACGTGCTGTTGATAGGAATCGTCTGACGCGTCTGATCATTGCCAACCGATTCTACTTCTACATTAAATAAAGTCTATGTTCTCGAAAACGAGGCGTCAAACGAGAAAATTTTATTCCTTTTGATCGACTTATTTTTACATGTAGAATCGTCCCCTGCCCGCAGAGTTGGACAAATCTTTATTCAAATAATAAATAAACGCGTGATTGTAATTGCGAATAATAACTAAACTTTTAATGCAAATAAAGATCATTAAAATAACGCCAAACGTGATCTATTTATTAAAATATGAAGAAAGATATTGTCACAGAAAAGTTTAAACTTGTTCGAGAATTATAAATAATGACATGCACAAAATTACAGTAAAGCCCCGATTGTCCGAACTAAACAAAGACATCTGCTAGTTTCTATAATAGAACAGTATTAAATAAATCATTAATTAAATTAGCAGCTTCAATCTGTATTGGTTGAACAAGGAATAGTGATCCATATAGAGCAACGTGATATGAGAACTAATCTTCATAAATCAGGCTAATGTTTGACATGCAAATCCACTAGCGCATTCTATTGTGCTTGTTCCATCTGGCACTACACAATTATTTTATGTTCTTTGGAATCATGTTTGCTAAAGAACAATACTAAACGATATCAAAATTTACAACTTATATTTTGTATGGATTTTGGTTATTTTAGTTTTTTGTATTTCGTTTTGTGTAAATTACAATTCATTTTGTTATGCTTTTATAATTTACAACTATTAGATGAATCGAAATATTGTACTGTTTGTATATATTTCAAATCGTGTTATTTATTATTGTATTGAGTCCATTTATTTTTTGTATTTCATTTTGTATAAAGTAATATACATTTTATTTTGTTATATTTTTATAATTTATAATTATTCGATTATAGTTATTTCAAGTTATTTCAATTCGTGTTATTTATTATTGCATAGAGTACATTTAATTTTGTGTATTTTGTTTTGTATAAAGTACATTTTATTTTGTTATAGATATTTTTATAACCTATAACTATTAGGTAAATTGAAGTATTGTACGGATTGTGGTTATTTCAATTCGTTTTATTTATTATTGTAAAGAGTACATTTTGTTTTGTTATATTTCGGTAGTTCCATATGAATCAATTGAAAAATAGAATAAGTGTAAACATATTTCTACAGTTTTATTCATATTTTAACTCTTTTGTCAAAATTCAAATACCGGTGTACTGGTTTTTTGGGAAATACTGGAATTCGAGAACCGATTTTTCAAGAGTCAATGTGACAAGTACGCAACACTAACATCAAATCACCGTATTTAATGAAATCGTTCGTAATAGGATTGTACGGTATTGTGCGCGTTGAGTTCCCAAATACCGCAATTCATTTCCTGAATTTCGCTGGATTGTAAATCCTGCTACGCTCGCTCGCGACGGTATTTAGAGTCGCAAAAATATATTGACGCGCTCAGCAATTTTCCACAATGAAAATTACAGAGGTTACATGCTAACGGCATTTTATTTTCTTAGCACTTTATTACAAACTGGAATATATCTATCGCTTGGAAACGGACTTTTGTTACATATTTTTAAAGGAGTACATGGCATAAAGAAATTTTCTGAGAAAAACAAAATTAGGTCATCAGGTACAAAGAAATTTTGTTCAAATACCATAATATTGTTCGTATCATGTATATACATACATTCTATATATAATAATAATATTATATCATATTACAATTTGTTATATTATTATAATATTATTATTAGGGTTGTACTAGTATGTATGTTTACGTACTTTTCAAAAGAAGTGGAAATTTTGTTGAATGTCACGTATATATTGTACACATTTTTGAAAAATATATATGCGAAACAACGCCGCTGTCTGTTTCAAGAAACCAGAAAAACCGTGGAAATAGGGATTAATTTTAAACCGATGAAACGTTATCATATTTGAGTGAAAAATACGACGGAAGGTATAAGAAGATAAATATTTAAACATCCACATAAAACTGATAATTTAAAAACTTATACGCTCTCACCAGAATATTTGCCAATATGAGCGGCAATCCATATAAACTATTCTTTTCGTACGCTTAATACTTTAGGATGCTACCAGCATACTTTAAATCATTCGGATATCAATGGATTAAATGTTTATTAATGTATACTAAGAGTACATGCACATTAGCAAATGGGATGTGCATGTGGGATAATGGAATATGGTGAATAACACAGCGATCGTGTCGTCTACGTCCAGTAAATATAGTAATAGAAAGATAACGAAGGATTAAACCCGTCGAAATTAAAATCCTCGCAGCACTCTTAATGCGCTGTCAGTCATTTCGTATCGTTTACATTAATCCCTCAGATTCTGACGAAGGTAAAATAATGTCTCACGTTATTATCGCCTAAAGCCCACTGTATATAGGATTAAGTATCGCGGTAATAACCGTCCCGTTTACGCGAGAATTCTACAGAAACTCCAGCATTTACCCGGCAAAGTCAAACATTTAAATGTCGCTACGGACGCTGTAACTCCAGGCGACCATTCAGCTGCTTCAACGCGCGTCTTTTGCCTATTTCCCTAGCACGTTTCACATATTTTATTGAATGCTCTTTTATTCCAACAGCAGCCTCGAAATAAAGATACCGCGGTTCCTCTCGGAAATCTGATGGAAAACGTATGCAGTTGATAAATTAGAAGAAACACGTTGAAACATGTTGGTGCAACATAACTACGGTTTTTATTGTTCAAAATTCGATTTTCGAAGTTTTCAAACGTTTTCGGTCTTCCGGCTTCTCGTTGACTCGAACTACTGAATTTTCGGTCGTCTGATTTGACGGTGAGTTGAACTACTGAATTTTGGTGCCAAACCTTTCGATATCATATTCTCCTAATACAAAATTCGATTTTCGAGGTTTTCACAAAATTATCGGCCTTCTGACTTGTCGTTGAGTTGTGCCACTGAATTTTCGTGCCACCTCTTTCGATATTATACAAATATTATACAAAATTCGATTTTCGAGAGTTTTAGAAAAATTTTCGGCCGCCTGGCCTGTCGTTGAGTTGAACCACTGAATTTTTCTGCCACCTCTTTCGATATCGATATTCAGTAGTGCAACTCAACGACAAGCCAGGCGATCAAAAAAATTAGGAAGTAGGAAGTAGGAAGTACGAAAATTCTGTGACAACTCAACGACAAGCCAGACGACTGAACTTTTCGAAAATTCAGTAGTGCAACTCAACGACAATCCAGGTGATCGAAAAAATTTGGAAAACCTCGAAAATCGAATTTTGTATTAGGAGAACATGATAACGAAGTAGCTGGCAATAAAATTATGTGACAACTCAACGACAAGCCAGACGACTGAACTTTTCGAAAATTCAGTAGTGCAACTCAACGACAAGTCCGAGATCAGAAAAATTTTGTTTTCCGTAGTTTCGCTACGTTTGCAATTCCTAATCAGTGATGTAACTCAATGACAAGTTAGACGGTCGTGAATTTTTGCGGAAATCAGTAGTATAACTCAACGAAAAGTCGGCCGTCCGGGAAAAATTGGTGATTCGATAAATATAGACGTAGATACGTTTATTTATTACATTGTCTTTATTCATTCATTTTGGATTACATAAAATGTTTGTAGCTTACATTTACATAAATTATATTCTAAACATTTGTAACGCGAACACTTCTACTGCAGACTTCTACCGCACTACTGCAATACTGCGGACTGCGGTCACAGACAAGGCACGGACAATTATATCAAAGACTATTACATCAGTCCACTGCTATACTGATATACATATTGTTCAAAGAAACCGAATATTATGTATTAAAAAATTGTTGAATTTCTCTTATTTTCCAACCGTTTAACAGTATGTACTCCTTTAAGTGGTAAGAAATTGGTAAGTTTGAACTAACGAGACTATTGATTTATTAAAATTCTGCCAAATGATTAGAAAAATTTTTCTATTTATTGCTCCCGGAATCTACCATCTGCGCGGTGGCAGATTTACAAGATTTTTATTCCCCCAGGTGGTGACGATGACCCGGTGGATCTCGATTCGAAGAGAGAAATATTAGAGCGTTCCGATCGATGCTCGTAAATATTACTTCCGTGTCGAGTGAATTGATGCTGCGTATGAAAACCAAAAGGATTCTGTGTCATAGTGACCGACAATTTTTTGGGGTTTTCTAATATTCAACGCAATATTATTCATAATCCTCGTTCCTACGGACGTAACCAATCGTTAATTCAATTAATAATCAAGTAACAAATTTGACATTTGTTCAATATCCTCTACCATTGGTCATATCAAATGTCAGATTAATTATTATGTTCAAACAAAAAATCGGCACGTAGTGTACTAAAATTAAATTCCCCTTGTCCACGTTTCTTTAGACAGATTTGTTTTTTTTCAGATATGTAAAAGTATTCTAACATTCTAAATTTAACAATATTTTAAGACGTATGAGTACTGTAATTATCATGTGTAAAATTGTTGCTCTAAGTTTTTTATTCGTCTGTACGGGGTGATCTACATAAATATCTCCTTTATTTCCGGTAACATAACAAATATTTTTAATGCAATGTAAATGGTATCACAAGACGAATGATTTGCTAATGTTATTGTTTTCTCAGGGTCATTTTTCCAGAGCTTTCAAGGTCATCCATAATTTTCTTCTTGTAAATGTATATTTATTCCCTTGCATATTTTATTGGGTTGGTAAGAAAGTAATTTCGGTATTTTAAGGTGAAATAAAACCGAGTTTCCTTGTTCAAACGACGAACTTTAATCAATAAAATATTTGCTTACTTATTCTGTTTGACAAAAGATCGTCGTGCAAACAAAAATTGGGTTTCACCTTAAAATACCGAAATTACTTTCTTGCCAACCCAATGGTCGACATTAAATCGCATTCAAAGATATTTGAATAACATGATCTTAATTCCTCTGAGGAAGAGCTAGTTCAAATGATCTTGGGAATCGCCCCTTTCAAGAAGGAATTAGAACATTTTTTGACACCCTGCATTGGAAACTACAGCATTTTCCTTCCAAATTATAAATTTGACCATTTATAGTTGATTAACTGTAAGCACCACAAAGCTCGATAATATTCTTTACCACTCACAAATGAAGTATTGCCGGCCAATTAAGCGTCCGTCGATACATCAATAAATGCTCGTTTTATATTTCCGAGCAGATTATACTCGGCTGGTAGAAATGAACAGCGACCAATTCCAGATGCATCGAATTCTTCGCCGTTTCGAAAGTGCACGCACGCGAGGTGTCTGCCATTTAAATGAGCTTCTGAATAATGTAACAGGCAAACGCGAGTCACGCGACTAAATGTATCGGTATCGTAATAGGTGTGAATTCGTCGAGATAAATTTGCCTCGCTGCTGTAATTTAAATCGTGATTGCATATCAAACGTGTCCAGAAGAAAGTGGACTAGAAGACGTTCGTCGTTCTTGGTAGTCGGTGAACAATACAACACCAACACATTCAAGGCTAAACGAAAGAAGTAAATAATCAGTTAAAAGATCGAATAAAACTGTTGCACTTTTACCTGAACACAAGTCTTGATCTGGCAACACTGATAACCTAAGCCAAATAAAATTGACATCACCAAAATTTTGCTACAATGTACGTAAATACGATATGGTTCATACTAATGTGGATATTATGACACAATAAAATGTAATTATTTATTGCATTAAGAAGAAAATGATAAATTTTTGTCAGTTGACAGCAAACAGGAATAACGAGTTAACTGCCCATCCCAAGTTAAAAGTTTAAATTAATTATGAAATAACTGTAATTCACTGACTGTTATTTTCCCTATTCTGAGATTTTTATCTTTCCATTTTCTCAAAACATAATAACTGTTTCTGTTTAATTAAAACTGTTTCCTGCGTTCAAGAAAATAAAAGTTCCTGATTTATTTTTATTTTTTTATCATTAATATAGAAATTACAATGTACTTCCATCCCGCTTTCCTTAAATGCTACAAATTAAACGCATTCTTTAAATGCTTAAATATCTACAAATATATACGATCCGCCAAAACTTTTATTAATCTTCTATCAAATATAAAATAATTGTTAAAACTGAGCTCTAAAGGAGTTAGAGTACTAATGTACAAAGTCAACTTAGGATGGAAACGAAATGAAAGGTAAAAGTGAGATGAACAGCTTCTGTTTATAAGAGTGAACAATTTCATTCGTCCCCTGATTAAAACGATACATTCTGTGGCGGTAGATTAAACGATTCACAATTTCAGATGTATCGAATAAATAAAAAGAATTCTGAATGGCATTAACAAAAGACTACTGCTTTAATTAAAAATAATTTACCGTCGGTACAGCGAGAGTTTTCTTTTCGTTTCGACGCGCTTTCAATGCAAAGTTCCCTCAATTAGTGGCACAATTAGTACAAAGACATTGTGACGATAGAGGAAATTGGCGAATAGACTGACAGTGTTTTCATGCAAAAGCCTTCCCAGCCACAAATGGCTGATGGTTGTATTGTGGTAAGTTAACGTCATTATGCGCCCTTGTTGTCGTAATTAGCGATTTCTCCTCTGCCCGGGAACAGAAACTGAAAAACCCAACGCTATTATTAGGAAATCTATGATCGAGCAAACAGTGTACGACAATATGCTCGGAACACGGATGCGCCATTGATAGCGAAACAACGAACAAATAAGTAATTTGAGAAATTATGATCATGAGCATAATAGTTGTAGTACATTATATAAGTTTGTTTACGTATTAACTTGACAAACAAAATTGAAAAGACATTAGAAGAATTTAAGGACAATATTACAGCGAGTTGAAGGAAAAATAGAAATTATGCATATTTTAAGCATATTTTCAGAAACACCTGGTATATCGAAATGTTAATGAAATTGAAAAAACAAAAGAAGTGCCTTGAAGAGAAAGAAACGCTCTTTCAATTGCTTTTTTGCACAAGATTCTACGATAATTTTTTCGCTTTCTGGAGACAGTTAAACTTAAAAAGCCAACATTTACTTCAATGTTGAATAACTCGAATAAAAAAAAATCGCACAATAATCAACAACCACACATTTTATACGGGAAAGATAGGCCTTTCAAATGACGTTAACGCGATTTATCCAAAAAAAATTTTTCACCCCGTGTAATGTTACAAAGTTGCACAAAATTTTTGTTAACCGTCAATGTTGTCTTTATCTGACTCTAACTTTGTAAAAAACAAGATAGTGAAAATTTTAAACATAGCATCTGAAAGTAGAGGTTTCACGCTTTCAAACTGTTGTCTAACGATATCGATACAGCTATTTTGGCCGGAGTTACGATCATGTAAACTGGTAGCAATTTTTCGAGTTCGCAGAGGTGATCCCTTAAATCTTTTGAGGAGTGTATAATTTTCTATTTTTAATGCGGTCGAAAGAGAAAATATATTTTCATTAACCTTGGTTTTCTTGTAATTGACTTGGACAATTTTTTAGTTTGCACAAAGATCCGCTTTATTGTTAATAATTTCGCGCACGATCTTGCAGCAATTATTTTATTGTTGAAATTTTCACCGTATAAAATTCAATATTGAGAGTCTCCAACTATACAGGGTTTCTAAAAAATGTTGTATTTCCTTGAAAGGATTCACGAAATCATTCGAAGTAACTTTTTCTTTTGCGAAAATGTTCTCCGCGGCTTTGTTAAAGAGTTACTACCAAAAAAATCCGCTGCAGCGGACGGATTCCGGCTCGGCCAATGCCAACGCCAATGTGGGTTGCAGCCACGCTCTGGTTGGCCCGTGTTTTTGGTTATTTACCCCTTCGAAGGACATACATTTTCGGGACACCCTGTGTGCAGGTTGAGCTAAATATCTGATATAGCTTGTATGTCATTGATTTGTTTTATCATTTATTCAACAAAACTTTTTGCTTCCAACTATTTTACAATGAAACTACAACCTGCATATTTCTGGCTTTTTTCAAATTAAAATGAGACCAAACACGATACAATTTGAATCATATTTTCTTCGTTGATTGTCGATTTAGCAAAACCTCGATTATCCGAACCGAAGATATCTGTATTCTCCATTATCCGAGGGTAAACAGTTCAATCAAAACGAACCCATGTATTTTCATAGTACAATTATAATTATGTATGTTATAATTATTCAAATTACAAAGAAGATAGAGTTCCCATTTGAAATTCTTAAATAAATTTCTTCATTCAAGCATACATTGTTATGAAAATTGCGAAAAATCTAAATGAATTCAGTCTTGTAATGGTCCGATTAGGGTAGGTTACATAGATTTTCCGTTTCTGTTACACACCATTATGCAAAAGAAAGAAGCACCCGGCCATATCTAATAGAAAAGCTTAAAAACTCAAATAAGAACACAGAAAATTTTGAGAAAGGATTCCGCTGTTTAATTGAATAGTTCTGAGAATATGTGTTATTGCAGATTATTTAATACTTTAAATGCAATAAATCAAATTGAACAGTTCAGAGAATATATGTCATTGCAGATTATTTGATACTTTAAATGCAATAAATCAAATTGAACAGTTCTGAGAATATGTATTATTGCAGATTATTTATACTTCAAATGCAATAAATCAAATTGAACAGTTCTGAGAATATGTGTTATTGCAGATTATTTATACTTTAAATGCAATAAATCAAATTGAATAGTTCTGAGAATATGTGTTATTGCAGATTATTAAATACTTTAAATGCAATAAATCAAATTGAATAGTTCTGAGAATATGTGTTATTGCAGATTATTTAATACTTTAAATGCAATAAATCAAATTGAACTGTTCAGAGAATATATGTTATTGCAGATTATTTGATACTTTAAATGCAATAAATCAAATTGAACTGTTCAGAGAATATATGTTATTGCAGATTATTTATACTTTAAATGCAATAAATCAAATTGAACAGTTCTGAGAATATGTGTTATTGCAGATTATTTATACTTTAAATGCAATAAATCAAATTGAATAGTTCTGAGAATATGTGTTATTGCAGATTATTTGATACTTTAAATGCAATAAATCAAATTGAATAGTTCTGAGAATATGTGTTATTGCAGATTATTTAATACTTTAAATGCAATAAATCAAATTGAACTGTTCAGAGAATATGTGTTATTGCAAATTATTTAATACTTTAAATGCAATAAATCAAATTGAACAGTTCTGAGAATATGTATTATTGCAGATTATTTATACTTTAAATGCAATAAATCGATCATTGTACGATACAATTTGTACATAAAGATATTGTCTGTAATTGTATCTTATAATTATACTGGGTGCTTCTTTCTTACAGTACGGAATAGTTAAATATGTTCCGACGAACGTTTAAAGAAACATCAATCAGAAGATCGAGGCACGTTCATTTGCCGTAAGACTCGAAATCCCTCGTCCCTATTCGTCGTTACTCGTGTCACTAGACGTCACCTCTGGTGGAAGTACTTAGGGGAACTTTCCGCCACCATTACCTGCTAATTTTAATCGTCGGAGCTGAACGACGGTTGACAATCGATTATTCAAATTACATGCTCAATTTGAATGTTAAAACCGAGGAATGACTCAGTAGCCGAGCGGGCGAGCGTAAAAAGTAGGAGTGGACTTGACGTTATCGTTGCTTTTTATTGGATTATAGCTGACCGACACTGAATAGCTAAAAGCAATTTAAATTATACTTCACGGACTTTAATTGCGTCTCGCTGTTCGGTCCAATTTATCCACGCTTTCGACTCGACAGCGTGCACGATAAGTGGAGCACAAGTATGTGACCCATCGATACGAGTGAAACAAATAACCGTATGATCATGCACGTGAAACAAGCCTGCAGCAAGTGGTACAAATTGTTAGGAACAATTATCGGGAACGCGGAAATAAAGAGAGAACGATGCGTAGAGAATTCCAGGTTGGTAAGCATGAAAATGGTTTTCGTACGTTCACCCTTTGCCTTACAATAACGTGTCAGACTCGTGATGAAGATTCTGAACAGATAATTATAGATTTCTATCGATCGTATTTATTGTTAATAAAATTGTTAATGCTATCGGCGGAAGGTATCGATCATTTGTTACTAATTTACAAAGCCACTCTGTTATACGTATTCTTAAATTTCAAAATATTCTTAATTTGTTTTAATAAAAACAATTGTTCACAGACGCAATTCTAGTGACCCTTGAAGACGATCTAAATGTAGATCGAAACGTCGGAATTAATTTAGTAATTTGCAAAGTGGGGTTTGCAAATTAGTAACAAATGATCGAACCCTTGCGTCGAAAGCATTAACAATTTTATTCTGAAGAGAGTCTAATAAATATGTACAGTGGGTGCAGAAAGTATTCGTACACCTTTTAAAATAGAATAACTTTTTTATAGTTGTACCAAACGACCTGATATGCAAAAAAAATTTTCCAAAAATTATAATTTACAAGGTTACATGCAAAACAAGGCATTTTTTAAAACTTTTTTATTTGGTTCCTCAATGAAAATTAAAAACATACGTTTTTTAGATCTATGTTAGTTATACACTTGCTGAAAATTTCATCGAAGGACCCATTTGATTGAAGGGTACCTGGAAGAAATTAGTTTTTTTACCTATTTTCTCTATTTAATCATACGAGAGAATTCAGAAAAAATCGAACAGATGTCAAATTCCTAGATACATATGCTGCAATTAATTCGAATGTTTTAGTTGGAAATCCCAGATGTATAAAATCGGGAAAATACAATTTCCCATTGCAGTTTAGGAGCGACATCATTTTCATTTTGTGCAGCATCAGTGTATAGTTGTAAGTTCATGAATTTTTTCGGATTTTTCGGGAAGCTGCGCCGTGGAAAAAAAAGAAATAAATACCGCGTTTTTCGACCTCTTTCCAGGCGAAAAACTAATGCAGCATTATTGGAAATCTCTATTACAGATGAAACAAGTGCAATATATCCGTTTTTATTCTAGAAAAGTGATTTATGGCAAAAAGATCAGTAGTTTGAATTGCAAAAGAATTAACCGAAACTGTCATGTTATTTTCATTTTATTAAAATTGTCAAAAGAAGAAATATACAGGGTGTCCTAAAAATGTCGGAGTACTTTGAAAGAGGTGGTTCCTAAGATTATTTGAAGTAACTTTTCCTTAGCAAAAATTTCCGACTCTGCTTCGTTAAAGAGTTATTAACCCCTCACCGTATAATTTTCTTTACAGTTACAGTGATTAAAACTTCTCTATCCCCAAAAATGTCGGAGAAGTGAAACGAAAATTTATATTTTTTATATGGCTACATTTATTGTAATGCTTAAATATTGATGACAAACGAATCGGATTGATTTCATTTAAAAAGGAAGGCGAAATATTTGTTAGATTTTGTTTAAAATCTTCATCGCGAGTGTGACTCGTGAAAATACGGCAAGCAGTTAACGAAAAACGAGAACCAATCACAGCGTGGCTACCACGGACGAATTCCAGCTTGGCCAACGCCAACACCTGTCTCTGATTGGTCCGTGTTTTTCTTTAATAACTCCTTAACGAAGCTACGGAGAACATTTTCATCCAGGAAAAAGTTGCTTTTTAATGAGCTCAGGAATGACTCCCTCTCGAGGAAGTACAATATTTTTTAATAAGCTTAATCGCATAAACACTGATGCGACTTTGTATAAATAAACATTTTTTAAAAGTACAATGTCACTGTATGAATGGTTTAATCTCTTTTTGCAATAAACGTTGCATCAAGCTTTTATTTTGCACAAAGCGGATCTTTATTATGCAAATTAAAAATATTTTGCATTTATTGTGGACAGCAGGAATAAAATAAAAATTGATTTCACCTCTTAATGACTTCTTAATTTGGTAAAAACAATTCACAGAGGCAATTCTAGTAACCCTTGAAGATGATCTGAATGTATGTCGAAACGTCGGAATTGCTTTAGTAATTTGCAAAATGGCTTTGTAAATTAAGTAACAAATGATCGAACCCTTGCGCCGAAAGCGTTAACAATTTTATTAACAACAAATACGATCGATAGAAACCTATAATTAATAATCTCAATGACTTCGTTGCATCAAGAACAACATTACAGTATTCTTAAACTTTTCTAAACTTTTACTGTTTTATATTTCACCCAACCAGTTTCTTCACAAATGCATAAAAATCCGCAGTTTACTAAGCACGAAATAAGTTGTTCCAATTTTGTGTGACTTTTTTTATGCTCTGAAAACAATTTTTACCGGTGAATCAGGGCAGAACAAGACCAGGGGATTCGTAAAACAGCTTTTCGGGTGAACGAAGTGTATTTATGTCTCGTTAACCGAACGGATGAGATCGATGGCTCTCGTCAGACTATAATATCATTTCGTAACGTTAACCAAAAATGGCGACGGCGAGCGGCGTGCGTGTTATCCATTCATTAGAAAATGCGCTGCCTGGCGGAACATTGGGAGAGGGTCAAGCGTACTTGAAAAAAGGATTACGTTCCAATTTGTTTCATGTTCCCGCTCGTTACATTAAATGTCCGCGGTAGTCCCGGTAAAAGAGGCAGGTGTTGAACGATCCATTAACCAGTCCGGGTAATTGTGTTTTAAGCACGGCCTCGTTGCCATGTTATTTAGCGCGGAGTCTTAATATAAATCGAATCGTTTCACGGCTGGCGGAAAAATTGATAGAGTTCCCGTTTCGTATAATTTTTTAATATCGGCCGGTAATGTTCGAGATAATTAGCTGAAAAGTCAGTGGCCCATCGCCTTTCGGCGGGAAATACTTTATGCGCCATTTCAAAACTATTTTGCGAATTACGGGAAACGCGAATCTCTTCGTGAATCTAAAACCGTTCCTCGTTTTAGTAAAATAACATTATCATAGCTGAACTTCTTCATACAGTTCAGAACGATGTTAATAATAATATAATAATAGATATAGTATTATAATATTAATGTAGTAATTATTATAATAATTATTATAATAATATTAATACAATAATTAATAATAACGAAATAATATATTAGTCATTTCAATAAAATATGAAACTGATTTATTTATTATTATATTGGTAAAATATGACTATGACAGTATAATTTGATATGTTTACAGCCTCCCGTTAAATTTCAACATTTTACACAAAAATATAAATATTCAATTCAATTATCTATTAAATTATCAAAATAATAATATTAGTTCAACAGAACTAGATCGATACCACTTCCCCTGCCTATCCACTTGCATTTGTGCCAGACTGTACCTCATTAGCGATTCAGTCTAATTTGTAACTAATTTCCGCATCAAAACAAGCCAAGTTCAACCGTTGAATCCCTATTCATCAACCCCCCACCCCCTTCACCTTATTACCTTCAGTCACGAATTATTTAATACAATAGTTCCTAAGCAGTTAGTGTCTTACGAGTGTTCTTAATAATCTGTGTACCTACTTATTAATAGACTTCGAGACTACATTTTCAAAATAATGTAAGATAAAAGTATCTCCTACAAGTCTAAACAAGAATGTTTGGAGAATATTCAGGAATATACAACTTTCAGTTTAAGGGTGAATCACGAATCGTGATCGGTAGAGATTATTCTGTTATAAGCAGTCCGATCGAAAAACTTTTTATCAGGTACAGCATGGTTTCAAGAGAACTTTCACGTGAATATAGTAAATTTTTCGTCATCTCTTTTTTTATGATTTTTCAAGGAATTTTATTTTTGTTTTATTTATTCAGAATCAAAATAATTTTGTATCATGGCTACTTATATCAATACCAATCGTATTGGCCACTTCTCAGAGAGGAAAAATATCCTACAATCTGTTTACCGAACTCGAAATCATTTATTAGACATTTAGATAGATTTATCGACGTTTTGTTATGGAAGTTTATCGCAATAATTTAATCAGGATCAAAATAATTTTGTATCATGGCTACTTATATCATTACCAATCGTATTGACCACTTCTCAAAGTGGAAAAATATCCTACAATCTGTTTACCGAACTCGAAATCGTTTATTAGACATTTAGATTGATTTATCGATGTTTTGTTATGGAATTTTATCGCACGTCTTATTCTGGCACTACATAAACATAAACATAGCCCCGCTGTAACGTAACATAGTCATCGATGTTGTTTCACGCGGTCATTTCGTATACCATAGTCGTTGGAATGATACCTAATTTATTCTATGTAACGATATTTTACAAGCTCTAACAATGGCAAAACGATTGAAACTGTCTAAATTTTTACAAAAAGTGAACAATATACCAACGGAATGCTCTGATATCGAGAATGACGAATTGTACGACCATGAATAAAGTGAATCAGAAGAAAATGAAAGTGAACTTCATAGTGATAATGGTTATAATGAAATTATAGACAAGGAAATCGTCAGTAGTCCTCGGAAAGTGAATTAGAAAATATTTTGAATTTACGTAAAAGAAGACGTGCTGTTTGCCTTCAAGTTCTGAAGATGAAAATGAAAGTATACAAGAGAAAGGGAGAGAAAGAGATCATCGAAATGGAATTGCCGCAAACGGAATCAGTTGGGAAAAAATAAAAGAAGGGTCTGCTGCTGGAAGATTACCACTACATATTATTTTCAATGGCATATTCGGCCCTGATTCATTTTATAAGATAGTAATAAATCAATGAATACAAAAATATTCTGTTATTACGTATTTTTTAAGGACCAGTCATTCTGACTGGTTTTGGTAGAAATAGTTTCGTCTTAACTGTTGGTAGTTCTAGTGTTAACAAGCTCCTCCGCTTCCGAGAATTTTTCTCATTGGTTCCGCACTTGCCGGGTCTCCTCTCGTTTTCTCCGGTTTGCGACCTCGAGCACGTGGGGAGCGGCACGAGTTCGCTCTCCTTGAATAGAGTTCATTTACTATGATAATAGGTGCAGGAAAATTGAGTTGCCAGATCAAAGTGTCCCTGGAAATTGGAAAATTATTCCTATGATTATCTACTTCTTCAGGGAAGAGAAATGGAAGGTAGGCTGCTTGTCCGAGCTGTGACGGATCCTTAACTCCGACTGCTCAGTTTGACAAGCTCTTGTTGACTCGACTCCACTTGATTCGATGTGTCACTCTTACCCTAACGAGCTTCTAGAGACGCGTTCTATTCACAGTCGAATTAAAAACGATACAACGTGCTATGTTTCTTTTATTGTGAAGGCTGGAAAAGTAGACATTCTCTTAACGCGGCCCAATGGGTTGGCAAGTAAGTAATTTCGGTATTTTAAGGTGAAACAGAGCCGAATTTTTTTATTCGAGCAATAAACTTTAACGAACAAAATAGTTTCCCTTTTGTTCGATGATCTTTTGCAAAAAAAGAATAAATAAGAAAATATTTTATCGATTATAAGAAATTCGATGTTATTTCACTTTAAAATACCGAAACTACTTTCTTGCCAACACAATGTATCCGTACAGCAGAGCTGTGCTAATTCAAATATATTGTAATTGAATTACGCAATTGAATTACATTGTATTTCAATTATATAGTAATTCAACTACGTCGTAACTGAGTTACATAATTCAAACCTTTCAATCAATTCAATTACTAATTATTTTAATCAGATGTGTAATTCAAATACAATATAATTAAAATACAGCTCTCCAAATTATAGCTCAGAACTTTGAAGATGGGCTATATATTTTTATGTTTTTCTTTCATATACTCGTTCTCGTCATTCGCAATTAATGTAATATAATTACAAAGTATTTTATAATTGTACTCCAATTACGATGTAATTCAATTACTTTGTAATTATAATTCCTGGAGTAATTCAATTGTAATTCTGCACAACTCATAAAACGTGCTATGTATCTTTTATTGTGACGGGTGACAAAAGTGGACATTTTTAAAAGTGGGAGCTATCCAAAATGGTGGAAAGTTCTTAATATTAAACGTGCAATATTAGATTAAGTATATTAGAAATAAACCTGTCAGATTTCATATTTGTATACAGGGTGTCGCAGAAACGTACTTCCCTGAAAGGGTAGATTCCTGAGGTCATTTGAAGAAACTTTTTCCTTTGCGAAAATATTCTCCGCGGTTTTGTTAAGGACTTATTAACGAAAAACGCGGACCAATCGGAACGCGGCTTCAGCAGACGGATTCCGGCTCGGCCAATGACAACGTCTAGCTTTGCGCGCGACGCCAGTAGCTGTGCCCCGATTGGTCCGTGTTTTTCGTTAATAACTTCTTAAGAAAGCCGCGGAGAACATTTTCGCAAAGGAAAAAGTTGCTTCAAATAACCTCAGAGATACCACCTTTCATGGGGATACAACATTTTGGGACACCCTGTATAATACCGTAAGATCGAGTATTAAACGAAACCAAAGCGAACGTGATTTAATGTATTTAATGTATTTTAAGCGATTAGTAATTACTCTGTTATATGAAAAATTACTTACCAGAAGTCTACTCGTCCTTATTCCAATAAAAAAAAATTAACATTGTACGTAAGAAAATTGTTAATGCTTTCGGCGCAAGGATTCGATCATTTGTTACTTAATTTACAAAGCGTTTTTGCAAATTACTAAAGTAATTCCGACGTTTCGGTCTGCATTCAGATCATCTTCAAGGGTTACTAGAATTGCAAAATGACTTTGTAATTTAGTAATTTAGTAATTTGCAAAATGGTTTTGTAAATTAAGTAACAAATGATCGAACCCTTTCGCCGAAAGCATTAACAATTTTGTTAACAACAAATACGACCGATAGAAAGTTATAGTTGTACCCAAGCTTGGACATGGACAAGGAATTTGAAATTTTCCGGTAAAATACCGCGGTACCTGTGGCAATCTAAGAGTTTTGCTATTTGCATGAATCGGATCCTGTCCACTTCGAGCCTTTTAGTATTTCGGTGCCAAACATCGTACCGTGTTTCCTGTGACGATAAACAAATACCTCGGTCGCACCGCCTGTTAATGAGAGAAGTCTTTTGACTACGAAATTAAAAAGAGAATCGGTTAGCAAATGAAAACACGAGCCGGCGCGCGGCTGCTGCCCAGTAAATAGTAAATAACCCTATTTATTTTAAAGTAATTTTTGAAAATCGTATTTTATTTGAAGATTATTGAAAATATTTGTATTTTGTCTTTATCTTCAATTTCAATTTTAAATATTATTGTTGAAATTAATGGTTCGAATTCGATACATTTATGAGTGTTAATCGTTTCTTAACGATAAGATATACTGTATGTTTATACGGTTTCTCAGAGTATTATAACAATGCAAACAGTAAAATATTTTATTTCGTGTTTCAGATTGTTCAAATATGAAGTATTATATTTTGTGGATCAAATTGTTGAAATAGAAATATTTTATTTTCAGGTTCAGATTGTTCAAATAGAAATATTTTATTTTCGAAATTGTATATCTTATTTAAAATACTATTTTCTTCGAGCAAAATAAAATCTAAAATATTCGATAATATTTGAAATATCTGTTTCGCCAAATAATGCCCACCTCTGCTCTTGTTCAATAATCGTAACAAAAAAGGGAAAGTAGTACAAGCCAATAGTTCCTCGTCAGACAAGTGGACCAAGTCAATAACGAGATATCAGGCAACTAGAACAAGTCAATAGTGATTTCGAATACAGTCAGACTCTAACAAATAGAACATTCTACTAATTTAGCAATTTGTATTTAACAGCCAACATATATGAGGTTTACTATGTGCACACCGCCTTGCACTGTTTTTATGCGTATGGCTCAGATGACTAAACTAAAATATTGAAATTCAATGCAAATGTATCTGGGAAACTATAAATATTCATGAAAGTTAATGGAACAAAGCGTGATTGGACATGCATTTATAAAACGGAATTACGAAAAATAATTTACCAATTCTATTTAATGTTTAATGCCAGCAGTGAAACTCGAATGATTTTTAATTGCTTATTGCCTTAAACGATTCGTGTTCAATCGATTGTTGTGACTCATAGATAATTAAACGTTATCAAATTCTCTTAGTGTCTTCATAATTTTGTGTTCTATCTATCCAGATTTGCCTTCAGCGAATTGTGGATTTTTATGGAAAGTAGTATTAATAAATTTTCTTCGATTATTTTAATTTTAAAATAGTCCAGTCATAACTCCACGCAGAAAAAGATCAAATTATTATCATCTATTTAGAACTAGACTGTAACATTTTACACGATTATAATACAATAATATTCACAAAGACAGGCTTATCTAAAGACAGCTGACATACAGTGAACCACGAATGTATTTGAACTCGCTTTAAAACAGTAAAACTTTTTTTATGATCGGTCCAAACGACCTGACTTTTTTTTAGCAATTAGGAGAATTGATTTACCAAATGACATGCAAAAAGATTTTGAAAATTCTGCAATTGCTAAGAATTACGTGAGAAAGTAAAACAGGCACTTTTGTCAATTTTTTATTAGATCCCGTATTGAAAATTTAATTTCAATTCTGATTATAATTTTTAATTTACGTTAGTTATACACATGCTGAAAATTTCATCGAAATCGGTTGACGCAGAAATAAACATCGAAAGATGTAAGAATCTGTGGATTTTAAACTGAAACTGACTAAAAGTCGCAAAAAACTATGATTTTCACCACAAAACCACATTTAATTTTGATTTCGATGAATTGTTCAGCATGTGTATAACTAACATAGATCTACAAAAAAAACATATATTCTAAATTTTCATTAAGGGCCCAAATAAAGAAGTTTTAAAGAATGTTTTTGTTTTTTGCATCCAACCTTGTAAATTGTAATTTTTGAAAAATCATTTAGTAAACCAATGCTTCCAATTGCTTACAAAACGTCTTGTCGTTTGGTACAACTATAAAAATGTCATGCTGTTTTAAAGTACGTTCAAATACTTTCGTGGCTCACTGTACATAAAAACAGTTATCTTCGTGTAATTTTTCCATCTATGCACGAGTATATTCATAATTGAAGAAAAAAAATTGTCTGCATCGATTGCGAGAAATAGAAACCAAATTGGATGTTATTTCTTCCCTTAATCCCATACGATACCGTGTCTGACTCGTGATGAAGATTCTGAGCAGAGTCTAATCAATATGTATGCTAATAATTTCCTTTAAATCGAAATAAAATTCTATTGTGATTTTCTGCAAATACACCTATAATTTTTAGAACGATTACTAAAGGTGTGATATAATGAATTTCATTTTTGTTTTATTTATTCAGAATCAAAATAATTTTGTATCATGGCTAACTTATATCAATGCCAGTCATATTGACCACTTCTCAAAGTGGAAAAA
>CM052192.1:12291792-12307560 GCA_028455805.1 Lasioglossum figueresi | reverse complement strand
GCAACGCACCGGCCGTTGTCTTGTCAATCGTACCGTACAAGTTTCAAGACGTTACATTGCGGTAGTTCGTTGTCCAGCGATCAGTACAACCGCGCCAAATTCCGCGTCACAATTAATCAAAAAGCCCTTCGCGTGCGCCAGCGTATAAGGCAGGACCTGCTAGAATTGCCTTACCGACGAGTCCAACTAGCAGGTCCGGGACGAAACGCTTCTTTCAACGTCTTCCCTTTCAATCGAATCAATCGTTGTCTTTCGCAATCACATAATCCATTGAACCGGCTACCCAAGATTAATTTGGCGGGTAAGATAAGATTAATTTAGCAACAGTCGTGCGAGGGCATTCGCGAGTCGACGCGTCCGCGGTTAAAAACCGGGCTCAAGCCTTGCAACCTTGAGTGGAATCCATCCGCGCATCGCCCGCGAGTGTCCCTCAAACAACACGACGCAACACAAATGTTAATCTGGCGAGTCTTACAGTGGAGGAGTCAGAGTGAAGTGCTAATGTAAACACTTTGCCTGGCCATCATCTGGCGGATGGACAGTACACGGGTCTTTCATTTGCCGCGTGGCCCTGCAGCCGAAAGTTGTAAAGTCTGAGAAGCGGGAAGTCGAAAAACGAACATCCCGGAAGCCGACAGAGTAAAATTTTTATTCCGCGAGCCGTGAAAGTCAACACAGCCGGGGAGGTTGAGCGAAGTGGAAGGCGAGAAGTTGAAACAAGACGCACATAAAACGAGAAACGGCTGCGCTAGATTCTCTTCCTTCTCCTCTCTCTCTCTCTCTCTCGTTCTCCTTTCTCTCTTTCTCTCTGAACTACCCGGGAAAACACGATTTCGACAGGGAAAGGTGAAAAGAGGCGAGAGAGAAACGAAAGAAGCGTCTCGTCCACGCGTACTTATGGATGCCGGGAATATCTGGAAATCCTAACAACGTTAAAGGAGAAGAAATCAGAAGTAGATTGGAAGGACGAGTTAGAGGATGCTTCTTCCTCGATCTTCTTGCTCCGTACGGGAAAAGGACGAACACTCGAGAAAAAGTCGAGAGGCAAACCCCTTGATGAAAGAAAATAATCGATAGGATGCAATGGAAATGGGAAATCCTGCTTCTCTGTGTATCCGCCTTATCTATCGAACGAATTTACAGGAAACTGATCGGGAACCGAACAGACTCAACCAGCTTCGATCCGAGAAAAGCTACGCTATCTGGAAAAAGTATTTGTGCACCGATTAACACTAGGTTTACGGGATCCGTGAAAATGACGGGTTCTAATATTCTTAATTTGCAATTATTAAGATTGCAAGGATGCTTCCCTGAGAAATTATTTACCAAATATAATTCTTGGGGTATATACTGTCGGAAAAATGGCCAAAAATTTGGATAGGCACATTCTTGTTACGTTTATAAATTAATGTAAAATAGTTATGTTTAGACCGTAAACCTAGTGTTAAGCATCTAACTATTTATTTTCTTTTTAGTCACCTCCTCTTCACATATAATTACGAATCAAGTTCGTGATCTCTTTGTCTCCCACTGGATCCAAAGCTTCATAATTCATCGTTCATTTTATGATAATTTATTTTAGCCGAGTCACTGAAAATGCATTTTTTCTCGAAAATGGTGCATACACGCGCACAAGGTTTTCGACTTTGAGCGATTTTTTCCAGATAAAATATTTTATTGTTGCGCTGTGATTTAATTGAATATTCTGAAGCCCCTTTTACCTTCAATGATGGAATTTTTGGTTCAATTATTTTTATAATTACGGGATTTATTCATCGAGAGGATGACAAGTCTCAAATTGACCTTTTTCTTAAAAAGCGACTTTGTAGTTTCGTAAACTATTTTATTCCATATGTGTAGAGGGTGTTCCGGAATTGTATAAACGTGGAGGAGGTAATTCTACATGAGAAAATAAATTATATAATATAATTAAGTAAATATAGAATAAATTGTTTTCGTTTGACGCAAAGCGTTAACAGATTCGTTGCCAGCGTTTGTCATAACACATTCACAATTCCAGCGTTCTATTGAATATAGCTCGTTCTGTTGTAAAACGTGAAATCATCACAGAAAAACTAGAAATACTCCAAATATAATAGCACGTGCCACAATTGTAAGTAATGACATGCATAACGTTAATTTGATTTGGTTGACGTCAAATGGAAAATCGTGGTCGTTGCGCATATGTGACGCTGGCAGCGAATGTATTACGCTTATGAAACCCCAATTGACGTTTATTACAGCTACATTTGTTGTGCAAACAATAAGCTTAGCAAAGCAGAATAAGGAGAACATAACGTGATTTGACAACCTAACTTACGAGTAATGTTTATATGTTGACAAAGAGCACATATGCCGAGGTTACAGTCTTTTAAAAATATATAAATACAATGCGCTTCTGGCGTTGTTATTCCCTAAATAAAAAACCGAAAACATAAAATTCATGAGAGCTCACGAATATTTACAAATTCCTATCAACACTATTATGGTCCAAGTAACAGAACTAATAAACTGTTTATGCTCATATTTTTTGTTTATTTATATTATTTTTCACATATGTAACTGCATATGTACATTCTTCCAAGCTGACTGTGTTTTCGCATCACGATATGTAAACAAAGTTTTATCTACGTTCAACCGGACCAAAATTTATATTGCAATAAATTTCCGACTGCGTAGCGTCAGATCAACTAAAAGGTGTCGTAAATAAAAAAAAAAGTATACATTGATATATTAGGATGAGAAATTTTACCGTACACGGTGCAAATTATGAATAATAGTTACAGATGTCGACACCATCCTGTGAAATCCATAATAATGGACAGCATAGCGAAATTGTTTGAAATGTAAGAATACTCCTCTCGTTGTAAAAATAAAACCAGTTAGAATTTTTATAAAAACTAAGGTACAAAGTATTAATCATTTTGTCTGCATTTCCGACTGTAATTTTTCTATCAAAACAAATGTTCGATTTTTGCAAAATATTACTGTGTTCTGACCCCTGAAGAAGGTATTCTGATTTTCGAAGCCGTTTTTCCATCGATCCTTAGAAATATTTTTCAGAAGAACAATTCAACTTTTCTTATTAGGATTTTGCACACGTATTTATGGGTTCCTGAAGTCCTTAAGTTACATTTTAAGTAAAAATAATCGCAATAACATGAGTGCATTAAGTGCACAAATTAATTCGTGCCGATCGCAGTTAATCAATTACAACTTTATCTTAGAATGAAATCTTTCAATGACCGTATTGGAGATTTATTAATTATAACTTGCAAGATGAAGTAAATGCATAGAAAATGGTAGAGATTATTTTAGAATATGTTTCAGTTGTTTGCAGACAATCGATAAATTCGCGAAGAATGGGAAACGAACCAATTTATACACCTAATAACATAATTTGTTTCTGCCTTGAAATAGATGAACAATCGATCGCAAATGTAGCTTCGTCTTAACAAGAGTTTCAATCATAACGACCTGTACATGATTTCCTGTTGCAATTTGCGAAATTTGTTCGCGTTCACGTGTACCAATTTGTAGAAATCGACGGAAGTCTTTCGCGATCGATCTATCAACGTGATTCTATCGGGGTTGGTTGTATACCGAGTGTGGTGAAACGATGTTCTCATGATTTTTCAATATAATACGATACGGAACTAGATTGACGCTCGAAATACTGTACGAGGTGTGATCAAAAAGTAAGGGAAATAATTTCACTAAATAATGTTTCCCTTCATTTACTCGGTATTCCTTTGTTCAAGGTAATTCTAAATTCGTGACATAGTGCACAATTGCATTTACTATGACATTAGCGAAAACACTGTGGACTCAAAAATATATACAACAGTTATTAGATATAAAATATTAAATGAAAAATATACAGTACATAAATATAAAATGTTAAATGAAAAATAGATAGGAATTAAATATAAAATATTAAACAAGAAATATATGTATGTAAATGGATATAGAATATGAAATGTAAAATATCATACAAATATATAGCAATTAAGTGTAAAATATCAAACAAGAAAAATATGTATAGCAAGTGAATATAAAATTATTATGGTCAACAATAAATGACACTCGATCCTATATAAACCAAATTCTGCAACATATTATCAGATATTTTGTTTGGTCAAAGAGAATAAACTTTTCCTTTTAATTTGTTTAACCTAATGTGCAGCTATACGTAGATATATAACTCCCGTGATGATATTTCTTCTTAAGTGTAATAAAAACAGAAAAGAAAGATACGTCTAGGGATTAGGGATCTATCCCAACGTTAATTCGCAGCCGACTGAGAAAAATCGTTTGTAGGAAATCCGCCAACAATAGCGGCTTTCAATCGTCCACATCGTAAATAAGAGGGACTCTAACTGGTGACTGGTAGATGATGAGTTTTTTGATTGATGTGTGCGAGGTTGTTGGCGCGAGCTCGATTTTCAGAGAGGAAATTTGTTGCTAAATATTCCACTGCATTGTTCTGAATTTCGTCCGCAGAAAACGTTCGTTTTTACAACTGGAAAATTACCCTTTCAGTTCGAACTGTTGCTCGAGTTTTTCTGGGCAGTAACTCATACAATTTTTATTATTTTCACTAATAAACAATAACTTCGGTACTTCAGATACCCATAAACGTGTGTGCAAAATCCTAATATAAAATGCAGGAAATACAAAATTAAGAAAAAAATTAACCAATCTTATTTATTCTAGTCTATACTGGGGCTATTGTTGTGTAGAAGAACATATTAAAATTTCAGACCGATCGGTTAAATGGTTTTTAAGTTATCGTGCACGCCGATTACAAAAACGTTGTTTTGAGAAAAACGCGTTTAAAGTTTTGACAAGCGAATTATCACATATAAAATCTAATTACGTTCAATCAGCTATGCCAGCTATAATCGTATATAAATTCGAAAGTATTTCAAATTTTCCTCTGAAATTTTCAGAGGAACCCATTATCACCAAAGTGTTTATGCACAAGCAGTATATCATCCAAGTAGTATAGCTCAACCACTGGCCATACAAGTAATATATTGTTAATTCATAAGAAAAGTTACACAACTCAAAAGATATTTCTAAAAAGAAGTATAATAATAAATATATAAATTGTGGTGTACTTCATAACTAATGTACATTAACCCAGTGTCTGAATAACAACAAATTATTTTACATTTCTAAGTTGGCGATATACAATTTAAAAAATGGGCCATTTTAGGTAAATTTAGAAAATGTCTCTCCTCTAAAATCTCCATTTTTTTATATATTATTGAAATATGATACTTTCCAATATATATGATATTTTCTAAAAAGACGATTTTTCCGATCCAAGGAAATGTAACGTCCCCTTAACCCATTATCACCAAAGTATTTGTGCACAAAAAACTAGCGCGCATAGCCACAGCACGCATGCACGCAGTTAGTGGAGCAAAGTAATGATTGCAAACGTCGCCAAATTTTTGTGATACGGGGCAATTTTCCACTTTTTCGAACGACGCAAATGGTTAACTCACCGGGTAGGTCACCGGTGCGCGTTTGGCAACTGAAACACAACAAACTGAACGAATGGAAAGTGTTACAGGAAAGTCTAAAGTGGTGGAAGAAAGGTGCAAAGTGGATGTAACCGTAAGAAAGAGAAGCGAAGAGGAGGATGAGAAGAGAGGATGAACCGAAAGAGCAAGACCGTCTGAGAGGATAAGGCGCGCATTAGGTAGTATGTACGTAGCACACCTATGGCGTATATCCCCGCTATTGTACCACTCCATTAAACATTCACTGCAGTGTACTATAAAGCATGATATAATCTCGCAATGCGGTAAACAGTGCCGAGTTAAACAAGCATGGACTCTCTGCGAACCGCGACAGAACCGAGAGAGTAAGAGAGAGGGAGAGAAGGATAGAGAAAGGGAGAAAGCCGCAACCGCGTTCGAAACGGCAAACGCCGCTGCGAAAAGTAATTTCCAGACCAATCCCCGATTCTTCCGATGTTTCGAATCCTCCCTTAACCATTAAAATAACACTTAGCCCTTGTGGCTCAGAGACACCACTAAAAATGCATGTACCATCATCCAAAATGATATTTAATCATTAAGTATATGTCGGTCTCTAATCAATTACTAAACCTTTAAGATTTGTGTGAGGTATTCTATAAATGTCGTATCCATAAAATGGAAAACATCATGTAGAATGAAATTATTCTCTCCGTGTTGTTGTCAAATATATTCGACATTATATGAATGCATTTTTTAAAGGCCAATGGTTTGGTGAATTTGAGTTTTGTTTGTGACTCTCACTTTCATTGTTCAAAAGGAGACCTCTGCACTTCATAATTGTTATCGCAGTAGTCGGTTGACTGTGTTAGTTGTTTACGAGTTGAAGTGAAGTGGTCATCAAGTTTGTGAAAATACCAAATTTCTGAACGAAAAATAAAATATAGACAGTCATCGGATTGTTTCATCATCGAAAGTGCTGTCTTCCCGAATCTCGCAGCGAGAAAATTGAAATCGTTTAACGTTTAGTTAAACGCATTGATATCGAGACACTACTGCAAAATGATAACTCTGTAGCGGCTGATCGCAGCTCTACAGTCCCATAACTATAGTGTTCGCGGTTAATTGGATAAGCCTTTTTCTCGTAAACAAGAAAACTGGAATAGGAAGAACTTACAGAATAATTTATTCGCGACACGATAACCTGTGTTAATTTTGATAATTATTAAGAAATTGGTCGTCCTCACTGATTTTTATTATCTTGATATATGTTTCCAATAAAGTCATCGTTTTGAACAAATTCTCTTTAAATACTACTTTCATTGTTCTCAATCTATTAATATTAAAATACTATGACCGAAGACTATTTAATTGTGAACCAATCAGTCATCCACAGTAAAGTCATCTAATACTTCGTTTGGGATTACAATGGAACAGAAAGTTTCTGAGCTTCTTTCTGAAATCAATTAATAGATTTCCGATAGGTCATTCAATGTAACACTGGACAATGTATTATTTGTGTATCAACAATTCTGAATGATTATCTGAGATAATTAAATTCTATTTATCCGCTTCCATTCAATTATTTTCTTTACACGTTGATTTCTAGTCAAATATTTTAACAAAATCGAAGTTATTGATTTAATGAATTATTTAATCTAGACAAACATAGTTATGTCACTGATTGTATTTAATGTGACCCTCAATGTATTGAAGAGGAAACGTTTAAATATGAAGATAAAAAAATGAATGCCATTCCAATAGAAAAGCCATCATGATTCAACAAATTGGATCTAAAAATCTTATTAACAATATTGTTTACTACCATTCTTCCTTTTTAAAAAGAAGCTACAAAATTATTGAAATATTTACAATCAATTCTTCTGTTTCCCGGTTCCTTTTTACCTTACACAATATTGATGCATTTTGTACGTCATTTTTATACGAACAGACGACGCTTTGATAACAATAAAAATGAAACGACAATTTTGCTCAGTTTTATTGAAACTTTTCTGATGTTTTACGGATATCAATACCATGTGAATACACGCGCATGTGCACGATTCGTGTCCGAGTACTGAAATTGTTCTAGAGAACCGCACGGAGACCGAGTAAACAATATATTAGTTAATTTCCGCTAAGGAAAAAAATATTTCTGGAGTTGTTTGCTAAACGTCTGTGTTCCGAACAAAATATTAATAATCGTAATCGCAAACGGAGTAGCAGAGACAGCGCATACACCAACACTAAGATATTAATTAATCATTTCAGCGTCAACAGGCGTTTATTTATACAAACTAAACCGGAAACGACATTATTCATGAATATGTCAGGGCAAACGCTTGATGATAAATAAATACTAACTATAACATATCCCGCGGGTACGTCTTCTTGGGATCTTGTTTAATATTCAACAAAGTCTTTAATTGTTCTCTCTCGCAAATATGGGAATTGCGAGCACGAATGCAAAGCCTGAAATTACTCAAATTACTCAAATTACCCGGAAATGCCTCGATCAAAGCCAAAAGCCTGTTTAATCAGTCGCGTTGACGTCGTACCAAGCGAAGATGAATGGCTTATTTAGTGGCGTTCCGAATCAGACATATATGCGTTTCTACTGTCAAACAAAAAGTTTCGCCCAAGAATCGGACCAGAGTTCAAGTCCTCATTAACTCTTGCACTTCAAATTCAATTTATCCTCTTAAAACTCTCCGTAACGCCGTACAACTTTTAAGTACTCGCATTCGTTATTGGCGTTTTTTCAATCTTCCGTTTTTCATAAAATATAATACAATATTTATAATATTTTATATTATTATATTATATTATAAATATTAATCATAAATTTATATCAATATATACATATAATATTATATTAATTATATGTTATGTTAATTATATTAATATATTTTATGTCTGACATTCATTATTGGCATTCTTTTTGTCCTCCTTCCTCCATAAAATTTAATATAATACTTATCGTCCTGTACAACTTCTTTGTTTCCGATTCGTTGTGTATGAAACACTTTCGGACATATTTGTAACATTTTTCGGATTGAAATGAGACGAAACACTACCCAATTCGGAGTATATTTGCTTGTTCAACTATACTGTACTAGTGTTATTTGCTGTATTAGCAGTAAATCTAGATACTGCAACATTATATTCTTTCATACATTAATACAAACATGATTAAACACATTTCGTGCTGCAGCTACTAAAATCATTTCTATTTCAAAGAGGAAAAATATCTAAATGAAAAAAATGTAAGTTGATCGTCAATGATCAGATTCTCCTGTTTCTAATAATATGCTTTAGTCAAAATATATCACAACATGAACATCATAAAATTGGACATTTCATGTATTATACATATGGCAAGTATAGTATAAGTCATTCTCCACTTAAGTAGCATAGAGTAATAGGTAGTCAGACAAAGAGTATAGGCAAACCAGACGAACTGCCCTAGATGTAACCAGACAAACAATCCAATTGACATGAATCTCAAGTAAGTAGTATAGCTCAACCGCTGGTCATCCAAGTAGTACAGCTGAACCATCGGCCAGCCAAGTAGTATAGCTAAACCACTAGTCATACAAGTCGTATATCAACCACTGGTCATAAGAGTAGTAATATCTCAACCAATGGTCATCCGAGTAGTATAGCACAACCAATGGTCATCCAAGTAATACAGCTGACCCATCGGCCAGCCAAGTAGTGTAGCTCAACCACTAGTCATACAAGTCGTATATCAACCACTGGTCATGAGAATAGTAATATCTTAACCAGTGGTCATCCAAGTAGTATAGCTCAACCACTGTCCAGCCAAGTAATATATTGTTCATTCATAAGAAAAGTTACACAACTCAAAATATATTTCTAAAAAGAAGTATAACAATAAATATATAAAGTGTGGATTATCCCAGTGTCTGAATAACAACAAATTATGTTACATTTCTAAGTTGGCGATATACAATTACAAACATTGGCCAGTTTAGGTAAATTTAAAAAATGGCTCTCCTATCAAATTTCCGTTGTTTACACTTTTCTTATGAATGAACGATATATCGACTACTGGTCACACAAGTAGTATAGCTGAACCACTGCTGATGCACGTAGCATAGTTCAACGACCGGTCATCCGAGTAGTACAGCTGAACCATCGGCCAGCCAAGTAGTATAGCTCAACCACTAGTCATGCAAGTCGTATACCAACCACTGGTCATAAGAGTAGTAATATCTAAACCAATGGTCATCCGAGTAGAATAGCACAACCAATGGTCATCCGAGTAGTATAGCACAACCACTGGTCATCCAAGTAATACAGCTGATCCATCTGCCAGCCAAGTAGTGTAGCTCAACCACTAGTCATACAAGTCGTATATCAACCACTGGTCATAAGAGTAGTAATATCTCAACCAATGGTCATCCGAGTAGTATAGCACAACCACTGGTCATCCAAGTAGTGTAGCTCAACCACTACGATCATAACTTCTGACTGAATTTGAATTACTTCCCGATTTTGATGTCATCTGAAAGAGCGTTCTTTTAGCTTTAAGAAGAGTCGCGATGAGCGATCTAAGAATTTCCAGTCATTTCCAGTCCTATGCAACAATTTCGTCAATATGGCGTGAGAGAAGCATCATTTGCGTCATTATTTGCATTTCTGCTTAGGAAATCAGCTGTTGAAGCTTCTGAAATGGTTCGTGCGACACTGGGAGAGAACGCTGTATCTTACAGAACATGCAAAAAGTGGCACCAAAGATTTAAAGCTGGAAATTTTTATTTGGGAGACAACGATCGTTCAGGTGCACCGAGAAAGTTCGGTGACGGTGAGTTAGAGGAATTGCTCAACGAAAATCCGACCCAGACGCCAGAAGAATTGGCAGAAAGATTGAGAATCACCAGACAAGATTTAATTACATAAAATGTATTTGGAAACAAAAGAGGAAAGCACTTATTTCCACACTTAATATCTGTGTTACGACCGAATATTTTTATTATCTTTATTATTATCACCATTCAGAGGTTGAATACACGTCAAGTGCAAAGAACAGGGGCTGAACTAGAATATCCAAACCGCCGTAAAATGTCAGAACGAAGTATCATTAAAGCTGAAGTAACTCATTTAGAGTTTCGAACAAGCGAAAAATGTTCCCAGAAGCGTGACGACGAGTACAAACAGGAAGTTTCATTTGAATTCTTTCGGGACAAAGAACTAACTCCTTAACTCAATACTGTAACCGGATTAATTATACGGAGGGGAAAAATATGAAACCATGGGGAAAGTGGGTGAAACTAACTTAATAGGAAAAGTAAACGATGTTGCGCACATCACGGCGCCTACATCCTCTTCATTATACGAAATACATCCTAATTTTACGGCAAAGGGAATGGCTCCGACACGCTACTTTATTTGGCCGGCACGATCTTAAATAGTTTCAAATTTATGCTTCCGTCTACTAACATGCATTTCCTCGCCGGCCTGGGGATTCTATCCCCTGCAAAATTTACAGGGGAAGTTGCAAGCTTTCGCTATAAAATATTTAATTAGTTGTCTTAACGACTCACCGGCTTCCCCTTATTCCGCCATGCCAAACTTTTGCGGACTACGCCATGAAAATTTCTACACGGGACTAAATTTTCGCTAATGTTGCTCGTTTCGGTCTCGACGCGTCGCTTAATAAAACAACAACAATCACAGTGATACGGGAAACGGGAAAACCGCAAAGAGGTGACTTTAAATAAAAAATTAAGTCGAAACCAAATGTATAATGATTATTCGTTTTCGAGAAAAATGGGTTTGAAGGTCCGTTGAGTCGCGTGCTTTAATATTTGCAGGAAGTATATAGGTATCCCAAAAATGTTGTACTTGAGACCATTTTTTTCATTATTTTTTTTTTATTAACGATAAAACATACACGAATCAGCTCGGCCAATCGAAACGCCACGCTCGGTGGGACCTCTGCTCTGATTGGTCCGTGTTTTTCGCTAATAAGAACATTTTCATAAAGAAAACAATTATTTAAAATGACCTTAAGAATCATTCTTATTAATTTTGATCAAAGTAGTTCCTTTTTCAAGGAAACGCAACATTTTTGGACACCGTGTATAGTATATTTATTACTTGATAATATATATCGTTTGTATCGCTCAGAAATAATGTCGAGACTATAGAAGAACATAATAGATCGAAACAAGCTAAATGTGAAAAACATTTATATAGGGTGACTCGGTTGTACCACAAGTTACCGGTCACCCTGTATATTCCCGCTGATACGGTTTCAAAGGAATTATTTTTATAAACAGTCCCCTTCTCCCTCGCCGATTACCGATACCTTTAATCCGCGTGCGTGTCCAACACGTCCGAAATGTTTTTCCAATACTCATATCAATTTCCGTGATACAGGATTTTGGGTGTTAATGCGATAACGGTAAAAATATACACGAAGATAGAGACAAATACTCTCGCGCTCAAAAATCATGTAATAATTCGCCGATAACGTGCCGCTTGTCCGTGGGACTCGACATTTCCATGCGGAAAAAAACGTAATCCAGTCCGGTAATACGTTTCTGACAGTTTATAGAAAAATTCGTAACCGATGCGATACCGTTCACGTTTCCAATAACGTATCAATACCTACGGTTAGATCTATATGGTGTCCCAGGTTTAAACTGCCAAAACGTTTCGTTGCATTCTACACGTCTAGACAAGAAACAAATGTTACACATACCATCATATGTTACATATTTTATATACGTTATACAGACAGTGGTTGTTTAACGCTTCATTAAAAAGTTATAAACAAAAATACAGAACTCGAAGGGAACAGTTAAGCTACATTTATGTTCGTGTAGATTTATGTAGTATTGCTATTTGCTGTCATTAATTTAATACTAATTTTTGTTTAAAACATACTAGATATTAGAACTAATCGTTTAACACTAATTTTAATTCTTTAATCAATTCATTATCTCTTTGATTAATCATTTAATAGAAAGCTGAATCGATTGCTGCATAAGAAAATATATGGTTCCATTTAAAAAGTCAAAGTTGACTATTAGTTGAAAAAACTAATAATACCATGTTTCATCTATTGAAACCATATAATCTTTATCCAAACATTTCTCGCTGTGAATAATAACGAGCAGAGTTGTGCTAATTCAAATACATTGTAATCGAATTACGTAATTGAATTACATTGTATTTCAATTGTACATATAGTAATTCAATTGCGTCGTAACTGAATTACATAATTCACACCTTTCAATTAATTCAATTAATAATTATTTCAATCGGATGTGTAATTGAAATACGATATAATTAAAATACAGCTCTCCAAATTATAGCTCAGAACTTTGAAAAAGTGCGATATATTTTTATGTTTTTCTTTCATATTTAATGTAATATTATTACAAAGTATTTTATAATTGCACTCCAATTGCAATTACGAATTACATTGTAATTCAAATGAATGAAGTTCCGAGGTATAAATTACAATATGACCGAATTACAATGTAATTCGATTACATTGTAATTATAATTCCTGGAGTAATTCAGTTGTAATTCCGCGCAACTCTGTTAACAAGTAATTAACTAGCTTCCAGGTAATAGCTATTATATTGTACATATGGAAAATTGTATCGATAATATCTCGTTAACTGTTAAATTTATGATATACGAAGGTCAATACATTTTTACGCCGAATGTTGTGCTTCATCCGAGTTCGATAAAAAATATTGGGCATTCTGTGTAAAAAAAAACTGAAGATGATCTTGATATCTTGATAAAAAATCGAAGTAACAAGAATCAGATTGCAGCACTGTATTTCCCCCTAGGAACCATGCAACATTTGTTAGAACACTTTTTTTTGTACAACAAATAACTGTAGTAACGAATTTTTAGACAGGATGTCGTTGGGTCCTCAATGGCAGGAAGATGGGCATAAAACAGAAAGGCCTGGCAAAAGCCAGGCCCAAGGGAAGAAGGCCATTAAAGAGAAAGCGTGCCGGACGAAAACCAGGCCCAAGGGTCGGCTGCGTTTTCCGAAGACACACTCAGGTTATGGGGATGAGTGCGGGTGTATGAGTGAGGTCGGGGAGAAGGACATTTTCGTGAGAGAATGAGTCAGTTGTTAGTTGATCGCGAAGAGTGAAGGTCTTAGTGCATTGCTTGCGAGTCAGAATATTTTGTTATGTATTAAAGTCTAATACCTATTTGATCCCTTATATAAATATACTTTTAATAAATAAAGTTCAAAAACACCATTACCACATAACTTACGAGTTATTCGAGATCGTCAGGTTACGAGACTCGCCGTATATTGTAAAATAGTTAAACGGAGGAAACATTATTAGTTCTACCGAACAAACATGCTGCAGGGATCGATTGTCACCTATTAATTTCCAATTGTTAATAATTCACGAACTAATCCACCCCATTGCAACGCAGTCACTCTTCCCGTCGACTTATTCCGGCGAGCAGGATGATCCTCTAAAAAGATGGCCACCTGTAGTCGAACAGCGTCGTTACGCGTGTCGTTATACACTTAATCCAAAAAGCTTTACGAAACGAGTATTCTCGACGGCAGCGCCGTTGTTTAATCGATTTCGCGATTTTATGCGTCACAGGGGATTAATTCCAATTGTCAAACAACTCTTCCGTTTGTTCCGTCTGGCGACGTTTGCGCCCCCGTGATTGTCAACGGTGCTTATTATTTTACGAAATCGGCTTAGCGATCGGTCGCGCGCGAACGCGTTACCAAGTGTTTACGACCGTTTCGTTTTGCGAGCGACGCGGCGTGCTCGCACACAACGATGCCGCCTGCGCGACGGGGAATCCACTTTAATCGCGAAAACGATTACGGATTGTCCCCGCAATTCTTTCGCGAGTTCCGCGCCGCGGAAAATTTCCGTCGAATTCGCGCGGTAACGCGAATTACGATTCGTTTTAATCGGGCGCGTGTCCCGTCGTGTTTTCAACAGGTCCAACACTGCGACGCGCGACGACGACGACGCCGCGCCGTCGAATCGCGAGCATAAATAGCGACGCGCGAGGTGGAAATTTCACGATATATTGTCAACTTGTCAACGGCCGCTGCAACAGCCGAGTTCTGCTCTTTTCGTCGGTCGGAATTTCGAATGTCACAGACAAATACAGTAGCGGGCAAAAGTTTAAGACGACTATCTTTCCAGTAGATTGTCGCATTTTATTCGGGATACTATACGTCGAACAATTCTCAATTGTTCTCAACATTTACACATACGAGGTGTGATCAAAAAGTAAGATGAATTTTCGTTTTCTTTTTGTTTCCTATGCTGGTACACTCGCCCCGAACATATGTTCACAGCTATATAGCATTTTTTGTTTGTTTGCGAGAAGCATAAAGGTTAGAAGTGTTTTGCGTGTTCGGCGAAGTTTGTTCCGAATCTGCTTAATTTTGAGAAGAAGAAACGTCGCGCGAGCATCGCTCAGGAGCTGTTGAACGACGTCAATGATGATCCTGACTTGCTCGAAAGGATCATAACTGGTGACGAATCATGGGTATATGGTTATGACGTCGAAACCAAAGTCCAATCGTCCCAATGGAAGTCCCCAGAAAAGCCAAGACCGAAAAAAGCACGCCAGGTTCGATCAAATGTCAAGGTTTTGCTCGCTGTTTTCTTGGATTATCATGGCGTAGCGCATCAGGAGTTCTTACCACAAGGTCGCACGGTTAATAAGGAGTATTACCTTGAAGTTATGCGCCGTTTGCGTGAAGCAATGCGAAAAAAACGCCCGGAATTTTGGAAACACAATTCATGGATTTAGCATCGCGATAATGCACCTGCTCGCGCATCGTTGCTTGCGAGTAATTTTTTGGCCAGGAACAACACCACGATCATGGCTCAGCCACCATATTCACCGAATTTGGCTCCTGAGACTTTTTCCGGTTCCCGAAACTGAAGAGACCCACGAAAGGACGGAGATTTGCAACGATCGAGGAGATAAAGACTGCATCGCTGGAAGAGCTCGAAGCTATACCAAAAAGTGCTTATCGGAAGTGCTTCGAGGATTGGAAAAAGCGCTGGCACAAGTGTATTATATCTGAGGGGAATTACTTTGAATGGGACAACATAAATATTGAAGAATAAACAAATATTTTCAGATAAAAATAAAAAGTCACCTTACTTTTTGATCACACCTCGTACACTCCCGCTCAAAAGTATGTGGGCGACACGTTTAATTTTTTATGCGGTCTAGTTTACACAGTACTAGAGAATATATATTTTAATAA
>CM052192.1:12259003-12285660 GCA_028455805.1 Lasioglossum figueresi | reverse complement strand
TATACAGTACTATTTATATTGTTGTATTGTTTAACTGCTGCAAGTTGGAGTACAATTTTTCGAGAAGCAAAAATGTAGTAGATCTGAATACTTCTTACATGTATTGTATATTATATATACAGTACTATTTATATTGTTGTATTGTTTAACTGCTGCAAGTTGAAGTACAATTTTTCAAGAAGCAAAAATGTAAGGGGTCTAAATACTTTTTACATGTATTGTATATTATATATACAGTACTTTGTACATTGTTGTGTTGTTTAACTGCTGCAAGTTGAAGTACCAATATTTTTTGTCTAAATACTTTTTGGATCGGCTGTGTATGCATCGTAAAATAAAAACCGCACGAACGTATGGGCCAACCGAAAAAAAAAGCAAACTGCAAACTAAAAATATTTTATTGCCTTTTGTAAACGTCCGAAAAGCGGTTTAACTAGTTTTTCAGGTGCTAGACTGTAATACCCGGTTTTTTTCGAAATTCGATTTTTCTATAAAAACCTGATTTCCAGCGTTGCGGAAGTCGCGTCGACACGCGTGCCGCGCGGATTTAGTCGTTCTTGTAAACCCACAACGGAACCGCCGCGCCGGGATTCGCGAAATTTATACGATACGCCGACGATTTCCTTGTAATCTCGCAACGTTTCGAGAGTCTGATATATCCGTGCGTAACGTTCCGCGCGTTTTCCGTATCCGTTCTTAGCCATTCATCCGCTCTAAACTTCGCTTTTCCTCTATTCTTTTTTTACCGAGAAAAAAATAACGAGTCGCACGCTTTCCAAACAAATTCAACATTTATATTTCCTTTGGAAGCTCTAAACCAGAGTGTTTTCGAGTTTACCGAGGCTTTCCCAATTGTTATACACCGAGGAAAAAGTGGGGCATGAAACGTATGCTGTCGAAATTCAATAACACAATATAAAAGTGTACACGAGGATCTCGATATTCCCGCGATCGGAGCACATTTTCCTTCCGGTCTTTTTCGTGTAAAAATCTGCTAAAACACTTTAGATACCGTTCACGGTAAACCGTTTCGCACGTTAACTACCGCGGTATATTTTGGTAAATCGAATTTTATGATTTTTAGAACACGAGAGGGTCGTAGTACTAGATTCTATTACATATACAGTGGATCACAGTAATATTCGGACACTTTTAAAGAGACGATAACTTTTTGAATATCGCACAGTAAGTTATCAGGCCCAGAAAAGTCGGAAAAATGTCGATTTCAAAATTTCGCGTGAGTCGTAAAATTTTTACTGTCCGACATAGCGAAAGGCAGAGTTGTGCAGAATTACAATTGAATTACTCAAGGAATTATAATTACAAAGTAATTGAATTACATTGTAATTCAGTCATATTTATAATTCAGATCTTCGTTCGATTAAATTACAATGTAATTCGTAATTGCAATTGAAGTACAATTATAAAATACTTTGTAATCGAACTACATTAATAACGAATTACGAGAACGAGGAATAATCTTGCGTCTCACGTAGAATAATCTTGCATCTTACGCAAAATTTTCAGAATATGTACGATTGACACAGATCTAACAAACGAATTTGTTAAATTTTCAATATAAACCCACGTAAGAAAGTTGTAAACAACGACTTTTAGAATGCTCTCTGCAATTCCGACGACGTGCAATTTTTGAAAAGAATTTCTTTTCTTATCCCGTAGTTAACTTAACTGCTTTTGCTTTCCAAAAAAGTTCAAATCGGATGATCAAATATTTAAAAAGTTCAGTATTGCAGTACACATGCTAATTTCTGGTATAATTTCGTTTCACCGTGAGCAGTGTTATGTTACACAGCTAAATTATGATGGAAGAACTTCATTACACATAAAATAAATGATGAAATTTAATTTAATATAATTTAATTGTGTGATGACAAAATAGGAGATATTTAACTTTTACACAACAGGAGGTAAGTAAATGGTACTGTATTTCTAACCAGCCACTGATAAAATATAATTGGACAATTGTATGTGAATTTATAATAACAAGACTTCTATTATTACAAAATAACCAGAAAAACGACAAAAAAGGATTTTTATTAAATATTGCACTTCATAAAAATTAATAAATGTAAACTATTTTATTATGCATAAGACTACAATAAACTAGACTACACTAAATTCCAAAATATTTCACTTTATTCTTAAACCTGATAAACGCAAATACACGTTCGCGACATTTTTCATTTCTACTATTACAGTATTGAGCATTATTTTATGCAATTTTTTATGAAGTAAAGCTCCCTCAATTCCTTCAACCGCAGACAAAATGAATCTGTATTTTTCTTATCATCTGAATCTACAAATCTGTGAGTCACTTATCTCGAATTTACAGTGACTCGGATTAACATTCGGGCGCTCTAAAAAGGACAATAACTTTTTTAAAGTAGAACTATACGGTTTGAACTATTTTAGGAAACTAGAGCAATTAGTTTACTACAGGATGCGAAAAGAAATTTTTTCAAAAATTCCAATTGATCGGAATTGTAGAAAAAATACTAAAAGTTGCATTTTACAACTTTTTTGTGTGTGTGGGCCTATATTGAAAATTTAAAAAATACGTTTTGTAGATCTGTGTCAATTATATGGGCTGTGAAAGTTTCACCGAAATCGGTTGATGCGAGAAAAGATCGACAGGCATTGAAAGCTGTAAGAATCCTTAGATTTATTGCTGTTAGAGGCCGAAAATCGTGAAAATCTGCAATTCTTATCATCTTTAAACGTTTGTAGATCCTTGCAACATCGACCGATTTTGACGAAATTTTCAGAATATGTTTAATTCGCACAGATCTACAAAACATATTTTCTTAAATTTTCAATATCGGCCCGCACATAAAGAAGTTGTGAAATGCAACTTTTAGCATTTTCTCTACAATTCCTTTCAATTGCAATTGTTGAAAAAAATTTCTTTTCGCATCCTGTAGTAAACTAATTGCTCTAGCTTCCCAAAAAAGTTGAAATCGTATAGTACAATATTAAAAAAGTTATCGTCTTTCTCACTAAATTTTTCATTTTCAAAGAATCATTGATATTAGTTAAACTGAACTGATTTTAAAGAGGGAAACTTCTACTTTTGCATCCCATCGGTCATTTTTATTTAATATACGCACCGTTCTATCTATTCTTATTCTGAAATGTTTGCTAAGACTAATGACACCCATCATATGTTTTTTATTGCACCACTTAATGCATCTTGATATTCTTTACAAGAAAGTGTTAACCTGCTTATGTGAAAAAATCATTTTCTTTAAGAGATATGAGAGGTTCAATATGTGACGATCATTTATATCATAGCATCAGTACAACATTTTTTGGACACCCTGTACCTACTTTTATTTCAATAATTTGCTGTATATTTTATTTCAAGAGATAAGTAGCAGAGTGGCAGAATATGAAAAAATTGGGTTCTCCCGGATCCTGATTTGAATAGTGTATTTTGTAAAATTGTAACAGAGCTGGAATGCAATTTTGTTCAAAGCGAAGCAGCAGATTCGTGATCACTGACGTCTGTAATAAACTTGCATCACGAAATGGAGATGTAATTTTCTCGGGTAGATCAAGAGAATGTTTGACACTTCTCGTCCCCATGAAATTCACATGTCAATAATCAATCTGGTTAAAAAATACCGACAGGTTACGAGATAAGTTTCGAGCAGAAATATTATCGACACTCCTTTGCACTGGAATCTATATTTTGACTATTAATTAAAAGAGAAATTTTATTTATTTATTATTTTTATTTTATTTGGCATTAGACAAAACGTTTTATAAATAAGAGAAAGATAAATCGAACGCATTTAGAATATATTCGCTTGCTTGCGAAGATAACGATAATAAGAGACGATATTCTTACATAATTGCTAAGAATTACTAAGAAAATAAAAACTACTAAAATGATTAATAATGTATAATTAACAGATGCATGAATTTTGTTCAGCTTTTCGCGATTCCAGCTCGCTGTGCGTCGCTGCAAATTTATTCACCTTAAACAAACGGGTATTTGAAATATCCCGCATTTCTTCTACAAGCTAGGATATTACCGACATAATTTATTTGAAAAATAATCGTTAAGATAATATACTGTGCTATTTGGCTGCGTGCCATTTGAAATAATCATATGTTAGTTGACGTGAACAGCCAAATCATTTTTTTTTTAATTATTTCACTATTTGAATTTCAAATGAAACTCGAATCATTTTTCATTTCATCAAATAATTCGTACTCTTAACAAATCTATTACTTTGTGTACGAAAGAACAATTTTAACGAGCACCCGGTTATATTATATACACTCATACACGAAAGTATTCGAACGCTTACAATTCTAACATTCAAGTAATGAAATATGTAATTGAAGTATTTGAAGTAATTTGCCACATATAACAAGTGGTTGATCTTAAGACTACATAAGTAACACTAGAAAACAATCCAACAATATATAGCGTTTTTACAATACATCTATTATAAACACGTACTATAATAGTACTATAACTATTTAATAGTTATTTAAATTGAATAATTTAAAGTTTTAATAGGAAGTTGGATCACCGTTTGCTTTTATAGCGACCCTAAGTCTGTTTTCCATTGAGTGAACTAACTTGGAAGTAACCGTTGGATCTATCGATTGCCATGATGCAATAATATTTCGCTTTAACGCTTCTTTCGAAGTAATAACTGTAGTTCTCAATCTTCTTTCCACCTCATTCCATAAATGTTCAATGGGATTTAAATCGGGACTTTGCGGTGGATGTGGCAACACGTGTGGAACATTATACAATACCCATTCTTTGACTATTTTAGCGGTATGTTTAGGGATAATTGTCCGATCGAAACCAGTAATTATTTGGTAAATTTAATTTTGATACACTGTCTCTTAGGGTTTCCTGCAAAATTTTTAAGTACTTTGTTTTGTCCATTATTCCGCCAATGAACACGAGGTTTCCCACTCCACTAGATACCATACAGATCCACCATTATGTTTAATAGTCGGCCGTAGATTTCGCGATGCCAATTCTGTGTTCTGTTTCCTCCAAACTTCTTTACGTCCATCGCTATCAAAAACGTTGAATTTACTCTCATCAGAAAACAATAGCGTGTCCCAGAACGAATTACTTTTATAAATAAATTTTTCGACGAATTGTAAACGCAAAATTTTATTTCTCTTGCTAATAAATATGGTTTTCGTCTTGGAACTCGTGCATGTACACCATTATTTCTTAATAATCGACGACACAATTCGGGATGCACTTCTTTCTGGAACTGTGTAGCCACCATTGATGCCAATTGCGATCCAGAAATAAAAGGATCTTGTCTGATTTTTCGTACGATTGTTTTCTCCTCTCTTTCAGTCAGCTTTTTTGGACGTCCACAACGGGACTTAGCAGCAATGTTACCTTGCGTATTAAATTTCTTCACAATATAACGAATCGTGGACTTACTTCCGTTTACAAGTTTTGCAATTTCACTTAACGATTTGCCCTCCTTATACCATTTTATTATTAATTCTCTGATCGACTTGCTTGTTTCGGATTTCTTGCGATACATTTTGTTATAGCGTTTATAATGGAAATTGTGACAGAAATTTTTAACACTGTTTGCCTTGGACCGACCGCTACTAAACTAAGCAATGTTTGTTTTCATTCTGTGAGCGTTGAAAATTGTTTGTCTACATTCTATTAGCGTCGGAAATTCTTAGTTGTCCAAAGTTCGAATACTTTTGTGTGCCACGTCTGGCATGTGTTTACAATATATGTATTGCAAAAACGGTATATGTTGTTAAATTATTTTGTAACTTCGTGTATGTAGTCTTGAAACCCATCCCTCGCTGTATGTGGAATATTACATCAAATGCTTTAATCTAACATACATATCTCATTAGTTGAATGTCAGAATTGTAAGCGTTCGAATACTTTCGTGTATGAGTGTAGCAGCTTTAATAACAATTGTAGCGACAGCGTAGTTATTCAAGTACAAATGACTACAATATCTGTACGACCTCGGACATTGGCATAAAAATGAAATCCAGACCTCCGCGGGAGGAGTGCCGTTGGCATTCTAAGCAAATCCGCTCTGCGGATTCAGAAACGTAAAAAGTACGAAGCGTATAAAATCACAGATACGTTAATTAAATTCCCTCGATGGCTACGATAAGTTTCGTCCATATGACGTTCGCTCTTGCAACGAAGAAGGCAACGAATAAAAATGTGAATCACCCCATTGGAAGTATTCGGTGTACCGTCGCATCCCCTTTTAATCGCAAGCCAACGCTACCGGATAAAACAACGTGTAATTTGTCGCAATTGGTATTGTTCGGTGTTTCCCGGTTCCGCGTCCCTGACTCCCCGCCTCCGTTTCTCCCCCTTGTTACCCCATTTTCCTCGACACGTATTTTTTCCACTCTCTCCCCATCTCTTTTCATCCCCCGCCTCCTTCCCAGCCACCATTTTTCCTCCCTATTTTCTCGTACGCCGGAAACCTCCGATACGAAACGGCGAGCTGGCTGAGTGTGCCCCAATTTTGCGGTGACCGGCACGATGTTTATAATCGCAGGTGAATAACCAACAATCCAGACTCCAGATTGCGAAGATAAGGCCGCATTGTTATGCGCGTAGGTGAGAAGGCACGCGGATTCCCCGAATTTCGATGCTAATTGCGAAGCCCACTGTGCGAACACTGTTCAATGCAGTGCTAAAAACTCCAATTTTCAAAGTAATAAATCCGAAGATATTTATGTCCTAACTAGACTCCGGATTTTATGCATTTATAACGAAAATGGGCAAGTGCGATTCAAATGATACCTCATGCAATACTTAAATGTTTAGTAATTGATTAGATACCATCGTATTTAGCAATGTAAACAGTATTTTGAATAATGGTACAGCAATTTTTAGTGGTGACTCTGAGTCACCTCTCGAGTGTTAAGGGTTAATACATTGTTTTCACCACATTAAAATTATTAATGAAGAATATAAATTTATATTTAGCTATTGTGTCTTGCAATTGATGCGCAAACTTTTTATTTTGCATTAACAAACCGGAGTCTAGTCATAACATATTTCGTCGCATAGTACAGTTTTTTGATATTACCGATCATTTTTCTATATACAGGATGTTCACGCTGTTACTAGCCAACGTTTTTCTTGTAAATAGTAAATATTAGAAAAGAATGTAGGAGGTAAAAGTAGTACTTTTTATACGCGTTTTTTATACGCAACACAATGGGGTATGTGATTTTTTGTTTACTATTTTGTTAGGCATGAAGGTGACCCTCGATATTTTTAATGAAATGCAGTATATTTTTTTATAACACGTGAAAACGTGTGTGTAGACGAATTCATCCGCATACTGCACAGTGACTTTCAAGGTCAGAAATGGAAGGAACATTTTGAATATTTCATACTAATTCAAACCAATGTGTTTACAAGTATTCCTTATTCGTACGAATCAGATGATGTTGTCATTCGCTATCAGAGTGTTTACTTATAATTTCTTCTACGACGAGACAATTTCAGTATTACTTCCGAAACCAATTAGTAATATCGCATAGTAATGTATTGTTATTCGGTGGATGAGAAAGAGGGATATGGTAAGCATTTATGTATTTATGGTTACCAATGCAATGGAAATAAAAGACAATGTAAATTGAAATACCTAGAAGAATATCCGGACAGAGTGCAAACAAATGAGAATCAGTTTGTTTTGCTTGCAAAGCGTTTGAAGGAAACAGAGTCCTTGCAAAATAAGCGTCATAATCGGATATGTCTTCTTTCTGAAGATAAAAAATTAGAAGTCGTCTTACATTTTGAAGAAAATCCAACAACTTCGGTACGAAAAGTAGCATCCGCGTGCGGTAGCCTCACCAATAAAGAATACTTGTAAACACGTTGCTATGAAATATTAAAAATGTTTCTTCCATTTCTGACCATGCATAACCTTGAAAGTCACTGTGCAGTATACGGATGAATTCGTCTAGACACATGCTTCCATGTGTTATAAAAAAATATACAGCATTCCATGTAAAAAACTGACGGTCATCTTTATATTTAACAAAATAGTACAAACGCAAAACAATCACATACGCTATTGTGTTGCGTATAAAAACCAGTACTACTTTTGACTCTTTCATTGTTTTCTAATATTTACTATTTGCAAGAAAAACGCTGGCTAGTGATAGCGTGAACACCCTGTACATGCATTTATTGTTAAATTTCCGAACGCTTATTTGATTGATTCCATTCCTGTCAATTTAATATGCCAAAACCTTCGAAGCTGCAGAAAAAGTTTTTTGAAATATTAACGATTTTTGAAAAAATTTCATGTTGTATGTTCATGATTTTTTACCGAAGTTTCGAAAAAGTGCCTCCGTGATTTTTTGGTTACTGGTTTTTCGATTAGTTTTTCAGATTGTCAAGATGATCAACATAATCAAGATGGTTCCAAGAATTGGAAAATTCGATAATTTAAAAAAAAAAGTTCGAAAAAATGTTCAATAGAGCGAGGCGAAGTTTAATTGTATAATTAACAGAATTGTCAATTTAAATTCATACACGTGACACAGATTGCGATTACGGTTTCAAAAAGTAATCGTGCAGCGAGACGAAATGGGATTTTAATTTTTGTAATTAGGAAAATCGTTGAACTAAATATACAAAGAATTCCAATTTTTGAAAAATTTTCTTTTCACATTCTGTAACTAATTCAAATTGCTGTAGCTTCTTAAAAAAGTTCAAATCGTATAGTAGAACTTTAAAAAAGTAATTGTCTTTTTTAGAGCGTGCGAATGTTAATCCGAATCACTGCAAATTCGAGATAAGTGACTCGTAGATTCGTAGATTCAGATGATAAGGAAAATACAGATTCATTTTGTCTGCCGTCGAAGGAATTGAGGGAGCTTTACTTCCATTTTCTGAATCTACATTATAGTATATGCAGAACGAATACGTAAAACAGAACCTATAAGAAATTGCATAAAATACTGCTCAATACTGTAACAGTAGAAATGATAAATGTCGCGAACGTGTATTTGCGTTTATCAGGTTTAAGAATAAAGTGAAATATTTTGGAATTTAGTGTAGTCTAGTTTAGTGTAGCCTTATATGCATAATAAATTAGTTTACATTTATTAATTCTTATGAAATGCAATATTTAATCAAAATCCTTTTCTGTCGTTATTCGTGTTATTTTGTAATAACAGAAGTCTTGTTATTACAAATACACATACAATTGTCCAATTACATTTTATCAGAACATGACTCGAAGTTTTCCTCGAGTAAACTCGTTACAGAGCCCAGGACTCCGTTTGTGCCCATAATTATGAAAGTGATCTAAGTGAAAATTGAAAAATTAAATTGAATTGAATTTTGAAGAGTACGGCTTTATTAACCCTCGGACAACGGACGATTTTTATAGCTATAGAAGTGGCAATGTTTATGACCGTTCACAGTTCTGATGAATAATTTTTAAAAATTTACTTTTGACGATATCTCGTGTAGACACATTAGTCTTTGCGATATCCTCAATAACACAGCTATTCAGTTAGTTTAACTGCCACAAACTGAGAACTCAAATGACAATTTGGATGTTCCTCGTCAAAAATGACTCCGGCACAGCACTCTGAGAGTTAATATTACCAATGACGATCGCTTCTACAAATATGCTGCGAAGGTTTTCTAAAATTCAAAGAAAGTAAGAACGCGGTAGCACGTAATAGGTCCAGGTATTCATAATTCAAAGTTCCGGAACAGTAATGAATAAGTACCTGGTTTCCCGACAACACAGAGAGAGAGAGAGAGGTCGATGAATTTAGAGTCTACAGTTTGATTAAGAAATTTACGAACAAGTAGAACTGTATCCGTCGACACAACCATACAACGTCTTTCCACGAAGGTGATTTAAAAAAAGAACGATCTCCGCAAAATTAACCATGACCGGTTAATCTTTTCTTTTCTATTTACTTTTTAAGTTGCATCAACCTCACAAGGGTCAGGCAACTACAAGTTTATACACGAGTGGTCGCTTTTTAGATACTGCACTGTCTTGTAACATCAAGAAAACACATTAACAGCCGAACAATTCCGAAAATCCCACAAAAAAACCAAAGTAATTTAATTCGCTGTAATAAAAACCGAAAAGTCAAAGTTTATAGTAGGAATATATTGAATTCTTTTAAGCCATAAAAATTTCGACAAAGTTCGCTTCAAAGAATTGTATAACGAACAAAATTAATTTTTAAAGGTAAACGAATACTTGCGTCATCCCCATACGACGGAAATGGCAGTCAAAGTGTTGCTCTATGTTTAGTTACGCAAAATAAAAATAATCGACATCTTTCTTTGAATAATTTTAACAAGTAGAATATGATCTAACGAAACTCGGAAATCCTTCTAATTATTTCTTGTTGCAAATCCACAGTGTAATTATAAAAGAAGAGGACAAAGTACGCGCATTGTGTAATCGGAAATCAATGTTGAAATAAATCCCTGTTAAATAATCTGGTTTTGTCAGCCTGCATCGAACAAGGAAAAACGAAAAATGTTTGGAATGACCTCGTTCAATAAAATGTACAGTAACCCACGTCACATTGTATAAATCGCAAGAAAGAATAAAGCAGATAATGTGTCGAACCTCACCGTATCCAGCAATGTGTATAACAATCGCATGGTGTTGTGTAAATTTCACGAGAGAATACAAACGAGTTGATATGTACAACAATCGCATAGTGTAAAAATTACAAAAAAGAATAACGCAAATTATGTTGAACCTGACCACGTCCAAGAATGTGTACAACAACCACATCATGTTATAGAAGTTTCACACACAAGTTAAACACGAACACACATTTAATGTGTCCAACAATCACATTATACTGTTGAGATTTCAAGACAGAACAAATCGAATAAGTTGATCCCGACAATATGTCCAACAAACACATTATACTGTAGAGATTTCAAGAAAGAACAAATAAAATACTTTGACCACGACTACCTTCACAATATGTCCAACAATCTCATTAAGTTGTACTGATTTCAAGACAGAATAAACAAGATAAGTTGTTCACGACTACCCCCACAATATGTCCAACAATCACATTACATTGTAGAGATTTCAAGAAAGAACAAATAAAATACTTTGACCACGACTACCTTCACAATATGTCGAACAATCTCATTAAATTGCACAGATTTCAAGACAGAATAAACAAGATAAGTTGTTCACGACTACCTCCACAATATGTCCAACAATCACATTATATTGTAGAGATTTCAAGAAAGAACAAATAAAATACTTTGACCACGACCACCTTCACAATATGTCCAACAATCTCATTAAATTGTACAGATTTCAAGACAGAACAAATAAGATAAGTCGTTCACGGCTACCTCCGCAATATGTCCAACGATCATATCACAGAAAAGTGAAGGACCAATAGAGAACACAAGATGAGCACGAAGGTTCGAAGAATGATCACCGAAAAAAGCTACGTTCGCAACAGCGATCCAGCAAAAACAGAAAATTTCCACGCAAGAGTAAATAATTCACACGATTTTGTCGCGCAATCTTTTCCCAGGTCATCGCCAAGAAGCATCAACTGACGCTTCCAGTTGTTTACGAAGGCCGCCGAGCAACCCTAAATTTAACGACCTCTCCAGTGAACTACCCGGCGACCGTCCACCAGCGTTCATCAGACCAAAAATTCGATTTGCATCATCCGCGGGACCGTGAAACTTACACGTATACACGTACAGTTGGCCTGGATCTCCGTTCAATCACTTCCGTGCGACGATAAATCACAGAAACGAAAACAATTCATCGAACATCCCACACACTTGTCGTCGACCCGGGTGGTAGCTAGGTAGCTAGGTAGAGACCGTGTAAAACCGTAACACGGGAACGCACCAGTATCCTCGAATAAAATCACCAAGTTGTTCGATCAACCTTCCGTCGATTACAAATCTCCGGGAAGGACGTGTCTGGGTATATACGGGATCCACACACTGGGGGATCGAGATTTATGGTGGACGCACGATCGACACCTCCCGTCACATGTCGCCGGAGTCTCCGCACCGGAGGAGGCTCATCGATGGATCACCGCGTTCCCAGGACTCTGTCCGTATCCTGGGGATCGATCCGCGGACACTAGCTCGTCGCTGACGATTTTCACCGAATCGCACTGGATCGAGAAGAGATCCTCCGGGACACGGGAAACTTTCGGATGACGATAGATCGCGACCGGGGGACGAAGAAATGAAACCGGGACTGTCGGATGGCGAGCGGACGCGGTCCGAAACGTGGTGCGAAACGATGCGAAACGGTGCGAAACGGTGGGAAACGGTGGGAAACGGTGCGAAACGGTGCGAAACGGTGCGAAACTACGAACGAGATCCGATGTGCGCGCGCGAACACGTAAATATCGGCTGCGATCGCGAGGAGAGCGAGCTTTCCGAAGACGCGGCTCGCACGCCAGCTCCTCGTTAGGACTTCGCCTATGGACTGGCGGGCGCCGCGGCAAAAGCTACGGCGCAACACGCCGACGCATCTACCCCCTTAGAACCCCTTGGCCCCTTTATCGCGGGGTGATACCAACCAATACCAATACGAACCAGACCGCGCTCTCTCGACGCTTCCAGCTTTCCTTTCGCGCCCCCGTCGAACGTGCTCTCTCGCGAAACCCCCGATGCAACGCGGACGCGCGGCGTCTACCCTCTGATCGAAATTACGGGATGTACCTCGTGCTCGCACCCGAGCTCATGAGTTTTATTGGCATTCCGGCCCAAGGTCCTCACGGCGGAATCGTCTTCGGCAATCCGCACGGAGGATCCTTCAAAAATTACACGATAACCCGAGCCGAGCCGACCCGTGACGCCACGCCACGCGACGCACGGTGCGACGGATCCCCTATTTAAGCGGGTAAAGAAAATTTGATGGCTAGGTACTGGAGACGGTCCACGACGAAACACGCCGCGTCTATCAATTTTATGGCGCACTGCGAATAATTATAGGTTCCCGGTAATATCGCTGTGTATAAGAGTGATTTATTAAAAATGCACGGTGGTCCGGATATCGGAGGCCTGTTGGTAATTTTTGAGTTAGTTAAGCGTTGTGCATTAAGAATTTAATTTCACCATGTAACAGGATATGGGATTCATGTACCGACATGCTGAATAAACCATGTCTGGTTTATAGCATTAAATAATAAATAAATAAAGAAAAGAATGTTATATAAAGCTTGTCGGGAAACGCCTTTATCACGGAGTTATAAAGAAATGTACGAGGTGTGATTAAAAAGTAAGGTGACTTTTTATTTTGATCAAGAAATATTTATTTATTCATCGATATTTATGTTGTCCCCTTCAAAGTAGTCCCCCTCAGATATAATACACTTGTGCCAGCGCTTTTTCCAATCCTCGAAGCACTTCTGATAAGCACTTTTTGGTATAGCTTTGAGCTCTTCCAGCGATGCAGTCTTTATCTCATCGATCGTTGAAAATCTCCGTCCTTTCGTGGGTCTCTTCAGTTTTGGGAACAGGAAAAAGTCGCAGGGGGCCAAATCCGGTGAATATGGTGGCCGAGGCATGATCGTGGTGTTGTTTCTGGCCAAAAAATTACTCGCAAGCAACGATGCGCGAGCAGGTGCATTATCGTGATGCAAAATCCATGAATTGTGTTCCCAAAATTCCGTTAAAATTGCTTGGCACGAACCAAACGAGATGCCGACATCATCGGCAACTGCTCTAATGGTAATTCGACGATTCCCCAACACTATTTTCTTCGCTTCTTCAACGTTTTCATCGGTTGTTGACGTGCTGAGGCGTTCAGGGCGAGCTTCGTCGTTAACATCTTCTCGGCCATCTTGGAAGAGCTTGTACCGCTTATAAACATTTTTTTTTACTCAGAGTACACTCACCGTACGCCACTGTCAACGTTTCAAGTGTTTTGGAGCACTTAATTCCATTTTTCACACAAAATTTGATGCAAATTCTTTGATCCATTTTTTTCGACACCAGAAAATCGCCGAACACGCGAAACACTTCTAACCTTTATGCTTCTCACAAACAAACAAAAAATGTTATATAGCTGAAACTGTGAACATATGTTCGGGACGAGTGTACCAGCGTAAGAAAAAAAAGAAAACGAAAATCGACTGTAGGTATCCCGCGTTATTCAAAAAGTCACCTTACTTTTTGATGACACCTCGTATGTATATATATATATACTCTTCCGATTATTCCGAATAGATTATTAGTTATTGTACATAATTGCAAATATAGTTTTCCAAGTTATAAGTAGTTGTAAATAGAATGGAAATAGAAATAGATCTCTTTAAGTGTAAAGTTAGTTATAGTGAGAGAATAATTGAAAATACTTACGTCAAACGTAATCTTACAAGTACGTATGTTTGAAAATATTTATGTATATTCCATAATTATATACTTTAGCGATTCCTCACCGATATCAGTAATCTTAAAATACATGTATGTTGTATATTCGCAAAAAACTACAGCAAATTTTGCTCTTCTTAATTGGCCGAACAATTTTTCATTTATCATCATTCTTTTATATAACAAATAATGTACGAATAATTTGCGTTCGCAGATTAAAACTGATCACCCTGTATATGGGGAGTGGAAATAATGAAAAGGGAATGTAAAATCGAGAAAACAGCAATATCCCAAATCATCTTTTTTTTTTTATTTTGGTAAAAAGGATTTCCTTGTTAACTGCAAAATTCGAGTTTTAGAAATATCGACAAAATTCTAACACCACCGATAAACAGGCATTTACATATTGGCGTGGGAACATGTTGAAGTGGGGACATGTTGCCAATCATCGTTTTTTTATGAAACGTTACAACAATTTTAGTCTTCATAAAAATATTTGACATTTTTCTATTAATATTCATGTCGGAGAGCTAAAGTTATTCCTGTAGTATCGTAAATTCATAGCGACCGTCCCCGAGCCTGGACCTATGCTTTGGAATTTATGACCACTTCCAGGGCACGTATTTTTAGGGACCGAGCGTGAGGCCTGCGTGGGCCATAAAGAGTTTGGACCGTCGGGGAAGTCCGAAGGTCCCAGGGAAAATCCGAAGGTCCCGGGGAAAACCCGAAGATCCCTGGGAAAGCTGAAGGAGACGGAAGGGCTCATCGGAAAGTGCCGATGGGCGAGAAGACTAGAGTTGTTTTCCGCGTCGAGCCGAGCGGTACTAGTTGTAACGAGTTGGAGCTGTGCTCACACATTTACCACGTGTATTTATTAATCTTATTAAACTGTTTTATTTCCCTATCTCGAATTTCAATTAATCCCCACATATATTTTGGGGGCTCGTCCGGGATTAATACGAGATATTCGAATCGGGATTTATAGAACAATTTGGACAATTTTTCACGTGCAGTGTTGTTAGAGTTGTGAAGATTGCGAAGTTGAGAACTTAGTTGAAAACTGTGTTGAATTCAAGTTGTTAAACATGAGTGAAGCAGACAACACCGTGATCGAGGTCCGTACCGACGATTTAAGCGACGTCGTGAACAGCGAGAAGTTGAAGAAAATCAGCACGATGAAATTAGTCGAGTTGAAAGAAGAATTGAAAAGGCGAAAGCTAAAGGTGTCCGGCAATAAAAAGGAGTTGCAGGATCGGTTAAGAGCTGCCGTGACGTTTGAATTGGAGCATGGAGTAGACGAAGAAGATGAAGATGAATATGAGGACGAGGAAGAAGAGTCTGTGGACGAAGAGGACGATGTACGAACTCGACCGAGAGCCACAGCTTCCAGGCGTACACCTGTATTAACATTTAAAGACGTCGAGGAGTCGATGAATACTTTCAGCGGTGATGATAATACGAACATCCGTAGTTGGGTACGAGAATTTGAAGAGATGACCGAAATATGCCAGTGGAGTGATGTCCAGAATGTGATATACGCGAGAAGACTCCTACGGGGCTCAGCCAAGTTGTTCGTTAAGTACGAAGAGGGTTGCAAGAGCTGGAAAGCCCTGAAAGGGGCACTGATATCGGAATTCTCACAGAAATTCGACGCCTATAAAGTGCATAAGGAGTTGTCCCAAAGAACGAAGAAGTCGGACGAAACGTACCAGGAGTACATCTACCGAATGCTAGAAATAGCGAAACGAGTAGATATGGAAAATGCTGCCGTGATTAAGTATATAATCGACGGAGTTCAGGATGACGAAGTAAATAAAACCATACTATACGGTGCTAGGACCATACGAGAATTGAAAGAGAAATTTGTGTTGTACGAGACAATGAAGGAGAACGCGAAATCGAGGAGCAAGCAAGTCGCCGAGAAGCCGAGGAAGCCGAATCGAATCAACGGGGCGCAAGAAACGATCAAGCGATGTTTCCTGTGTGGAGATCGGAATCATCTGAGCGCTGACTGCCCGACGAAGAGTAAGGGTACCAAGTGTTTTAAGTGTCGCGAATACGGGCATATTGCCCCACAGTGTCCTGGCGTAAATAAATCGCCAAAAAGTGCGTGCAGTGCGTCTCAGTCGACGAAAGCGAAGCGTTGTAAGGAGGTGGATATAGCGAACTGTAAGGTAATTGCATTAGTTGATACCGGTAGTGACTTAACATTAATGAGGGCGGATCAATACATCAAAGTCGGCCAGCCTAAGTTGGGTAATAAAGTTGCGAAATTCCGTAGTATAGGCTGTGAAAGTAATTGTACGTTAGGAGAGTTCTCGACGAATGTAATAATCGACGGTGTGCCCTATCCAATAACGATACATGTTGTTTCAGACACGTTAATGCAGCATGCGTTGATTATCGGTACAGATTTTCTGGACAGTGTAGAATTGAACATGAGAGAAGGGGGTATTTCCATTCGAAAATTAGAAAATTGCAGCGATAGCAATGTTCCAGAAGTCTTTAAGATAGATGTCGAGGCTGAAGTAAACGAGTTAGATTTATCTCATATTACACAGATAGAACACGAGCAGGCAGTAAAGAGTGCAATTAAAAATTATAAACCCGTGAAGACACACGAAACAGGAGTTAAAATGAGTTTGATTTTACAAGACGAGATTCCAGTTTACGAACGACCGCGACAGTTATCTCCTCAAGATAAAGTTGAAGTCAACGAGCAAATGGAACTATGGATGAAAGACGGAATAATACGACCATCTCACTCAGATTATGCAACGCCTAGTAGAAGCATCAACACTACTCCATTTAAATTACTGTTCGGAACACACATGAAGATGCGCAAGGACCCACGAATCCAAGAATTGATAGAAGCAGAATGGATTAACATGTTCCAAGAAGAAAGAGACGAGGCACGAATGAAAGCGAAGGAAGCAATAGCTAAAGTCCAAGCAGAAAATCGGAAAACATTTAATAAAAGACGAAAGGAAGCGAAACCGTATAAAGAAGGAGATTTAGTTGCCATCAAACGAACGCAGATTGGACCAGGTTCAAAGCTTCATGCGAAGTTCTTTGGGCCCTACTGCGTAGCGAGAAGGTTGCGAAACAATCGTTACATAGTGCAGAAGGATGGCGAACATGAAGGACCCAAGATCACGTCCACGGCGGCATGTTACATGAAACCGTGGATCAGCAACGAAGATGACTATCCGTTCGACAGTGAAACAGACAGTGATGGCGACAACAACGGTGAAAACATTTGAGGCAGATGTTTAGCAGGATGGCCGAGTGTAGTATCGTAAATTCATAGCGACCGTCCCCGAGCCTGGACCTATGCTTTGGAATTTATGACCACTTCCAGGGCACGTATTTTTAGGGACCGAGCGTGAGGCCTGCGTGGGCCATAAAGAGTTTGGACCGTCGGGGAAGTCCGAAGGTCCCAGGGAAAATCCGAAGGTCCCGGGGAAAACCCGAAGATCCCTGGGAAAGCTGAAGGAGACGGAAGGGCTCATCGGAAAGTGCCGATGGGCGAGAAGACTAGAGTTGTTTTCCGCGTCGAGCCGAGCGGTACTAGTTGTAACGAGTTGGAGCTGTGCTCACACATTTACCACGTGTATTTATTAATCTTATTAAACTGTTTTATTTCCCTATCTCGAATTTCAATTAATCCCCACATTCCTGTAAAAAGAGATAGCGAATATATTTTGACGAACATCTCCAAACCTATTGGATTAAAAATAAGGGTATTATAATGTTGACTAAGCAAGCAGACTTGCAAATAAATAATGTATTTAGAAAGTGGCACTTTTATTCATTTTTCTGGCCTCGTTTCTTTGTCAGTTCCTGTATACTCAACGGAAAAATTAGAACAACACATTGATACACAATTTTTGTATTTGTAACACAATAGTTTCCGAAATATATCCATTAAAATAATTGTTGTGAAAAATGTGTAAAACACTTTTTACAGGAAATATATAGTACAAAAATTTCATTGAAATCGGTGATTGACGCTTCAATGTTTTCCCTTGTGAGCATGAAATATCGCTGGGATATGAAACGCGCCAGGAAACAGAGAACAATAGATTATTATATCGTCCCGAGAATATTTTATTTGATATACGACTCTCTTGACTACTATTCTAATTACCCATTCATTAGATGCTCCCATAAATTGTGCCATTCTTTTACTAACTGTACGGTTAAAACTACCAAAATAACTCCAACGCTTCTTTAACGATGCAAGAACACCTTGGCTTTCGAACAACTATAATTTAAATGCTTCCGTCGCGACAGGAAATTTTATTTTGGACGATTCCTGTGAATGTGCAGCAGAAGCTCAAGACCTTAATCATATTATCTGGCAATGTCCAAAATATGATTCACAACGAGGATACTTGTTTCGCGCGCACCTCAATCATTTGGTTTACGGCATCGATAAATAAATAAATACATTTATACTTTCAGTCATCGAAAGTATTAACCATCATTTTCAGTGACGTCCTTCAATTTATCGATCAATGTTTTAAATCCTTTCCGAAAAGACTGTCAGAGTTTTGAATTTCAAAACTGCAGCTTCAATAGGAACTTTTAATCCTTCTATATCGAATGTTGTTGGCGGATCCAATTTGTTTAATTGAAAAAGTAAAAAATCGCATTTAAAATAATTCGTTCAAAATCATGCATAAAATTCTTCACGCATATCATAAATATGTTTAAGGGCGTCTTTAATTGTATTATCTTTTTTAATGTACAGGGTGGTTCACGCAACTTGCACACCTATGTAACTTCCAAAGTATGCGTTGCACGAAAAAGTTTTGTATACAGAAGTCAGCGAAGTTTGTACCGAAACTGCTTAATTTTGACCAGAAGTAACGTCGCATGAGCATCGCTCAGGAGCTGTTGAATGACGTCAATCATGATCCTGATTTGCTCAAAAGGGTCATAACTGGTGACGAATCATGGGTATATGAAAAATATCATGAAAGGACGGAGATTTGCAACCATTGAGGAGATAAAGACTGAATCGCTGGAAGAGCTCAAAGCTATACCAAAAAGTGCTTATCAGAAGTGCTTCGAGGATTGGAAAAAGCGCTGGCACAACTGTATTATATCTGTGGGGGATTACTTTGAAGGGGACAACATAAATATCGATGAATAAATAAATATTTTTTTATCAAAATAAAAAGTAACCTTACATTTTCATCACGTATATGCGATGCTGAAAATTAATTGACATCTCTTGAGTTGAAAATATCGTTTTAAATGCTGCCAAGATGAAGGTAATTCCTGAAAAAGATGTTTCTTAAAATTATTTAGAACGTTCTGGCAGATCAAATATTCATTAAATATAATCTGAATAAAAATTCAATAATTTGTACAATAGAACAATTCGCGGCGATGTGGAAGTCCCATGAAAGATTGTCTCGTACAATGGCACTGCATTGGCGAGGAGATCTGCCATGCCGTGGCGAAAGGGTTAAAACATAATTCAACTCCATTCAACAGCTAACTGACACTCGTGTGAATTATGAGTTTTAGAAAACTCTTGGCTCTCTCTCCACAATTAAGCATCTGCGCCACTGCCACAGTACGATGGGTTAAAGAGATTTTATTTTTGTGCTAGAAAATAAATAAAATAATAAAAAGAATTAGAAGTCTCGTTTCATAGATTCGTATATGTACTTATAAATATATATAATTCATATAATTATAGTATTACCACGAAAATTACATTATTTATACAGAACTTCTATTAAATCATTCTCTTCGAATACATACAATAGGATCACGTAATTTAACGTAAATAATTTGCTTATTATTAGGTTAATACGACAAGGACACCATTAAAATCAAATTATCTATATTTGAAGTTATTGATCAATGCAGGCTATTCTCTTTACTAAAAGAAACCACCAAAGGAATACAAGTTTGACAAATAATAAATTGTTATCAAAGTCATGTGACAAGTAGCTATTAAAAAATATTAAGTATTTTTTATCACTGTTCACAGTGGAGATAACTAAATTATGGATCTTTGTGCAAAACAAAAATTTTCTGGACCAATCGCAAGCAACGAAATATTAATTAATTAATATATTGAGAATCATACATCGATATTCTTAAATTTCGCTTATCTTTCTAGTCTTTTAAATTTCGCCTACTCATTTATATTGCAATTTTATTGCATTCATTAAAAAATCCGTTTTGTTGCAATATGTCTTTAGTTTGCCAACAATTTCGTAAATATTCAGAGGGACTTCTTTGACCTGAATTATACAAATTTTAATAAAAATTCTAGGAAATTTGATGATAACACTTGCCATATGTTTATAAATTCAATTCGTCCTCTGCAAATCGAAGATTCTTTCTATAAATCAAAATCGCATATTTGTCAAATTAGAAAGTTTATTTAATATCGTATGAAATAAATGCTAACTTTCGTTCACTGTTTCTTTAAAATTCATTGTATAAGTGTATTTTTAAACTTTCTGCCCTTCAAAATTGAATTTCCAATTTTTTGGACACAATTCGAATAACATTCACCCTGGCACAAAGCCCTATAAGTCGAACTTTGTTCTGTTAAACTTCGCTGACTCGAAAACTTTGATAAGACGAAAACTCAACAACTCCAGGATTTTAGCTATCCCCTTGACATTCGACGTACCGAGAAATAATGCAATTTCATTTATTCAAGAATAGCTATGTATTTTAAAAAATGAAGTTAACGAATGGATCAAATAAAATAGATCTTTTTTATTATTCTGTTCTGAATCGATTGTATTCTTTAGTTTGATAAATAAAAACCAACAGGCATTTTATTGGTCAATCCTCATTAGAAATAAGTAAAAATTTAAGGAAGTTACATTTAACAAAACGTATCAAAGATAGTTTCTCTTTAGGCAAAAGAAATCGTTATTCTTCCAGTTTTTATTAAAAATTAAAACCAACTCTACATCGGTAATTCACAAAATTTTCAATATTCGTAGAAATTTAATCACAAAATAGTCTAAGTTGAAGATGAAAGTATCAGACGTAGATAAATAGATAGATTAATCTTGGAGGGTGCATAATGGGAGGTTGAAAAAGGAGCTTTTCTTATACCAGAGATTGCCAAATATTTATTTATCATTTTACTCGTGTATAAATTTAATTAAGTAAAATCGATATTGTAATATCGACGATAATATTACCTTCAAGGCCTGTATCGATGTAGCGAAGCCATGCGCTCTTGTTATCTCCAAAGAACAACGGATAATTAGAGGGCAGAGAATCTTCTGGTAAAGGAAGGATGCAGCCATCACCTTATGTATTAAATCATTCAAATCTGTGTCCTTAAAAAATGAACAGAAAAACCTGACATCTTATTACTAAGAGTAAGGTATTTACAAAAAGACAATAACATCGATATTGCTCGAAGGATACAGTATTTATTAATTTTGCACGATAATGAAATATAAAATGTTCGAACAGCGAAACTTTTCGCGACCATATTCTATCACATATTTATTTTATATTATAAGATATAATTTACATTTCATATATTGTAATTTATATTTATTTATGTTTTATATATTATGACTTAGATTTATTAATATTTTGTATATATAATTTATATTTATTTATGTTTTATATATTATGACTTATATTTATCAATATTTTATATATTATAATTTATATTTATTTATGTTTTATATATTATTACTTATATTTATTAATATTTTATGTTATGTTTATACTTTTGATCACATTAATGAAAATATAATCCATCGCAAATAACAAATATCATCGACCGAAATACAAGTGTCCTTTTCTTGAGAAACTGCTTTTTAAAATTGTCTTTCATCGTCTCTTTGCTGTTAAATTGTTTCTCGATTAAAAAATTATTATTTAACCACGCATTGGCTAAAAACAAGTCCGAAAAACATGGCGGATATGAAGAGCGTTCATACGATGACTCATGTAGTTTTGTAAATGTGAAGAAGTTTTGAAATATGACGCTTTGCATTATCGTGAACAAGTACTATATTTATTTATGTAAGCAGGTCGTCTATCACACAATTTTATGACACATTCTTACAATTTTATACAATGTTTTTCTACATTCGTTGTTTCACCATGTTTTTGAAAAAAGGTATTGTACAGTGTCCACTGCATACGAACAAACAATCATGATAACTTTTTCCAAACAATGAATTGTTAGTTAGCAAATGTTCGTACAGCGACATATTTCAATGAACGTTTATTGTGTAACTCCGTTTATTATACAGTTCTCGTGACATAAACAATTTTTGCACGTTGCCAGATCACGTTAGAATCGATTCCATATAGATAATAGTAAAATATTGTATTTTTTATAAAAATGCTAACCAAAATTCAGATATCAATAAAAATGTATATTTCTTCTTGAAATTATGAGATGTATTATACAAGATAAATTTTTATTTATATTTTTATACGACGTGCGATATATCTGTGGTTGTCAGGAAGAACGCTATATGTCACATATTTTCACTTTCGAGATATTGCCGTTTAATGTTTTAATCACTAATACTTTGACATATAGGACATCGGTTAAATTGCATTGTTTTTTTGAGCTTTTTAAAATTTGTTGTCAAGATTTTTTTCTGGTAAATACGTAAATCCTGTAGCTCAATTGATGCGTAATCTCAAATTTTTTGAAATTGTGACATGCGGCGTTCTTCCTTGCAGCCACAGATACAAGGTGTCCAAAAACGTACTTCCTTGGAAGAGGTGATTCTTGAGGTCATGCGAAGTAACGTTTTCCTTTGCGAAAATGTTCTTCGCGGCTTTGTATATTAATTTGTATATTGCAATTTGTATATTGTGTACATTAATGAAATATACGAACCAATCGGAACGCCTGACTCTGATTGGTCCATGTGTTTTGAAAGAAATTTATTTTCTTTCATAATATGTTTAATAGGCTGAAGATAACGTGATAGCATTATTTTTACATTTTTTTAATGTTTCTACTGTTCTGTATTACACCTACTCATTTTTGTCACAAATCCATAAAAATCCCTGTCTATTAACAACTCCGGAACAAAGCCGCTGAGAACATTTTCGCAGAGGCAAAAATTTCTTCAAATGCCATCGGGAATCACCCCGCTCAAGGAAATAAAAAATGGTTGAAACGAAATTTGTACAGTGAGCCACGAAAGTATTTGAACGCACTTTAAAACAGTAAAACTTTTTTATAATCGTACGAAACGACCTGATGTTTTGTAAGCAATTAGAAGCATTGGTTTACTAAACGATGTCCAAAGAAGATTTTCCGAAAATTACAATTTACAAAAAGGAGTCACCAGACAAGATTTTATTACATTTGACGTACATAAAATTTAATCAAATCTTGTCTGGTGACTCCTTTTTGTAAATTGTAATTTTTGGAAAATCTTTCATGTATATATTTACGTAATAATCTACGTACATAAAATGTAATAAATGTACATAAAACGTACATATTACGTACATAAAATATAATAAAATCTTGTATTTGGAAAAAAGGGGAAGAACTTATTTGCACACCTAATACATTGTATTGCAAAACGGTAGTTAAAAAATATGAGAAATAGGTTAGATAGCACCCTGAACCCCTAAGTGGACACTGCCGGGTTAATCTTGTGGTTGAAGAGTGTTGAATAATACATAAATAACTATAAGGGTATACGGTGTAAAAAACTAATAGTAACTGAGATGATGATTTCCAAGTAATTTATGCGGCATACTTAACTGAATCACCCTGTAGAAATTGACATTTTTCATTACGAACAGAAAGAGAAACTAGCCTGTTTGGTCGCGTGGAACCCATTCGTTCAACTTTATAACTCGTCCAATTAATTCTTAAACGACAAATGGCCGTTATGCGATACACTCGCAATTTTAGCGCAATGATTCCTATACGACGATTTGGTATCAAACTCGAAGTTTTCGTTATTCACTTCATCGTCATCGACATTTCGTTCACGGGAATTTCATACGCAACAGCCCAATAAATAGAATAGTATTAGTATCAATAAATCATTCGCGCGCGCGATACACATATCCATTTGAGAAATAACTTGAAATGCTACTCGTTCGCCAGAAATGTTAGCAATCTTTATGCAAAATAAACATTTTCTAAGTAAATAAGTTTCTCCTTTTCAATTTTTTTCTGTTTCTTTGTGAAATTTCATTTTAAGGGTTAGGTCACAGTAATATTTTGAATAAATCGAAAATTTTTTTTATAGAAAAATTACATTCGTGAACTTTAAACGCGTTTTTCTCATAGTTGCGTTTTCCAAAATGGTGTACGAGATATCTCGAGTTCCTACCTTAGCAATTACATTAAAATTTTACAGTTGTCTTCATCACAATATCTATTAGACATTGACGATCGTTTTTCATTCATTTTCTCAGTATTTTGTTAAATATAAATAAAGAATTAACCAATTTTCAACCGAAATTCGTAACCGCATAAAATCCGGAGTCCTGTAATAAGCTCGAAAGCTGAAAGTTCATTTCATTTTTTCGGTACAGTAAGAACAATTAAATGTACATTCCAACGATTGTTTTATGTATGCTATAATTTTCAGTCGTGTTAGTCGAACAAGTACATTGGTTCAGACGATATAATATTGTTACCGAATCCATTCGAATTAAAAATGATAATGAATAAGCGAAAAAGTGGTGTAAAGGGAGAAAATGGCGAAGTCGATCGGCGAGCAAACGTCCAAAGTAAACCAAGAGCTTTCAACTTCGTTGATACCTTTAAAGAGATCAAACAAACGGTAATAGTACAGTAATAAAAGAGATAAGTCGTTTATTTTCAATTAGGCGCAATGAGAACGTTCCCGTCCAATCGACATCAATTTAAATCCTCCAATTTCATTAACGTGTACGCGTGCAGAGAAAAGAACATTTAATGAAAAAAATTGGAAACTTTTTACAAAATAAAGCACTTTGATCCCTGTACGTTGTTCAACGTTTTTCGTAATTCGCATTGTAATACATCTCCATCGAAATGTTACGTTTATGTAAAAAATACCTTTTTAATACGATATCGTATATTTGACTAACATTATGATAGCTGCATTACTAATTTATATCGAATAATACATTTGATAACGTTGAGCTTCATTGCTTTGTATGTGGTATTGAAAATTTTGTTTTGTACCTGCAAAGATATTTTGAAAAAAGTGTTTTTCTAAAATATAGTTCCAGCCAGCGTTTTTTTTCCCGAAAACTACTGTGATAAAAAAGAATGAAAGAGAAAAAAGTTATACTGTCTTCGGTTCATGCACGAGGAAATAATATTAAACGTTTGCATACATTTATACCTATTTATAGCCTACTTTACTGTATTCAACATTTTTCTTCGATTTTTGGCTTTGAATGAATTCATCTCGGCACACGCTTTCGTATAAAATATATTATATCATATGATATAAAAGATAAATAGCATTGCATTTAAAAAATTGAAGGTCAGCTTCAATTCCAAAAAAAAATTATAAAAAAGAGTGTAACCTTTTCCTCTTTAATTTTTTTCGAATCACAATTGTTTTCGAAAACAAACGCTGGCTAGTATTAACGCGTACACCCTGTATAGCGTCCAAATACTTCTTGAATCCACTGTATACATTACAACGAAGGCGAGCCCTGTAAACGACACTAACGTCTGCGTAAGACGCGTGGCGCGTTCCGAGTATGTAAATATACCCCTCGGAAAATATTGGAAAAGCTGAACAGTCAACAGGATATGCATTTCGGTATTCGCAAGTCGCGGAAAACAGGTGGGTGTGAACATTCTGCGAATCAAATTTGCAGTGTTCTATGCGCGCATTAAATGAAACAATTACGATCTCGCAATCGAAAATCAAATGAAATCAACTCGCGTCTGTTTCAATACCTAAATGCTTGAATGTAACATGCATCCGGCATTATATGCAAAACCAGTGGTTCTCATGTGGAAGCACGTAAAGCGATTTACTGTATAGTTACGGTCACTTAGCGTTAGCATTAGAAAGTGATTTATCGCATTAACCTTCACACGTATCCGAAATATAGTTGCAGAAAAGATCCTAGAATAATATCTGTACAATTTCAACGGGAAAATGTGGTTTATTTATACAGTAAATCCTCTATAAACGCAACACCCTCGGGGGGGATTTGGTTGCGTTTATTGTAGACAGGTAACTATTTTTTTCCGATATAGTAAGCAAGGGATTCATAGAGCACTCGTCTATGCTCATTTCGATTA
>CM052192.1:12137312-12258903 GCA_028455805.1 Lasioglossum figueresi | reverse complement strand
GCTCATTTCGATTATTCGAGGTAACATTTATTATTTATACAGTAAATTCTCTGTAAACGCAACAGCCTCGTGGGGATTTGGTTGCATTTATCGTAGACGGGTAACTATCTTTTGAGCTTCAAAGGCCGCGCCGAACGTAGAGAAGGACAGCGCGTATAAAGAGAAACCAAACACGACCGACTCTACGCTTCTCTTTCTTTCCCATACGCTGTCCTTCCTTGCGCCCGAAACGTTCATCGCCAATTAAACCACTAAATACGGTTGAAATTATATCGTGTTTGGTCTTATTCTAATCAGAAAAATACAACAAATATATTGATGAAAGTTTCGTAAAAAAATAAGTAATAATTAAAAAGATTGTATATTCCTATTACATTGTGAGGACGCACGGGCCTTTGAACAGTGCCGACGTCTGGTACACAGTGGACGAGATATTTTTTTTTCAAAGGTGTGTATCTTGTAGCACAAGTAGAAAGAAATGAAAGATTTTGCTGTATCTAGAAACACGAATTTTCACCCAAAGAACCTAGGATAATACCACTTGGTGGTGTTGAAACTGTTAGGTGTGCAAATAAGTTCCTTATCCTTTTTTTCTACGATCAACATAGTACAAGTGTTAAAATTTCTAAAATCCACAAAAATTTTTCATACTCTGTAATCTTGTATAAAAATAATACTACTACTACAAATATGTTCTCCCCCCATTACACCGATTTATGTTTGTAAATTTAATGTCTTAATATTGTAATCTTGTCTATGATATAATCTTCGTGGTCGCTAATGACCTTGTTGTTGATGCGACCTGTAATAAATAAATAAATAAAAAAAAAAAAAAAAACTTCTGACTGAATTCGAATTAGTTCCCAATTTCGATGCCATCTGAAAGAGCGTTCTTTTAGTTTTAAGAAGAATCGTGACGAGCGCTCTAAGAGTTTCCGGTCCTATGCAAAAATTTCAAACAATATGGCGTTGGTTCTGCTTCTGCAATTCGGCAATAAAATGGTAGCACTGTAGTCTAATGAAAAACAGAATATTCTTGATCAAAACTCGCCCGAAAATTGTACAATTCGGCAATAAAACGGTAGCACTGTAGCGTAATGAAAAACAGAATATTCTTGAGCAAAACCCGCCCGAAAATTGTACAATTCGGCAATAAAATGGTAGTACAGTAGTGTCATGAAAAGCAGAACATTCTTGAGCAAAACCCGTCCGAAAATTGTACATTTCGGCAATAAAATGGTAGCACAGTCTCCGTGGTTTATAGTCCTCGGAATGAGAAACGTGGACCTGCCGGACCAATTTTATTGGTCGTGGCCGTAGCAGAAGCGTTTCGATAATTTTGTAGGATGTATGTGTAAAGGCTCGTGTGTTTGATCCTCGTGGATGCAATAAGCGACAGAATATAGTATTCAGGGTGCAGAAGCAAGAGAGATCTGGTCGAGGACAAACCGGCGAGACCGGGGTAATAGATACCGTACCTGCAGAGTGTCCACGAATTCCCATAGGAAATTAAAGTTCACCGTCAAAGAGGAACATTAAAGAGAAAGACGAACCAAAATGATATCATTGTACGAGTTCCGGCTTTCATCTTCGCACCTACCTGATACGAGATCTACTTCATTTCTTTCAAACCTTGCCGAAACGCGTAAATGATGAGCACGAGCAAATCCAGTGATGTCTCTAAAAGTCTGTGTCCATCTAGAACCAGGAAAAAGAGGGTAAGGTGCATTTTTAAATATTAATATAAAAATAGAGAGAATCGGTGTACTTTCATATTTTAACACACAATTGAAACGTGACGGAAGATTTTGCCCGAGAAAAGAATGAAGAAGCATCAACGATGCGGTCCAGTAAAACCAATCGGTAAAGCAAACAGCATATTACAGTTGTCTAGGAAAAATAATAAAGCACATTAGATAAACAAATATGCAGTAAAAATAAAATGAAAAAGACTGAAACTTGCATAATACATCTAATAATTTCAACAATAAGAAGAAATACACATTTGTATTGATACCTGAATTTTGGTTAGTATTTTTATAAAGAATAAAATGTTTTAGTACATTTATATGGAATCTATTCGAAATTGTTTGTGTTATGAGAATTGAGTAATGAATGGAGTTGTATAAACGTTCATTGAAATAAGAATAGCAAATTAATATATATAAGAATAATAAATTTATATATATAGGAATAACAAATTATAATAACCAATTATAACAACAAATTAATATATATAAGAATATAACAAATTATGATAACAAAATACAAAAGATACTTATACATATGTATATCGGTGAGCAACCGTAACACCATATTTTGCGTAACGAAACCAAAATTAATTTTACGCGCTTCTAATTCCAAATTACAACGCATATCACGAAAATTAAAATTATACCACCGGAGATTCGTGGAGTCTACAGCTCTAGTGTGGTAAATTTTTGTCACGTTTCATAAAGGACGTATATGTTACATTTTGTAAAACATTGTAGTTGAGAAAGCCGTTATAAAGACAAATGGAGATACCGAACGCATTACGAGGGTATTCTGGTGTAGAACTTCCAAACCCTCGTTTTTTCAATTCGTAAAAATAACGAAGTTATGGATTTTTGAAATAAGTGATACCCATATAACTGACAGGAAAAAAACATTAAACGTATATTTCTCGAAACCTTAGTTTCTGATACGGCTGACACATCTCGACGTCTAGCTCTCCGATAGACTTCAAACTTTGAAAGAAACTTCAGCAGACTCGCCAGTATCGTACGAACCAAAATCTTCAAAGCGATCTTGACTTTCTTTCATTATTCGCTAAAAAAATATTAAAAAGCTCGAGGTTTAAAGCCACACAATTTTCTGGAACAATGATATAGTTTATTTATTTTGTTTTTTAGTGTATACTCCAAGTAATAGTACACCAAATTCCTTTTTTTACGCGGTACATACGTTCTCGAAGCGTACGCGTAAAAAAGATACGTGCCAAAAATATATTGTATCTCTGGAAAAACAGAAGATTGGTTTACTGGTTCTCTACAGTTCCGGACCTACGAAAACAACGAAAATAATACGACAAACCGTATGGAAACTCGCGTTAGAATATTCTAACTTTTACGTAATTGCTAATTTTATTTCGTGAAGATGTACAATTGTAATTCTGCAGTACTATGTTTCAATCAGATGTACAATTGAAATACAATATAATTAAAATACAGCTCTCCTTAGCCCAGAACTTTGAAGAAGTGCTATATATTTCTATGTTTTTCTTTCGTATACTTGTTTGCTGTCTATGCAACGTATTTTCTATTCCTCGTCCTCGTAATTCGTTATCAATGTAACATAATTACAAAGTATCTTATAATTATACTCCAATTGCAATTACGAATTACATTGTAATTTAATTGAACGAAGATCTGAATTATAAATTACAATATGACTGAATGGCAATGTGATTCAATTACTTTGTAATTATAATTCCTGGAGTAATTCAATCGTAATTTTGCACAACACTGGTTAAGAGGTTGCCAAATAATGAAAAGGTCAAGAAGGAACGCTATTCAACGTTGACCGTGGAGACCTTCGAAAAAAGGGGGATGGTTATCAGCGAAGATCATCGTGAAATCTCGGCGATAGGCAGCCGGGGGTTGCATGGGGATAAAGCTTAACCGCAAAGAGCAGTCGTGTGTTCGTCGTTTCAGGGCACATAACCTGAACGGCCGCGGCCGGTAGGTCGTTGGGAAAGGGCATGGTCCCGCGTAACAGAAAGAGAGAGAAAACCGTAGAAACTATGTAGGCGCGTTGCACGCTCGTAGGGCGCGTTCCCTGTTTAATTAGCGGACAAATTAAACGTCGGGACAGCCACATCCGACATGGCCACGTAATTAGAGGTATTATAAATTAATTATAACGCCGTGGCGCAGCCAGTTTTGTGGGATTCAATCTCGGAATGGGCTCAGCATTGCACGCCAAATGAATGCCAAACAACTTATGCCTGGCACCGACCTCCTTCCGCGCCCAATTGGCTTCTAGCTCTTTACTTTCTCCTCTGTTTCTCCAAAGCCTGACTTTCTTTTATTGTTTCCCCCGTTGTTCCCGTCTGTTACAACCCTCCACCCTCTGTCTCTCTCTCTCTCTCTTTCTCTCTCCTCTGTGTGTGCGTGTGTGCGTGTGTCTCTCTCCGTCGACCGAATGATTGACGGTTCTGACTCGATTACGCGCCATAGATAGGATATCAAACCGGAAGGATCAAGTAGACAATAGAGACGAAGGTGTCACGCGTATCCGTGATACGTCTGTTACTATGTGGGGTAAACTGTGCGCCGTGCGGCGTGTTTTGTTATTGTCAGTGATATATTCCGGGATTAATTTAGTGTGCCAATACGATTACAGTCCGCGCAATTATTGGCCTGTGGAATTATACTCGAAAACAACACTACCACATTTATCGAGTATGTAGTACGTCTTTTTTTACAAAACTATTAAATAATCTGATTATATAGTCTGATTACATAAATGTATCAAATAAGTGCCCGCAAAAACAACTTTACTGTTCTAATAATTGTAAAATAAAAAATCTGAAATCCGCCATTTTGACGGGTTCGGTAGTTCTAGAGTTAATATCTTTTATCAACTACCATCGTTATTGGACTGTAATCAATTTATTGTAACGATATATTAATTATATTAATAATTGTAACAAATGTAATATTAATGATCCATTTTATATTATTTTACAATGACCGAAATCAATTGCTTGAAATGTTAGAACAAGATGTTACCATATTATTTGAACACTTATACCGAGTTATATTTGAATACTTTTTTAAAAACTTACTCCCATCTTTATTAGGATCAATGTTAGAAGCCACACCTCAGATATTTTTAGTATTTTTTATTCAAAATTTACGACCAACTAATTTGAGAAATTTCAGTATCTATTGTTGAATCTTATGTACTTGCAATTTGAACATTATTATGTTTTAATGATTCTAATTAATGAAAATTTCGAAGTAAGTACCTCATGTAGAATTTTAGACCTATTATTAAAAATAATTTGATTTCATTCATCTAACTATCGTTTATTATTATTTAACTTTTGAAATTTATTAATCATTTGATATCAATGATGACGATATGCACATCGTAAATGTATAAAATTTACAGTGAAATTATTCTTATCATTATCCTGAAAATTATTAATCGATTTGTAATGAAAAGAAGATATTAAATTAAAAGTTATATTCGACCTTAAAAATAAAACGATTAAATTAGATTTACCTTCATCGCTAAAACAATTAAGTCGAAAATTAAATTTCTGATTTTCATAAATCAATAAATACGAATTTACGTAACGTCAAGGTTTTATTTTGTATGAATATTAAATTGGAATATGAATGCGCGCAGGTATCAAAACAGTTCATTTGAGCAATAAGTAAATTACACAAAAATGCGTCCGGAAATATAAACCGTTTAAATACCATTGTTTACGCTTGTTCGTATAAACGTATACTCCAGAAGATCATGACTCATTATTATGAATCATGTGAAGTCGTTGTTTTTGAAAGTGGCGAAAGTGCATTTATTTCATAAATTAAAACAGAATGTTTTTACATATACAGTGGGTGTGAAAAGTATTCGTACACCCTTTAAAACAGAATTACTTTTTTATAATTGTAACAAACGACCTGATTTTTTATAATCAATTAGAAGCATTTGTTTACAAAATGATATGCGAAAATGATTTTCTAAAAATTATAATTTACAAAATTACATGCAAAAATAAAAAAGGCATTTTTTAAAACTTTTTTGTTTGGGGCCCTAAGGAAATTTTAAAATATATGTTTTGTAGATCTATGTTAATTATACACATTCTGAAAATTTCATCACATGTATATATATATATATATATACATTCCTGCTAAAAAATATGTGGACACTTCGTTGCAAGTATAATTTATTCTAATAGTACCAAATTGTACAATTTAATTATTAGAATCTCTTGAATAAATAAAAGTTTCTTCGGTAGAGCCAATACTGTTTCAATCTACGATGATCCATTAGCGTGGTTTGCTGTCTTCTCAAGACAATAGTAATTATTATTCGCAAGATATCTAATGAATTCATTATTAACTGTGTAAACTAGATCGCATAAAAAATTAAACGTGTTGTCCACATTCTTTTGAGCGGGAGTGTATCTACACTGCTGTGAAAAAGGAAGAAACACCCTGCCATATTTAATAGAAAAGCTTAAAAAATCAACTAAAAACACAGTAAGTTTTTAAAAAGGATTCCGCTGTTTAATTGAATAGTTCTGAGAATATGTGTTATTGCGGATTATCTAATACTTTAAATGCAATAAATCAATCATTGTACAATACAATTTCTGCATAAAGATATTGTTTGTCATTATATTAGGTTGGCAAGAAAGTAATTTCGGTATTTTCAAGTGAAATACGACCCAATCTTTTTATTCAAGCAGTGAACTGTAATGAATAACAGATTTCCCCTTTTGTTCGATGATCTTTTGCCAAAGAGAAAAAATAAGGAAATATTTTATTGATTAAAGTTCATCGCTCGAATAAAGAAATTCGGTTTAATTTCCCCTTAAAATACCGAAATTACTTTCTTGCCAACCCAGTATCTTACAATTGTACTGGGTGCTTCTTTCTTTTGCACAGTAGTGTATATCGAGACGGTACTGTCTCGAACAACATTTGAGTGGGGTCATTGATGTCCTGTCACAGTTTCTCTAGTTTCAGAAACGGTGGTTTCTGGGGGAAGATGAGACCAGGTTATTTCACTTTCAATCAGCGTGGTCGCACGTTCCGGAGTCTAGAATCTGGACGATTCCGAAAGGCGATCGGATAATCATACCTGGCTGAAGACACTGGAATCGCATCGGCTGGATTCTCTCGAGGACTATTCCGAATTACAGGACGGAGCTTAGAAGTCTCGGTCACAGAATAGGAACCGATTAAGCGAAACAACCGACTGACTGCACCTGTTGATATTTCACTAGCCACCGTACACTCCTACCGGCGTACGTATGTGTCTATACTCTATACATCGCTTTACCCTGTTCATGTTCGTGAGATGAGAACGGCTGAAAATTGTACTCCACGGATTAGTGCACACTTTTCACCTCGGTTTACCGTACGATTTTCAACGTACAATTTTATCGGCGATCGTGAACTTGGCTGTGTGCAGAGTAGTAAGATCAGTTCATAGTACCTAACTCAACCTTACTCGTAACTAGACTACGAATTTGATGCATTTATCACAAAAATGGGTAAGCACAATTTAAATCAGTGGACATATTGAAAAGATTTAAAAACATCATTGTATTGGTTTCAGTTTAATCAGATAATTAAAAGGAGAAAAAAAAATGTTATTTCCCTCCTCTGTCTTGCAATCAATGCAAACATTTTTTATTTTGCATAAAGATCCATGGTCTACTCGTAACTACGTAGACAGTAGATCTTTATGCAAGATAAAAATTTTCCACCTGAATTGCAACAAACTGGAGTGAAATAGAAATATTATTTTCAACCTATTAAGTATACAGTAGGACCTCGATTAACTGAATCCCGATTATAAACAAATATGCGTTCAAATATGATTACGTAATGAAGGGAAATGAATTTTCAAAAATGAAAAGTTTATTTTCGAAATATAATGTACATTTTAATTATTTTTTCAATCAAGGTCCTACTGTATTAAGAAAATATTATATTATTTTCAGCCTATTAACCATACAGTAGGACCTCGATTAACTGAATCCCGATTATAAACAAATATGAGTTTAAATATGATCACGTTATGAAGGGAAATAAATTTTCAATAAAAAGTTTATTTTCGAATATAATGTATATTTTAATTATTTTTTTAATCAAGGTCCTACTGTATTAAGAAAATATTATATTATTTTCAGCTTATTAACCATACAGTAGGACCTCGATTAACTGAATCCCGATTATAAACAAATATGAGTTTAAATATGATTACATTATGAACGTTATTACATTGTACAGTTATTTTTCGATGTTTTTTTATTCAAATTGATGAGTTCACATTTGCATCTTAGGTTTTTCAGTTACGTGTTTCGCATAAAAAAATAAAAGTCACGAAGTTTCGGGCAAATTTACCTATAAACAACAGAACAGTATAACTTATTTTAGGAAAACTGTTAAAATGTCGCGACGGACGGATAAGGGTTAAATGTAAATCACGATAGCGGGGAAGTATTACTTTTCATTCCTAATCCTCGCATATTCCTTATTTTCGCCGAATGGACGTCCTTCAAAGTTCCAATTTGTTGGGTGCAACGGCAAACGAATTCCAAGCGTGTATCCGTTTTCATCGCAACTCATCCGTGTTCGTTTATCTGGTCCCGTTATTACTCCCGCATTACAGATTATCAGGGTCAACGGAAGATTTTCAATAATCGGATACGCCGCTGTAATTTTATATTATACACCGCACCGCCAATCCCCCACCCTCGCCGGCGGATGTACATTTTATATTACGAAATACTATGAGCACATATTACACGGATATTGTTGAAGTAACGGTGCATAACGTTTCACCGCTAACAATGCTGTGCGATTAACGCGTGTTGGCTTTGCGATGACAAGATGAAATAAGAGAATTCGATGTATCCTACCACCACGTTGCAGTCGTTTCCGGTAATACGCTGGAAATTATTAAGGGTGGACGGGTACCCGAGGATTTCGGGTTTGGGTCGGAACCCGAAAATTTATAATGTTCCGATGCCCAAATGTCATAGATTTTCGGGTACCTGATTATTATCAGGGGTGTTAGAGAAAACGAAATTTTTGTCGGGATCGGGACGGGTACCCGAAAATTTCGACATTCTCGAATTTATAGGGATTCCCAAAAAAGTAGGGATTCTCGAAAGAGTAGGGATTGTCGAAATAATTTATTCTTTATATATTTATAAATATATTATATGTATATTTAATATATAACAGTATAAATATTTAATTATTATATATATATACAAAATTCTTTCCATTGAACGAATGTTGTCCATCACGTTTTTTTTTCAAGAGTGTCATATGTTATATTCTCGGGACCGGTTTTCGCGGTATATGAATATATATAATAAGAATATAAATTCTTACTATAAAAGTTTCTCACTTCTGAAATTATTTTGTTAAAATTTTATACAAAGAATGGGCGCAGAATTTTTGGTGATTTGATGGATGTATTCAATGAGACTTTTTTTGTTTACCACGTCAATACATGGAGAGGTACGAATTGTTTGTTTTCTATATGTACGTATAAATGTGTCTAATTGTTTCTATATATTTTAGTGAAAAATTATGGACCAAATCATGTGTGATAAACAAGAATGTTCCAACAGAGAAAATATACAATAACCATAGAGTTTACTCCAAATATTTTGTATCGCACATCTTTCTATACGATTTAAGAAATCGATCGATGAAAGCACTACTGCACCACGGTATAAGAATACTGTGACTTCACAGAGTGAAATCAAAGGTGAACAATCTTTTATTATTATATTTGTATTTGTTTAAATTATTTTGTATTTGTTCAATTTTTTAAAATATTACAGAGGTAACTTCAACGGGGGATTCTACGCAAAATACAGAGGAAAATATGTTCAGTGTTGTGCCTTCCTGTTCAACAAGCAATTGGACAGGTAAAATATTTTCGATTAAAAAGAATTTAATGAATCTGGTACTGTTAGTAATTGAAAGTGTTACAATCCGATGAAAAAGATCATTAATAATATGATTTAGTTCCATAAAGTATGACTTGGTGAACAAATTGATCTTCACGGAAAAAGAACAATTTGCACAAGAGTTTAACAATTCAGCCATAATTAAACGAAAGTAATGACACGTTGAATCAAATAACCAAGAAATAAAGATTAATTACAGTCAATTAACGGGGCGTATAGACTACGTCGGCGTATTGGTTCCACCGATGCTTCTTCCTTCATCATTAATCTAATTGATGTCTGCTGGCAACGGGCAAATTTCATCGGCAATTAAACGGATTAGTCAACAAGAGTGAAATCGGCATAATTTAAACTCAGTCGCAAGGTAATTATTAGCTAATTGTTAACACGAGAAATTCAATATACATACAATATATTATATTATCGTGTACACTACTGTGCAAAAGAAAGAAGCACTCGGCCATATTTAATAGAAAACCGTAAAAAATCAAATAAGAACACAGGTAAGTTTTGTGTTATTGCAGATTATTTAATACTTTAAATGCAATAAATCAATCATTGTACAATACAATTTCTACATAATATAATAATTCTACATAATATTCGACTGTAATAAAGTGGTTGAGAACTTGACCCAGAAATTATGGTACTGTAAAATCCCAATCTAAGTCGATTCACGGTTCTGTATTGTGACATAGATCGGGATCGGATACTATTTTCTTTTTTGTGGCCGCGTCGACCGCGCTGAACGTAGAAAAGGACAGCGAAACTCGAGAGGCCTATTAGAAACTATTAGTATAAACTAATATACATTCTCATTTGAAAACTTTCCAGCCGAATATCTCGAAAAGTATGAAAGACATTAAAAAAGTGCAAAACACTTGGCCAAGGATTTCGAGGAGGAAAGAGAGGGGCAGTATCAGTTTGTTATTTGGGTGACGTTTTCAAGGTCATTTTAAGGTGAACCTTGCTTTTTCAAATGGAAACCTATATTTTTTATTATGGAATCTTATTGTACGTAAAAAGACCAGCAATTTTTGGAGATATTTAAAGAGAAGTAGAGTCATACTTATACCGCAAGAAAGTTTGTTAATTTCTTTATAACTATAACAAATTTTCAAAATGTTCTCCGTTGTTTTCTTAACAATAATACAGACGATTCTAAAATTCTGAACGAACATTTTTGAAGGTATCTGTTGGAATAGCTCTACATTCCTGTACAATTCAGCGACGCAAATCGTTGATGTTTTTTCCAGTTGTACTAGCACGTATTGTTTGAAAACAAAATAGTCCTCTATTGATCTGTTGTTTATGCTGTCTGTGGTAGAGATATTCCAACAGATACCTTCAAAAATGTTCGTTCAGAATTTGAGAATCGTCTGTATTATTATTTAGAAAACAACGGAGAACATTTTGAGAATTTGTTATAGTTATAAAGAAATTACAAACTTTCTCGCTGTATAAGTATGACTCGCTCTGCTTCTCTTTAAATATCTTCGAAACTAGTGCGCAGATAAAAGAAAAGTATCCTACGAAAATTGCTGGTCTTTTTACGTACAATAAGATCCCATAATAAAAAATATAGGTTTCCATTTGAAAAAACAATTTCCAGATATTCGGCTGGAAAGTTTTCAAATGAACACCCTTATACTTCGCGTCTATAATACGTAAAGGGGACGAGTCTTGGATCGAGTTTTGATGAACCGGGTTGAGTCGGGTCGGGACCCGAAAATGTATGACCCCAAACCGTATTTTTCGGATACTCGCCCACCCCTAATAATAATTGTACAAAATCAGTGATGCTTAGATGAAATTTTGCAACTTGCGATTCTCCCCTCACACTTTTCAGAATCACAGGACTGCGAGGCAGCGAGATAAACGATAACGGAATATGTTCACTCGCGCAAAACAGCGTTCTCTGCCGTTGAACTAAACGCTAAAAAGAACCGAGGTCAAACACGATCACGCCAATTCTGGGCGCATTCGCATCAACGATAATCGAATCGCTTAATTAAACGAACGTGTTTATATTTAGGCTGGGCGCGTCTGTGAAAAATAAACACCAAATTAATGCCGCAACAGCTATTTTCCGGATGTCGATTCCGGTGGACAATGAAACGCCCGTTCCGCGGAATAGTATTGTCATAAACGATAACACATGCGAACTATCTTACCATCTTCTTAAGACTTTTACAGTTTTTATGTTCGACTACAGGTGCAAGAAAATTTAATGGGTGATTCTCCGTGACAGTACAAGACGAAAATGAAATGAAATTACGAATTACATTGTAATTTAATTGAATGAAGATCTGAATTATGAATTACGATATGACTGAATCACAATGTAATTCAATTACTTTGCAATTATAATTCCTGGAGTAATTCAATTGTACTTCTGCAGTACTATGTTTCAATCAGATGTGATTTATATTTGTTATTGAAATACAATATAATTAAAATACAGCTCTCCTTACCCCAGAACTTTGAAGAAGTGCGATATATTTTTATGTTTTTCTTTCATATACTTGTTTGCTGTCTATGCGGCGAATTTTCTATTCCTCGTCCTCGTAATTCGTTATTAATGTAATATAATTACAAAGTGTTTTATAATTGTACTCCAATTGCAATTACGAATTACATTGTAATTTAACTGAACGAAGATCTGAATGATAAATTACAATGTTATTGAATTACAATGTAATTATAATTCCTGGAGTAATTCGATCGTAAATCTGCAGAACTCTGCATGTGCTATCGTTTCGTCCACGAGTGTAAGAAACCTAGAAGAATTAGGGTATCGTATTTGAGCCAGATCCGCCGGTTATTAAATTACTCGTGCGTCCCGTTGACGCGCGAATATCAGCGGCAATCGAATGAATTAGTTAACGGAATGGGAGTCGGTGATAGCTGAGATTCAGCCACGAGAAAATCACTGGTTTGTTGTTGGCACGGGGTTTCAACCCCCAACCCCGAATACCCCACCGCCGTCCCCGCATGTCTATACGTCCGCGATAACGCGGCGTCATAAACAGCGAACGCAATGTAGCACGGTTCCGGTGAATTCTGGCGAAACTAACGCGCGAGCAAAATGTGCCCGTCGTTCCTCGAGTCCCTTTATGTGGCCACGCACCTGCATCCCCGTCCACCCTTTGTCCAATTGCATCGAAACTCGTCCGTGACAGTGGCTTCCGTTACAAATTCCGAGCCCGGCCAATTTAGCAAGTTCCAACAGCATGGATTCGAACCGTCGCGTCGTCTCGCGTCGCATCGGGCAAATAAGGAGTGAGTTCGTCCTTCGACGACGAGTCCCGCGGCCGACCATTGCATCCTGGAATCGACTTCAGAGAAACTTCACTCGAACGACATTGGTGTTATCGAAGGGTAACCAGAGTCGGCCGCTGATCGATTTCGATTTTTCCGGGAAAGATCGATCGGTTATCTTCATCGAGAGCGACGATCTCAGCATTAACAATGAACCTACCACCACCGGGCAAGATGACCGGTTCCAGATTTATTATTTTACAATTATTGAAATAATAACAATGATTTTAAAAGAATTTATCGTATAAATATCTTTAGTAGAGCATATATTGTAATAGGAAACGCGCAATTGTAAATTAAAATCAATCTTCTCATTATTATAAGGGAACATGTACCAGTTACTTTTAAGGCTCGGTAGGTTTAGTGTTAAAGTATATGGATGTACTGTTATAAGAAATAAGAAATTGTTTCAATTACTACGAAAGCGAAGTTGTTAATGGCTTAAAATGCATAGCCGTGGCGTTTCTTTCATAGTCTACTATCACGTTTGTACTGAATCCGACGCTTGTTATCATTAATCCCTTGCCTTTCAATAAGGAACTCAGACCGAAAATACCGAAATACAAAATACCGGTATTATACGGGTAACAAACCGGTATTTTTCCGGTTATAGGTTTGTAAGCTCATCTCTGTCGCAAATATCTCCATCGTAACTGTGAAAATTTTCATTCAAGGAATACCCCTTGAAACCAGTCAAGCGGTAAACACGATGATCCAGCGACGGGTCGAATATCGGCGAGACGCAATTTTAAAAATTTTTTTCTTTTTACGAAACGGTTTTTATCGTATTCGTCTCGTTTTTCTAATTAAAACGACACCAAACACGATATAGTTACAATTGTAATTATCTATGTACCAAACGTACAAAGTTAAGAATTTCTGAACCTCTACCGGAAATGGCAACTCCGGAACTTTAATCGTTTGTTACATTTGTTATAATTCTGATCGTATTATAATTATATTGACGATAAACTCTCAATGATTTTTGAATTTAAACAAAATTGATATGTATATATGCGTGTATTAAAATATCTACAAATTAATTTGCACAAACAATTCAAAAAATTAAAAAGATTTTCGAACGAGTCAACGAATATTCAGATGATCGTTTAATAAAATTATTTCCGATTGAAAATTCTATACTTTAAATTAAGAAACAATATGTCTCTGAATTTCGACAGCTTCGGAATGCAGCAAAGAAATCGTTCGAACGCTTTCGACGATTTTTATATGAATATAATGCAGCAACATTGCACTTTTAAAGCTGACAACGCTGTAAAGCTTAGAGTCATCGAACACACACCTTTTGTGTTGCAACGTCATGTAGTACGCTAACTGACCGTTCCATTTCGATAGAGTCCGCTATCGTACCAGAGCATTTTCTACAGAGTCGGTAATTCAGAACCGTAAACAGAAAAATGCATTGCGTGCAATGTCCGGGGTTAGGACACGGTAACAAGTGCGGAAAATATAAGATTTTTAAACAACAGATTCTACATAAAAGAAAAAAATGCGGTATAAAATTTTTTTATCCGAAGCTTCATTTTCGAGAAAATCGAGTTCGAAAATGCAGCGAATACACGTGCTATTGCATGGCAGAGGTGGGCATTATTTGGCGAAACAAATATTTCAAATACTATTTAATATTTTAGATTTTATTTTGCTTGAAGAAAATAGCATTTTAAATAAGATATACAATTTCGAAAATAAAATATTTCTATTTCAAGAATCTGAACATCAAAATAAAATATTTCTATTTTAACAATTTGATCCATAAAATAAAATATTCCCATTTTAACAATCTGAAACACGAAATAAAATATTTTACTTTTCGCATTGTTATAATACTCTGAGAAACCGCATAAACATACAGTCTATCTTATCGTTAAGAAACGACTTACACTCGTAAATGTATCGAATTCGAACCATTATTTTCAGCAATGTTTAATATTAAAATTGAAAATAAAGAGAAAATACAAATATTTTCAATATTCTTCAAATAAAATACTATTTTCAAAAATTGCTGCATCAAATAAAATATTTTATTTTCGAAGTTGTACACAATCTTCAAAATAAATAGGATTATTTATTTACTATTTAAAATACTATTTTCCCCAACTCTGTTGCATAGGAATCGTCTGACGCGCGTCTGGCCATGATCAATCAATTCTGATTCCTGCATGTATGTACTAAAGCACGAGAACCTGGCGAAACTTTAAACTTGATTTTCTCGAAAACGAGCTGCCAAACGAGAAAATGTTATCCCTTTTTCGACTTATTTTTGCATGTAGAATCACCCCTTCCCCAGTTATACTACCATTTCCGGCTCACCCTGTATTAGCACAGACAAGGTATAGAAGTAGAGTAGACCAATCACCCAATGTATTTTTTTGTCTCAGGTCCGAAGGGCTCCACAGTGTTCAATAGAACAGCGAAAAGTAGATTTAATACTAATTTTAATTTATTTAATTATTGCTAATTAGAAAATTAGTAGGCGTAATTTAAAACAGTGAACGTATTATAAAAATTTAAAGCTACTGTTACATCATTTCAACCTATTGAACATATTAAGAAAGGAAATAAATCTCTATTTCACTATAATTTGTTGTAGTTCACATAAAAAACTTTTATTTTGCATAAAGATCCGCTGTCCAATCATTGCCAATATCGTGTAGCGTTCGACGTTACCGATAACTCAAGAATCTGGGCATATTAGTAAGAATCGACTATCTTGTATAGTTTATTTATATTACGAATGTTTGACATGATTTAGGAACAATAAACACATAAGTCACGTACAATTGTGACTTCTTGTCATAGAAGCACTTAGTCGTAAAGAAAAAATATTATAGCGGGTTCAAAAATCGGAAAAGCGCGACCTCCCACTTTGACAAAATTCACAGATTTTCGGAGGAATTTCTGAGTCGATCTTAGAATCCATTACTGCAGAAATTTTTGAACGTTTTGAGGACCCAAACTGAAAATAGTGGATGGTACTTTGTCATAGGAGAACTTTGGTATACAAAGAAACACGTCAGCTCGAACAATGTTGACTCGATAAAATATTTTAAATATGAAGTAGGACCATGAAAGTTTAAAATAAAGTTGGAAATCGTGTGGAAGAATTGACAATTTCCGTAAAGTAAGACTATGTGGCAGAACGATAATATCTCGAAGTAAAATTGTAATTTACCATTTTATGTATGAAACCAGTTTTTGGCCCATTTTCCCTATTCATTGACAATTAAAAATTCTGAAAAAAATCTGACACATTTCGGATACTAAGCCACATATTAGATATCATTTTCAGATTTTTCCGTTGCAAACTCTGATTGTAGAAAATGAAAAACACGAAAAAAATCGGAAAAATACAGATTTCATATAGAAATCTTAAGTTGACTGTCACAGATTTAATTCAGCAATGAGATATTACCGTAAGAATTGTGCTCTATTTTTTCAAATTCCTGAGAGTGGTGCGTCATAGTTAAAAACAATAAAAACCAGTTTTTTCGGCGTTTTTCCTAAGTTATACTTATCTTTTCTGAATCTTAAAAATGTATTATGTAATATTAAAGATTCCTACGTTCAGAGAAACATCTTCCAGACTTTGAAACTTGCGTAGTCGAGTTTCGTCGCGATAAAACCGTTGCACCGAAATCCTCCGTCGAACCTTTATTTTATGACTAGCTGACGACAAAGGGACTTTGTCGCAGAGCTCGTAACAAAGAAACCTTTTTGACGAGCTCGTGATACAGGATCTTTTCGAAGAAACTTGCAACTTGCCGTTTGGGGACCATTCCAAATGTTGCCCAAACATTTAATCTATTTTTCTTATAATAGCTAGGTTCATTACATTTTTTTTTAACGAAATCATCATTACGGTTTAAATATTGACGACTTTTCCGATCGGAAATTTAATGTTTAAACACTTTTTGTTTGATAAGTGTTCGAAAAGAAAAATTGTTCGATCGAAACTGAATATATATAATGTTTCAATGATTTTTTTTGCATATTTCCATTTAACAGTTTAATGTTTAACTCGCGCATGATTCTTTGATGTGAGCAAAACGGTACCTTATCAATACAGTGGCCGAAATTTCTATAAAGTCATCTTCATATTTATAGATATTTGAAAAATATCACCATTTTTGTTGATTTCGCAGTTTGTTCTGCGTAAAATTATATTTTTGTTTTCTTGTATCAATAGATGTTATACTTATGTTTTGAAATCGGTGTGTATGCTTTCTTTATGTAATCCCGAAATACTACCAAATACAAATTTTTCATTGGTATGGTATAATAATAAGAATTCATTACAAAACATAGTGACTTTACAGAAATTTCGGCGAGTGTATACTACCTCTTATACAAATGTTGGAGACTCCAAATCCCAAGGAGGAAGTACAAGATAGAATCACTCGATCATAGCCTTGAAATCAGGAGAATACGCAGAAACTTGCCGTTTGGTGACCTGGGATGGTGTGGCCCAAACATTTAATCTGTTTTTCTTATAATCCCTTATAATCCCACAACGTTCTCTAAGATTCGATCCCACATTTCGGACCTTCCGCGACCGTTGGAAACCGATTCTAAAGGACACCCGCACTTATTAATTACGGTCTCAAGGTACCGAGACCTTTCACCACCCGAGTCAGGTATCACCCTACTCCTCCTTCGGATTAACTCTCCCTCGGAACCATCGGTAGAAGACTTGACCAATCAAGGGTGTCCTGATCGGGAAATCCTAAGTTCAACTACCCAATCGGGGCATCTTCTTTGCTCATGACAATCGGTAATACACACCTCTCGATTCGTAAGGGCTGCCTTGACTGGAAGTGAAGCTCGCGTTCAGTTTGTTCCTAGCTTCCGAACAAGTGATCGGTTCTTAACCGACTGTTATCCTTCCTTGTATCTATCAAGACAAGGCGAAGTCACAAATACGAAACATTCGCAAACCGACGCGCCCGCGAATAAACAATCAGTCTTAGACGAAACTCCAAACGGTATCGAGTGTGATCGGCTGAAGCGATTAGTGTTGAAATAAAACAGTTCTGAAATGAAAACTCAGGATCCAGGAATGCTGTTACAATGTAGCAAATAGTGTGTGGTAGTCGAAGCGACGATCGAGACGCGAGACGCGAGTCTAGTTCAACTATTATAGTCGTATAGTCGTTTTGTAATCGAGTTTTTCAAGTTACCTATTGCACTAGGCTGTGTTTGATTCTACTTCAACCATATCCCTTAACAGGTTATGGGCCCAGTGTAATCTAGTGAAAAAAGTGGTGTTAAAAGCAAGTGATATAACTGTTATAGTGTGTGTTAGAGTGCGTGCGACATCTGAAAATCGAGAAGCTGAGGGCAAGGATAATTGGCAGCAATGGCGTTTTATCGTACGTGCGTCGTTGGAGGAAGATGACAATATCTGCTGAAGCCGTTTAAATCGAGTGAAAATAATCATACGAACAAAAATGCAGAAATTGTTTGCTACGGTTGTGGCAGGAAAGGACACAAGAAGCAGGATTGTGTTCGCTGTTTCACGTGCGGTTCAAGAAATCATCTAAGTAAGCAGAAATTGCTTTAAAAGAAGAGATAACTTCAGAGAGAGGTCAAATATGCAGAGGATCAATTCAAATCAAGGACGGCGCAATTTAACAGAAAGACAGGCGTTTTTGGAGAGCTGCAACATGGAGCAGCCAATGATTTTTGGCTGTTCGACTCGGGAGCAACGGACCATATGACGTACCAACGAGGACTGTTTTGTGAAAATTGGAGGAATTCGAGGTATGTACCATTAAATGTAAGAATAGGCAATATTTTTGTGCATGGTAAAGATAACATAGAGATTGAAACGTACGTAAATGGTGTTCGAGGTATTGTTTGTACCGGAATTAAAGCAAAATTTATTTTGTGTTAAAGTTGTTGGTAAAAAGGCGTTAATTTCACTATTACTAATTGCGGAAAGAACTGTTTGATCACGCGTGATAATTTATATAAAATTAATTTACGGTCGTATTGCCGAAAAAATGTAATTAATTGAAAAGGTCGACAAAAATTTAAAATTGGATAAGTCCGGTTCATTGCAATTATGGCATGAGCGTTTGTGTCACCAAAATACAAGGCACGTGAAAAGTTTTTTGCAAAACACGGATATAAATGTAAATGTTTCGAATAAGGATGTGTGTGAAGGCTGTGCTTACGGGAAGCAACATAGATTACGTTTTCATCAGAATTTTGAACACGCTAAAAAAAACCTCGCGAAATTGTACATAGAAAATTATATTTTGTAATTTTTAAAGACGATTTTTCGAGATTTAGAGCAATCTATTCTATCTCAGGATCCAAGAATGCTGTTACAATGTAACAAATAGTTACTAGTTCAGTTCAACGGAAAAGTTGGTATAGGCAGGACATACCTGGTACAGCTTTCTATTATAGTCATATATTCGTTTTATAATAAAGTTTTTCAAGTTACCTATTTCACTAGGCTGTTTGATTCCGCTTCAACCACATTCCATAACAATTAGAATCAGTTTTTGATTTTCTTACCTGGTGATTAAGTTCCATTTCTTCGGTGTCAAAATGTCTAGTAATATTGTTACAACAGTGCGTAGTAGGTGTGTTAAGTGCAACCAGTTGTCACGGAAAGTATCTGGTAAAAAAAAAAGAATAAATACACAACTCGAGTCTGTAAAGTTTTCAAAAATTCTAAAGCAAGTATTGACCGTAGGTGATGTACTCTGCAGTAAGTGCCGTCTTATTGAATACAGGCATAAAGAAAATGTGCATCAGAATGCAATCAGATTTTTCGGAGCTTTTGAAAAAATTTCAGCCGTCTGGCTTGACGTTGAGTTGCACTATTGAATTTCATGCTACCTCCTTCCATATCATATTCTCCTAATACAAAATTCGATTTTCGAGGCGTTCGAAAAATTTTCAGCCGTCTGGCTTGACGTTGAGTTGCACTACTGAATTTTCGTGCCACCTCCTTCGATATTATATTCTCCCAACACAAAATTCGATTTTATCGAATAATAAATTTTAGTAGATTTAATAGATTTTATCGATAAAAAATTATTACACGTATCAAAAGTCATTCGCAGGACTGTAATGATGCTAACGACGTAAGTTACCGTAGCCAATATTGCAGAAAAAGAAATGAACGTGATCGTAATATTGACCTTATACAATATATATCCGCGTAGATAACAGCACGGAAAAGTTATTCGACAATAAAAAAGAAAAATAGATAAGTTCGGTTGGAAGTTTGATGCACGGCAGACCAGAGTCATGTTATCTCGAAACTATACATGCAATAGGACGTAGTGAACATTCCCGCGGGAAATTGGAACAGATAGTAACAAATGTATAGGACATATTATTCCGTGGCGTATACAAAGCTGATTATTAAGGCAATAGTTTGCTTTAAGTTGCTCTAAAATTAAATTATACCTGTCTGTTGATTCATTAAGCAAACGATACGCTGTTTCGCGTGAATTCGAAATTGTCTTTTCTGTTTGCTTTACTGTAGAACATTAATGACATCTGCGCGTTATTATGCGAGTTGGCGAATCCGAAACACAGTTTGTCTGCCGTGGCGGAAGCGTGGGGAATTGGCGATATAGAAGGGGAACGTTAAGAGTAGGAACGCAAATCTTCATCTTGCAACTCTGATAACAACTGATCATTTCAATTCCAATTTGGAAGCAAAAAAATGACGTTGAGGTTGCCTGTTTTCTATTAAAATCTTTATTTTCTGTTTTTCGTAGCGTTCTTCTAAATAATAATTAAACGTAACTTAATGAAAAAACGCGACATGAGAGAGATAGAGAGAGAGAGAGAGAGAGAGAGAGAGAGAGAGAGAGAGAGAAAGATAGAGAGAACGACACAGAGAAAGAGAGAGGAGGGGAGGAAGAGAGAGATGGGTTGAAGAGAGAGATATAGAGAGAGAGAAAGAGAGAAAGAGAGTGAGAGAGAGAGAGAGCAGGTAGAGAGACAGTGAGAGAAAAAGTATAAATGTCGTTACACTAGAATCATTCGAAATTGTCACTCAAATCGGTATGTAAATGGTACGACGTACATGCGTAGTCGGATTTAAGACACGTAGAATCACCTTAAGATTAATAGATTGACGATAATGGGAACGAAGCAATCGGCCAATCGATCGATTAGCGATTTTTCAGTTAAGTAACTGGTTGGATACATAGGTAGATACAGCGGGTAAGGTTAGCCGAGTTTACAAATTTCGACTCGAAGAACGTCGTTCGTATAAAAAATGGACAAAAGTTGTTCCGCTTCAATTGAAAAACGAAAGTACATCGAACGAGAAAGAATAAACTTCGTTTAGAATGATGAAACAAACGATATATCACGGCCGAATCACGGCCGTCTCTAGTACAGGCCGGAACATGTGTCGTGACAACACCGCATACAGCAGACATCAGTCCGATCAAGCTACTGCATATGCGCAATAGCATATACAGACGGCCATGATATAACGCGAACGACTTCGAATCGGACTGAGACATCGTTGCCAAATTTACCATGGTCCAACCTGTACTAGACACGTCCGTGTCTATTATTACAACGAATTGAAAAGTCATTCGAAATGTAATCGATTTTATTTGAACGAAATCAACCGATTAATGACTCTACGGAAGAAGTTTCTTCCATTTTTGCTCGTTGACCAATATTTATTATCTAAATGAGAGATCCCGTTCATCTCCGACAAAAAGGGCTTGCATCTCGACGCCATTCTCGATAGAAACGACGCTCTCTCCTTCAAAATCTTCGTCAAAAAGTATTACAATAAGAGACTTAAGTGATGCCATACACATAACATGATACACAAAGTTCATTTAACTATACTCAGTGACTGGATGGATAATCGAAGACGGCGGCTACAACGGAATCGTGACAATCGATCTTCGCCGACGATAGAATAAAAAAAAAAACTACCTCCTTGCGAGCTCCATGTATAAATTCATTAATCCCCATTCTCCTCCTATCGATCGCACGTTTCCCGAACCGCCTATATTACACGGGAAATTAAACGATCTTTGACCGACAACGATTAGATTGATTAATCAGAGTAAACCGAGCAATTATACATAGAGGGCACTTTGCTTCGATCAATCCAGCAAATATATTCCGATAAGAATGGCGGATTCTACTAATGTTTCTGAACATTTCATTTAGAGGCTCCTAAATACGCTTGGAGTTTATGTTTTTTTTTAAGGTAAATCACCCCATTAACGGACATGTTACAGTGATCGTATTATCGTAAGCGTTCTTTGTAAAATCGTACTGACATTCCTGACAGCAGTCCTTAGAAAAAGGTGTCCGTTTATTGGCACAGATTTGTATTCTCGAAATGAAATTAATTAAATCGAATGTAGATTCCCGTACAACGCGACCAATTATATTTAAACAGTCTGTATACATGTATTTCGTGTGACAGTCAATATATACAGTAAATGTAAAAAGGATTGTTTCAGAAGGTTGTACACTTGCCGTCTCAGAAGATAGATGCACAGACTATCTACAAACAATTTTTTGGAAACTTGCAGAGTTACATTCTGGAATCAGATCATTTCAAAGCAACGAAGTATTTTTACGTTGATAACAGTTACGATATCGGTCCCGGTTCCGGTTACGAGAATATCGGTTACAGTTACGGTTCTTGAGAACCGATATTTTTCAGTTGTACAACTGTTATTTTTCGGTTCTACGTACGGTTCTACGGACGCAGATCTACAAAACGTATTTTTTAAGTCTTCGATATAGGCTCAAACACATAAAAAAAGTTGTAAAATGCAACTTTTAGTATTTTTTCTACAATTCCGATCAATTGCAATTTTTGAAAAAACTTCTTTTCACATCCTGTAGTACTCTAATTGCTCTAGCTTCCCAAAAATGTTCAAATCGTATAGTACAATGTTAAAAATGTTATCGTCTTTTTCAGAACGTTCGAATATTAATTCCAGTCACTGTATAATATATATTGTATAGAAGCCTTGCATATTATATGTCCTTCGGCAGAACAGAATATAGAATGACTGAACGAATCATAATCATAATCATAATCATAATCATAATCATAATCATAATCATAACCAAAACCAAAACCGGAACCGGAATTCAGAACCGAAAAATAACAGTTATAGAACCTATCGGAATAATGTCGGATGTCAAGAACCGTAACCGATATTCTCGTAACAGTTATAACATCATTTCTTCATACATAACTGTTTCAGCCAGAACCGATACACACTACTGTGCAAAAGAAAGAAGCATCCAGTATAATTATAAGATATAATGACAAACAATATCTTTACGTAAAAATTGTATTGCACGATGATTGATTTATTGCATTTAGAGTATTAGATAATCAGCAATAACACATATATATATTCTCAGTACTATTCGATTAAACAGCGGAATCCTTTTTCAAAACTTACTGTGTTCTTAGTTGATTTTTTACGCTTTTCTATTACGCTTTTCTATTACGCTTTTGTACAGTAGTGTACATATAACCGTTCCGAACAGTTAGAAAGAAAGATTACGCCAATAGGGACGATTACCTTAGCGAACTGCGAATTTTCAGTGTACATAACTTGCTGGAATAAAACAGAGCCGTTTAGAATCGTTTGCCATTACTTTATTTCCAACTGAATCAAATCGTTGTCGTCGAGAAATTCGATTTCTCTTTGACCTTCGTTCCACAACAATCGGTCTGTGTAAAATTGTTTTGTATAAATGGTCCGCAGTCTAACTGTTAGTAATTCCGTGAATAAGTATTTATATAGAGGATCGATTAAAACGGATCGTCTTGCGGGGTGGTGAAAGGGCCAGTTTTACTCCACAGAGGTGAACTCAACGACGCTCTAACGAACTCGCAACTATTTTTGCCACAAATAAATACATTCGGAACAAAATCGAAACGTGCCTGCTGCCTCGCTAATCAGTCGCGATTTCGGGGAGAGGTGGGAGCGTTTCCGGTTCTTTCACACCATCTAGTTAATAAGAGACATGGTAAGGTTGAACATGCGTATACAGGCCGATTGTGTTCGCATCACTCCGTTCGAAATCAGAATGGCGGGACCGGTATAATGATTGCGGAAAAGCGAGTCTTATTTTTTAGCGACATGGAAGAGGGAACGTGACCGTCCCAGCTTTTCTCTTCTTTTTTTTTTTTTGTTTAATCAGTCTTCAAAAATCGAAAATCCACTGTAAATCACCGTGAAAAGTCGAAAGTTCGTTAAGCATATTCGTTCGCGCGCTACACTCGTCGTTTACCAAGCTAGTTTGTCAAAATCATTCGATTGTTTCTCGGAGAAGTCAGCGATCGACTGACAATGTGTCTCTATTTGCCATCGTTTTTTCGGATACTTTGCTCGTTAACTCTTTTCTCTTCTTCTTCTTGTTTTTGTTCACATTATTACGGATCGAGATCCGCATGGAATGAACCGGGGCGCAATTGTTCTCTTTCTCGAAAATCTATAGTGCGGATGCAAGAGTGAGGAGAATTTCTTTCACCGGTTGTCTTCGACGCAGGCAAGAAATTCCGGTCTTGTCGTGAGACTGAGATAAATGAAACTACCGACGCCCAGATTGGTTGAATGTTCTTTATTGAATATCGACATAGCATTGGATAAAAAATACTCGATCGTTGAATTTCCACACGAGAAATTCCCGTTACTTTTGCATCTATTTAAGATCTTTCTTTCGTTCAACAGCTGAGAAAATCGTGTTCACATATTTCATTTTTGTTTTGTTTTGTTTTGTTTTGTTTTGCTTTTTGTTTGTCCTCCGCTTCTCTTTCAGTGCGTCGAATTGAATGAAACGAAAGAAAAAAAAAGCAAATATCGGAAAGAAGAAAGTGAAACAGAGGGAACGTTCGAACGTTTTTCATTTTCAAAACGGTACTACTAACGATATTTGTAGCAAAAATATACAGGCCACACGGCTGCTTACAATTATTATTCGCTTCGCGAGTTCTTCGAAAGAAAGAAGGAAAACTTAACGTACACGAGAGAAAACGAAAACTTCCGATCTTCATTTATGATTTTTTTTCCCCTTTTTCCTCCGTTGCGCGCGCGCGCTCGGTTGACAAAGAACATAACGGTTAACGACGTCAAACAACCAGCACTTGTCAGTGTCAGTCGGACAGTCGGCTGTACAAATCATTGATGTCCGCTGACAATGAGTTCGTTGATTGTAATACCTACACTTAGAAATCTAAACACTTTTTCGTTTCATTACGACCATGCTCGCACGAATTTCACAAACGATTTTTCATCTCCTTTTTGTTTCATTTATAATTACACCACGAACAAAAGTAGACCCACGCTGCTCCGCTCGATTAATTCAATAATTAATATTTACGGATGTATCCGGAGGCGTCTCCGGTACAGGCCGGAACATGCGATGTGGCAACACTGCATCAGTCCGATCATGCTACTGCATATACGCAATAGCATATAAAGATGGCCATGATATAACGCAAAGGACTTCAAATCGGACTGAGACAGCATTGCCAAATTTACCATGTTCCGGCCTGTACTAGAAACGGCCGTGTTGTATCGCACATACGCTACCGCCGGTAACGTATGTATCGATTCATCCTCGTACGCTTGTCGACAATAGTCTTCGTTCTTGACCTCGATATTTGTGATCGAACGTTCTGGTTTTTTATCTCTTGATATTCTGTGCAACAAGAAAATCAAAAATTGAGAACGAACCGTGCTCCTCAAGCCTACCATCCTTTAGCAAAACGCTGTTCGAGTTCGACCAACTGAACTCCTCGGAATATCATTCTCGCCGATCGTTTACGTCGCCCACTTTGTCGTAGCTCCATCGATAAACGCAAAGATAGAGCCCAGCGCAATGTCTGTTTTATTTTTTTGGTCACGATTGTTTACAGAAACGAAAGACAAAGTGGGCGAAATACTTTGCGAATACAGCTTCGAGAAGTCTAATTAGTCTGAAGTTTACCAATGTTTAAGAAATGATAATCTTGTGATATACGGTCCTCTTTAAACTTTCCCTTCTTTCATCTAGTAGAATACATAGAAATGGAAACGATAATTGAATTTCAAGCGACCAATTCAACTCTACAAAGTCACGCGTTGGCTCTAGGAGCATGCAGCGATTATCAAACATCAGTTAGGAAGCTTTCCTAGATTAGATAGGATCTTCTTTTGCAAACAAATATTTCATAACTCCCGATAGGAAGACTGTTCATTTAATACGGTATGACACACAGCATTAACTCGGTATTGAGAACGTAAAGATTTTTCTTTACTTTTTGAACAGTAGAATAATGAGGTCTTGGATCTACCATAGGAGATACACGTTATAGTTGCTTTTTTGTTCTATAACAAATAGTAAAAAAAAAACAAATATAATCTCGTCACAGTCCTCATAAAAAATTTTTGATAGTTTCTTGAAAGATTTCTTAACGATAATACGCTTTGATTTTACAGCAGAGACTTTCCAATGATACAGAAAATGACTGCATCCTCTTATGGTCAACACACGCGTCTTCTAAGAGTAAATATAGTCCTTCTTTAACTGTTTTTTTCTACTAATACTTTATGGTTCACCCAAGTTTACGGTTTCACATTCGCGTACGAAGACGAAACGCAAGGAACGGAATATGTATATTTATATACAAGAATCGGACCATATGTATATGAATGCGTGTACGCATGGATGTGTGTATGTCTGTACGATGGATGAATATTCCTCGTGTATGTGTGTACATATGTATGTATGTACGAAACAAGTCGCATAAACATTCTGGAAGTGAAGTTGAATAATTTCGAGTAGATAAACCAAAAATCGTTCAAAAATGTAGAAATTTTGTTAGTTTTGAACGTAATATGCAACAGTTTAGACCTCGACAGACATTGCCATGCAGCGAGAATTGACCACTATTCCCAACTAGGAAAAAGGCATTGAGTAAAAAAAATCAACAAGGTTCGTAATACCAAAACAAAAACGGAAAACAAAAGTCGTTCGTAGATGACAAGAAACGTTATAGTGGGTGGAACAAATGTAGCGCCTTTCTCATTACCCGTTCGAATCGACCGTCAAGCAATACCCTTCACTTTATTCGTGAACTGTCAACATCCGATACTCAGGAGCTATGTATACAGTTTGGCATTCTATGACAGCTAACAAAGTCGCTGCACTTGTTCCAACAAATACAGAGATGTGCAATTAATAGACTTAATCTCCTTAAAATTCTTCAGATCTTACAGAATCATTAAACAATTCTAATAAATAAAGGCATCACCAGTCAAACTTAATCTATAATTTGGACGATCACTTAAATTGTACATAACTAATGGTGAAAAGAAAATGTAAATGAAATATTCTTTTGATTGATTATGATGATATTCTTCTGATCAATTTTCTTTGCTCAAAAATTTGTTCGGTTCTCTGTAGTTAATTTTAATATTCAGACATTTATTTTCACACAGTATGTTTCTAAACTGTTCCATTCAATCGGTTGCAGTTCTGAACAATTCCCACTTGTTCATTCGAAACAGGAAAATGCATATTTGCATGTTGTATCAACGATTGCAATTTAAAATCTTATTTCTCGGATTCGTTTGCATCTCCAGTCTAGCAATTTGCAAATCTCTGTATGTATATATATATATGTCTAAATAATCATTTAAACATCAAAAATATACGTGCAACAATAATACGCATACACTAATTTGATAAAAGTACTGGTCTTGTAATCCTAATTGTTGTGCTAATCTTATGAACATCCTCCTGTCTCGTATGTGAAACTGGCCACGATGGACTCCAGTTGTGGCACGAATTCGTTTTTCTTGGCGTTTCAATGTTGAGACACATGTAAATAGAGCTTGAATTGCAAATCATATGTCACGATATATGTATGTATATATGTATACAGGGTACTACTAAAATTTCGCTTTGAGCGTATACCCAACATACAGACTAAACATTTTTTTATGTGGATCTCCAGCACATCAATCGCTCGTTAAAACGATGCAACAAAACTGTGGATCGTACTAAACGAGTCACACAACCAAAACTTTCTTTGTTCTTCATTCTTTTGTTCTTCTTTTATCTCTTAAAGTTTTAAGAAACATTGGACTCTAAAGAGCACTTTTTCAAGACGTCGATATACGAACGCGTGTATGTATGTACAACTATACAACCCCTATCTATCTTTCTTCAGTTACGTTAGGGAAATATACATTACCTAATATTGCTATATGACTCCTATATGTAAATACGATCGAAAAGTTGAGACATGACCTTTGGAAAGCTGATCGAATGTAATTCAAGTCAACTGTTCACGATTAAATACAAATAAATTACAGTATTACACTGTTAAAGTGTTGTTCAGTATCATCATTAATTCTGCAAGATTGGTTACCTAAAATATGTAAAAAAATATTTTCTTACAAGAGAAATATAAAGTATCGTCGATTAGATAAAAGAAATTGGTATGGAACAAGGTATTTCCGATGTTTGTACGGTGTGCAGAATTTTAAGATAGTTTACTACCAATACCTTACACCCTCTAGAGCCTCTTAATTATAAACTGCAAGATAACGTTCAGAGAATTATGTGTCTTATTTCAAGGTACTTCTTTGAGTGAGGGTTTGGTTGTGTGCTCGTTCACATAGCTGAATAGCGCTCGTCAGTGAGTGAAACCGTGGTCGACCAATACACAAGGTGATAACAAAATTCGCAATTTACCTTCGGAAACATAGACATTCTCGTATCTCATATCTTTTTTTAAATTGCTTTACTATAAATGTATATACCGAAACAACTTACGTTCACGAATTGCACGATAAATGAATAAGAATTAAAATTATAATAAAGATAGAATATTGGAACGAATGAAAGCGCACAATGATAAAAAAAACATTTAGAAAAATTCTCAATATAACTATCTAAGTTGCTAACCATCAGTGCCCCCCCTGTTGAAAAGACAGGAAGCACGGATTGCGCAAACGCATTTCACAGAATGTTTCGTTCATTTTAACACTGTTTCGTACGTACGTACAGCATATAATGTGTACTCTCGCATAAGAAGAAAGAAAAGAAAGAACTAAGATTAAATGTTATTTGGAATAATCACGATTCTTAGTTAATTCCGAACGTAGGAATCAATTCCAGATAAAAAAAGAAAAAGAAACGATCATTGTCTCACATTCACAAATGCGATTGACGATCTAATCACTAATTACTGAAAAATCTATGCATATGGAACCAAACACTTCACTGTTTGCTCAGCAGCCTTCTCAGCCATCAAAGGAATTATGCGTTAGATTAATTCAGTATCTTAAGTTACCTAGTTAATGTTGTGTTTTTGTGTATTAAATCATTATCGTAACAATTATTTGTTGGGCACACACCGAATTAAAGTCTCAGCTGTAAGCACGCGTCAAACTTTTCTGTTTTCGTGATTCCTGTTCATTAGCCATCCTCTTTTGGCGGGGTAAACCAACCTATAATAAATATTTCATTATAATTCAACTCATGTTTTCGAGAAGAAAAAAATATGTTCGCAGAAGATTTTAAGTATATTATCATTCAGGTTGCAAACTTACCATTTTTTTCATGTATTTGTACAAGAGACTTGAATGATTGTTGTGCACGAGCTAGACTGTACTGGCCTTGACCACCGCACACTTTGCCAGCACCTCCAGATCCTTGAAACTGTATACGTGCTTTTCCCTTTACCAATGTTGCAGAAATCTGCATGATGACTGCTTCTACTGTGTACGCTGAACTCCAACCTTGTTTTGTTAAAAGCTCCATGCAAATAGCACCTCCTATAAGGACATATCCACCAGAGATCATGGGATGAACAACTCTGACAAATGGGGGCTCAAATGGATAAGTTTCCTGTAACAACAAAAACTGGAAATGTGAGCTTTCGTATTCTAAACATTAGCATTAGCATCGAATCATTTAATGTGTTAAAACAGAATGAAACAACAACGATAATTTTCAATAAATAATGTACCTTAAAAAGCATGTTGAGAAGAATACTATCTTTGCCTTCTTTTTCTTTTAGTAGTATGAGATCGCTGTGTAACGGTGAGTCAGGATCAACACACATCAGCCTGATATTCCATTCATACAAACTGTCATTTACTAATTCTATGCTGTACATCCCTGTAAACAGTATGAAGAATATAAACGTCATCTTTATGAAAAACAAAATTAAATATAAAATGGTACCTTTTTTGAAACTGTCACTTCTGTAAATGTCACGTAATTCTTTCATGAGTCTGTCTGTGGCCTGTACACTTCCACAAGGTGAACCTTTTAAGTAGTCTTGTCTTTGATTTTGTCTCAACCTTTCTAATGTCGCCAAATGTTCCAGATCCATTTCTTCACCCTATAAAGTCAATAAAACAGAATGTAAATTTAATAGAACAGTTAGATATAGATATTATAGATATATTTCAACATAAAATGGTTTAGATAGATTTGTATTTAGTATACTGCTAGTATTTACCTTACTCTTGGCATTTGCATCACCCTCATCCATATCTAAATGAAGGTCTTCCTCAGTCTCGCTTTCTTCATCTTCGTCGATGTCTTCAACATCGTCGGCTTCCATCCTTTGCGCAACAGTTTCATTCGTTCCACCCAAACGCAATGGATCCAAAGCTGTTCTCAATCGTTCAACATCAGGTGGTTCCGGTAATGAATGAAGTCTACATAATTCTTTCAAGAGAATCCCGACTTGATTAATGACGTGGTTGTCACGGCCAGTGGTATTACTTAAAATTTGTACCGCATTTGTAACACTAGTCTCCTCTGATTCTGCAAACCAGACTGGTGGGGTAGAAGGGTAGGTTTCCTGTGAAACAATAATTAAAGCTTCTGTAAGCATTTTACAAAGCATAACAAATATAATTTGGTATTTTCATTCAGAGATTCAACATTTAGAGTTCAAGATTTCAAATGTGCTTTATAATTATTAACTTATAGTCTCACAATCACTATTTGACACATTAATTTATCACTTAAGCTATTTTAATAATCTGCTAAAATTAAGGTAACATATCTCTTTAATTATGTATTTTCTAAAGAGAAATATATGCTTGTTTCATAATGTACATTTCACATTATTCCTTCTTACTAACAATTAGTTTTATAATCTCGTAATCAATGCAATAAGATTAGATAATAAGACTATCGATGGCCTGTATAGTTTGAGATAAATTTTGTATAAAACTGAGGACACACACAACATGACAAATGAGCAGCATTCGTTAAAATTAAATAAAGTGGAATACAGAAAACTCAATGAATGCATAAAATGATATGCAACAAATGTAAACAATTTGAAAACCTCAGATTATATATCTAATCTAAAAAATTATGTTAGATGGTAATTATGCAACGAATATTTATCTATTTATAAAGAATGTTTATACGTAGTTTTTATCGGTAACGACAATACATCTTAATGTCAATGACACGGACATGTATATATACGTACAGGACGTATCGTAAATTAATTTGTAATGTCAAATGGTAGTCTACTGATGCAGAAGGTAAAAACCGAATAAAGATTATCGATTTTGCTAATTGAATAAAAAAAAAATGTAAATAGTAACGTACGCAATCAATATTCGCGAATTAAGCTCACGCGTTTAGCCGTTGTTCCGCTTCACATTATGCGAAGAATAAAATTATTTTTTGGTAAACTATCAAAAATTTCCGTTTGGTCCCAGAATCTGATCGAAATCGAATTTAAAACGAAACTGTAATCATTGTATTATACTTCGAAATGTATGCAACTTTGTGTCACAATTGAACAACAAAATAGACGTGGAAAATAATTTTACACGTGTGATATATTTTTGTTAAACGTTAAATTTTTCGTTTCGATCCGATCAATATTTTGAGTTATTCACCGTAAATCAATCGAATCGCGTGTAGAAAATAAACAATATGGATGAATGAATATATTGTTTATTTTATAATTCTAATTAATTAATAATATAATATATGTATATTTATCTATTTATTTTGTTTGTACGTTTGTAAAACAAGCAAAGAGCATTAAATGACAATCGAAGATAATTTCGCATTGGAAGCAACGGTAATGGCAACGGTAAGAACAACGCAAATGGATATTACTCTTTGGAATCTAGTTTATCTATCAAAATTATCTTGTGTATATGAAACAAATAATTTCACGCAAATAGAATATAACTGTCTGAGGCGGTCTGCAAGCTGTAAACGACAAACGTTATTTTTTTATTCTTAATCTGTAAGTACCTACAAATGGAGAGAACAGGTACTATTATGAGGGACTTACCCTCTATTTGTGGCATACATTGACCTCTACCGCAATATTAATTCGTCTGAAAATCTCGTCGGAAACAAACTGATTGAAGTGAAAAAGAATCGATAGTATCTAGAACGAGATCCTCTATAAAGACACCGAAAAACTGTGATGGGAAAAGCGTGCATGGTGGGTGCACGGTGTACGTGCTGCCCGGGCATGGCTCTTGTCAAAAGGCCCAAATAATAACACGAGTGTTATTGTTTCTTTGTCCAATCGGACGCAGACAGCGATGGAGAGTTAACGTGGTCCCATGCGAACAGAAAAACGCTGGCGATGGCTTTGAATCGATTTATCGTCTCAAATCGTTACCATGCGTGTTACACTTACTGTAATATTGGCGTGTATTTCGTATTTCTTCCCATTTTTACCGACGAACCTGCAGCTGAGTTCGTCCACACTCGCAGACATTATCTGAAATCTCTCATGGCTCTTAGGGAAGACGGACTCAAGAGTTTTGATCTCCTGTTTAAGGGTGTTCAGACAAGCCATTTGGGGGAGCGTACGAGTATGCCGTACCCCAAATTTTTCGGCGGTGCTTGCCCCAAAAAACACAGCGACCCGAAAGAAACACGACGTACCCGATGACTACCCGAGAAAATGGCGACCGCGACTGATTGCTTCGGCCAGTCTCGTGAAATTTCGTTCGCTACCGTCACAGATGCCAGCACTGAACAATTCAAATATACATGACGTCCTTCCGGTCCAGCTGAGTGCGGTTGAATATCTCGAGGCATTTAAAAATTATATTTCCAAATAGTATTTGAACTTCTCACGGTCGCAGTTCGGACCATACCCGCTAACGCTAACTCTGATTCTATTATTATAAAATATTGAAAAAAGTAATGAGACACAATGCAACGAAATACTTATGCATTAACGTGCCATACGTTAAATACACATATGTTTCAGTCACAATGTTTGATACCATCTTAAGTTCACCTACACCAATCAATTACAACTTCTCGTTGCGAGTCGCAATGTACTATGTAATGTAATGTTTGTTTCTCTGAAAATCTTTAAGATTAAAAAAACCGTCATACAAAATAATCAACACTTTATTAATTATATCATGAATTTATTTGAAATGTCTAGTACTTCTAACTCTTATGGTCTATATGTACAGATGATAATGTGGTAAAGTATAATACACGCATTATTTTAACATGTGTTAACAAATAAATGCTCTAATCTAACATACTAAAAATAATTAAGTTTTAATTTTTTGGACTGGGCCCACAGATCACCGTCTCTTTTCAGTTTTTCTTTATTTCGAGACACACTACGAGCAATACATTATTCTACTCGCCTCTTGTAGTAATAGAGCATAATTAATAGTGTACAGTATCTCATGTATACTGAAATTATTACTAAAATAATTTAAGAAATTCTTCGAACTTGAACTCATAATTTGTGTATTTCATCCCCATAGCACACATGCTGTGTTTATCATCTTTTACATTATACCTCCTCCGTTTCTCGCTCATAAAAATATTGCATTTACTTATTTGTAACAACGCATACGTAATTCAATACAAGAACAACATCAACGCAATAAACTTCACTGATCATTTATTTTGTTTATGCAACAAAATAAAATATATACAATACGATATCTACGCCTGTGAAACCAAACGATTCTCGTTAAATGAATTATCGGTTCGTGTCTCTTGATAATTTATTTCACCGAAATAGAAAAATTAAAATTTGGCAGGTCGTTTAAATGCAAACATTAAATATTTATTTTAATATCTTTGCACAAAGTTTTCTCATTGAATATTTTTCGTGTAGAAACCTCTTGTGTTGCTTTATCTCCATCTTTTTGTTTCCCCTCATCAACATTGGAAAAGGGTAGACACCAGTCCATGGTATATAGAGTCTTTTCAATGGCAATAGAATCTTTGAAAGTTATGATATGACTAAATGTAATTTATAAATAACAAAATATACCATTTCCACCGTAACAGGATGCCTAAAGCCTTTCTCATATATGGAAAATCCATGATGGTCAGCATTAATTTATCACTATAATTATCTCCATACATATATACATGCACACCTTTTCTTGCATATACACACTTAGCTTCTTTTATGTAATAGTAATAGCGAATGTGAAAGTTAATCAGTCAGTAATACTAATTTAAGCCTCTTTTCTGAGGGCAGGACCAGTTGAAACCATGTACTTATACGTCGTATTGGATTTCACTTTTATTAATTAGTCGTACCCTACTTGTTTATTTTCCTTGAATTGAATATAGAAAATTATATTAAATAATTGCTTTCAAATGAGCTTGCGTTTGAAGTTAAAAAGATTTAAATCTATTTCTTCCATATAAAAAAAGACTATCCGATAGGGCGATAATCCAGACCTAACCCAGAGCCAGGATATTCGTGAACGACGTCCACAACGTGCGCGAAAAATGAGGCGATCGAATTCATCTTGTAACATACAGATTCGAGGGGAGCAAGTGAACAATTTATTGCCAACATCGAACTCCAGTATGATATGTCGCGACTTGGATGCGACTGTAAATTTTACAAGAGATGTCAAGTTTACGCATCTGTTAGAGACGAGGCTATAAGTTAACGTAAACGCTGTTAGAGGTAGCCTTGCCGGAAACGTCAGATTCCACACTGATCGATGTGGATCAACAGACACAATATTCAGAAACGTTAAACTAACTAAACCCGCTTAGCCTGCGAAAAGGTTAAAACTGGTAACAAAGCTGAGAAGCCGAAACTAGAGACAGGCAAATTCTAAATTGCTTAATTGCTCTAAGCAGAAGGGCAAGGCGCCGAAGAAGAAAGAAAAAATTTGAGATACGACAAATTCGACGTGGCAGACGAGGTTCCTCCAATAGCGAAGTTGTCGTTGAAGGATTTGAAACGGAAGACAATCTAGGCGGTTTTATAAGTTCTACGATTTGTCAGTTTTGCAGATTTACAAGTAGTTTTCCGCCATTTTCTACTTCCAAAAATTCACAAATAATTACAGGTTTTCCTTTGTGCAAATAAGAGCCTTTCAGATCATAATTAAAAATTAACATTCATGAGATATGTTTGCCATTGATAAATACTAAGTATGGAATCCGTTAATATTAACTGAACTATTAAAAGTTTCTAACTCTGTATAAACAATTCTTCAACTACTAATTTGTTACAAAATTAACAATACTTTAGTAAGCGTAGCATAAAGGAACAGTATGATCTAATGACAATAAAACAGAATTAATTGCATACCGTCTACATTTTCTGGAATGATTGTACTCGTAATACATATCTCATTGATTGTTAATGTGTCATGTTCTTAATGGTATCCTAAGCTGCGTTTTTCTGCTTACATTATTTACACACTGACAATATAAGAACAGAAATAGTTGCATCACTGTGTACGGTGATCTTGATAATTGAATTTTAGAAAATAGAATTTTCCAACATTCAAAAATTGTGATAATGTTTTATCTAATAAGTTTGGCTAAATTCACGTCAAAAATTACGTCAATTAAATCATTGTTGTGAATTTGTTAACATTATTAAATTATTTTGCAGCTAGTTATCAGGATACATATTAGTAATAGCTAGGAACTTGAAGAAGCATTACTTCCATTTCTTTAAATATACAAATGCCAAATTTCTTTTGATATCCATTCAACAGGAAGTGTAGGTGAATTTTAAACAACACACCTACTCCACTTTATGTCCATCAATGAATCGCATATCAGCACTTTCTTTCTCCGGATCACATATTAAGGTTAAAACTTTCATTTTTATTTACAAAGAAATACTAAATGTAAGATACTCTGCAGCAGAGGTAGAAAAATGAAATTAAAAAATGAGGAATGATCTTATTGACAGTTACGGTATATTCTGTTTTTGCCTTAAGTCTGTGCTTTGAAATGTTTGGTTTCAAACCATATATCAAAGAAATGTGTTGTTGATCTTAATATAAAAACATATTCGAATTGCCAACTATGCAACGCTAGTTTTATACATCTCAGTTTTATTTACAAACAGACTTTCGTCTCATAGATACACTTTGGAGAAAGAAGTAGCTCACAGTGTGTCACAGATTCCTTGCATATAAAAGGTAATCCTTCAGATTTGTGCACTCTTTCTGGCACATGACGTCAATATAGATTCATCTGTGTGTTATGTTTCCTCAAAGCAGGTAATGCTGTTTTGTTACACATGAGTCAAAGTGATCGGCTTTTTTAAAATGCCGAATGATAATAGTCATAAGTAGGCCAGTAAGGCTGTAGCCAATCCTAGCTGGTGCGTTGCCGCTTTTTGGATGGGTGTTCCTCTGAAGAATGCGCTGGTGCCGGCATTGCCATATCTCCTCTATTGATCAACATATATTTCAACTGGGGCATGTATTTCATTATACTTTTCACTTGAATTAAAGGTAATTCGTCGCGAAAGGATGAACATTTTCTTGCTTCCATTAACATTTTCATTTGTAACCTATGATGATAAGATAGCAAATTAATAATAATAGTATTACAGTAATTCTTTAATCGGTGTCCGGGGTCGCTTGTGCAATCGCAGTCCAGTGCCTACCCACTCCACTGCCAGCCAACGCCGCGCCGCGCCGCAGGGCGGCGATGATTGATCTCGGCTCGAGTATATCGGTGTGAACACCACTGCATTGACACTATGAATCGAATGTTCAAACTTCTTAATTTTCATTATTTTTTTATGAGCTTTTCAGTGGCTTGTTTCTGGCATTTTTCTGATTAAAACCAGACCAAACACGATATAATTTCAATTGTATTTAGTGGTTTAATCGACGGTGAAAGTTTCGGTCGCAACGAAGAACAGCGTATGGGACATTCTTCAAACTGTGCCAGCAACGGCGACTGTCCGCGTCTTTTTATTTCCCATACGCTGTTCTTCGTTGCGTTCGAAACTTTCATCGTCGATTAAACCACTAAATACAGTTGAAATTATATCGTGTTTGGTGTCATTTTAATCAGAAAATGACAGAAATAAGATAGTGAAAATTCCATTAAAAAAATAAAGAAAAATCAACAATTCTATCATTGCCATTACATTGTGAGAACTCGCGGTCCTTTAAACTGTGCCGGCGACGGCGACACTTCGGCCACGCGATCCGTATTTAATTCTGTCCTTCTGTATGTTCGGGCTCTAGTTTGAAGTCTCGGCGCGGTCGGTGCGGTAGACGCAGTCATTAAAAAATAGTGTCTCTACACCATCGCCGTCCGTGCAGAACACGGCTATTGGACACCGATTAAAGAATTACTGTACTTGTCACACTTGTCAAAAGAAATTGTCTTACCTATTTCCTTGATATAAGTCTATGTGTAATACATCCGTAAGGACTTGTCGACAAATATCGATGTCACAGCCAGGAAAATAATGAGCGACGAAGTCGGGAAGCGTCATCAACAATTCCGAGTAGATATATGGCTTGAAATTAATACATGGTACCATTTTATCTTCGACGAGTGCTTTCTGAATTTTATAAGGTAGAACTTGACAGGGAGATATATGTGCTTCTGGAATTGGTATTAATGGTTTTCTACCCCTAGAATCTCTGTAAATACGTATTCAAAAAATTATACACTTCAAGATGTCTATTATATACATATTAATTAGAATATTTAATTAGATACCTGGCACTATTATTGTTACCATTAACTGGTATTAATGGTGGAGGATACTTTGCATGAGATGTGTTATGTACAGATGGTGTATGACTTTGCGGATGTAACAATGTGGATGCTGAAGTAGGTGATGGCATTAGAGCTTGTACTTGTTCACTCAGACCAAGCATCTGTGGGTATGTACTTGCAGTGACAGCATTAGGTACACCTAAAGAAGGTGTGGTATATGTTGATGTGACCCTAAAATAGAAAAATTGTTCGGTAAGTCATTCAAAGTATAAAAATGCAAAAAATTATTCTAGATCAACTGATTTGTCATACTTGGGAAACATGAAATACTTGGTAATATTTGCTATTGTATACATTTTATGTATAATCTTATATTTGTAAAAAGAATATATCGAAGCAAAATGAAATACATAAACAAATGTATACATTAAATATTAAATTTTAAATATAATACATTAGAGATTCCTTACAAAATGTATACATTGATCTATTTAATAGTATGTACTAATACAAAAACGTAATATCAGCACTTTATATAAATGTCTCTAAACTCTAGTAGATTTTGTACTCTAGTATAATACTTTTATATATACCAACATTGAAATTAAAATACTAAATAAATAAACCGATCAAGCATGTTATACTGTGAAACTTCGATATAATGATAACGAATAATACTTTGTTTTTACATTTCCCATGTATATCAACATCTAATTTAGTGAAATATGGGAGACAAAGAAATTTACTACAATCTGAATCATAAATAAATAAAAAAAAAGGCTACATTTCCAGAGGGAATATGTATGTTTAGTGAATGAAAGGAATAAAAACATTAACAAAGAGTGAATACATAAGTAAAATTGAACGAGGCAATACAGGCAATATGTAGTTATTGCGTTTTGCAGAAATAAAAAGATGGTTAATCATAGTATTCTTGTGCATGCTATCTTACTTTTATGTAGTAATCATGACTATAGTACATTTTACAGGGACTCACCAGTCATCCTTCCCATAGGTTGGATAACTATACAAAAAAATCATATGTTGTATGTACAAATGCAAAAAGCTATAGTGCAGGTTCACCACATAATAAATAATAAAATTTTACAAAGACAAACTGTGTATGTTCAAATAAAAGAACCCTAAAATTTGATACTGCATGCTCATCTTACTCTAATAAATATTGTATGAACAGTGTCTATTTTTAAATAAAATCATTTGAAATTTTTATAAACAACATATAAAAAAAAGTATCAATATTAAATAATATATCTACTTGTTTAATGAACAATATATTGTATCTTGCAATGTATTTCGAATAACGTTAAAATAAAAAATAATAGAGTAACTAGATGTGAATAATATCAAGTATGAACAGGTTATAACAATATGTTTCACTGCGTGCTTCTTAACATTAAACTCACACCTAGAATACAATATACTGTATTCAATCACTAAATTGAAAGCAAGCATAAAGTATCAGTAATGCTATGTAAGTCAAGAGGAAATGCTAAATGTGAAACAACAAAATTGTCTTGAATATTTCAAAGCTTTGTTTATAATATTTAAAAGAACATATTAAGAGACATAAATATTTAAGAATACAATTTATTACTTACCCAAGATTGGGTTGACTGGAATGGACTGTTGCTCTTACAAGAGGGGGTGGTTGGGCTTGAGCAACAGTCTGCATAGTTGTAACTGGATATACTCCAGAGTACTGAGCTGCTGCACTGCCACCACCCCCTCTACTTCTACTCGATTGTTGTGAATAATTTTTTGGTTGCGCAGGTATTTGCTGTAATAGAAAATTTATATTCACAAGTGTTATCAAAATGAAATATAATAAATCTAAATATTGAATATAATAATTAAATAAAATAAATGAGTATCTAAAGTTTTAATAGCAATGTAATGGCTATTCTGATTTGCTATTCAAACTTTCAATGCTGATGATTAGACTGCAGATGAAATCTTCAGGCAAAATCAAAATTTTCTGAAGCAAACGCAAGAAAGAGTTAAACAAAAATTTACTTCTTATCTTAAGAATTTTCACAAGGTGGTTAGAAAATGACAGTGTTTTGAAATTTTGCTGAAATATTACGAAATCTGCGAATATTATGTTTCACATAATTCATCCTTATCATAGATGTATACATGAAATCTATTATCTAGTAATGATTATTGTAACAAACAATAGCTTTTAGTAGTTTACTTGAATTAATTTATGCAGATAATGATATACTTTCTTATCACTTAATTCAAAATATTCTTAAACTACCAAAAAAAAATAATTTGGCTCACAGGTCTCCACAAATGTTCCAAAGTGTAGACTGCTACTGTCTGCTTTTGAAAGAAGAAAACTGAGATATGATAGCAATTACAATAGCTGTCCACCTCACTTTGATTACGCAAATATCATTAGTTTGAATTTATTGTGTTAGAATTGATAACTATTACAATTAATAACTATTACAACTGATAAAAGTAAATCAGATTTTTTCCTACGAATAAGAGATTATTGTTATACTATTGATCTTGTACTTTATAATATATTCAGTGTTCCTTAATATTTTGGGGACAGCTTGAACTGAGCCTTAGAATGAAAAGGTTGTAAGAGGTTGTGAAAGGTTTGTTACTATGTTCTTTTGAATTTACCACCTGATTAGAAAGAATATGTGCATCCCCGAAAGGTTAATATAACTATATTCTGATTTCTGACAAAATTCTCATTTATATTTCAAATACAGGGCAATATTGTCCAAACATAGCATTAAAGAATGACTAATGTATATGTTTCTTCTTTCTCATCTACATTTCAAATGTATAATTGATGAAAAGGTCCTAGGAAGGTCTAATATCCTTACTTATTATGTTAGAACTACAAATTTTGATATTTTTGAATGAAACTTACATTGTGCATGTTTAGAGATGACGGCATTCGTATAATGGAATTTGCCTGAGAAACAAGTGCCGTTTGGAAAGTAGGTTGACCACCAACAAGCCCTGTCCATCCATTAACATTTTGCACTGTGTTCAAAATTGGTTGTGTCACAATGTTTGGTCTTCCAGAAGGAAGCACCGTTGGCGAAGAATGTGCAGGATGCGTAGTTGTGACAGGCCTCGGTTGGCTGACAGTACGTTGTACTTGAGACGCATTGGCAACTGATCCACACGGTAACATATTATGCATAGGAGTTGCACGTGTGTCAATTGTCGCTTTGTTCACATTATTTTGCACAGAAACAGGTTTAGTTGCTGGCGGTGTCGGAGGTTGTTTTGTCCAACCACCACCTCCACCACCACCTTTACTATTCACTAACAACTGAGAGTCCATAACTTTGGTCGGCCAATAGTCCTCAAAACCAGTGCCAGGAGGGAAATAACTTTTAATGTCATTCAAACTAATCACTGAGCATGTCTCACTTGCAAATAGTTCATTGCGTATACCCTGTACTTTGCAACAAAATTTCAAATACGATAAGTCCCACCCTTCGAGTTTCTCTGCTTTCAGCTTTAAGTTTTCAGTCTCGCCTTCGAAATAAAACAAGGGAACGTATTGAAGGCCATCTTTCACAGTGTAAGGAACGACGGATTCCTTGTTTATTCGGATGAAACCGCACTTGTCCGCTTTGTGGCCACTGGATACGTTCGGATTTGTACCTGCTGTTAATTTCGTGTAGCACACGTCTAAAAAGGTGTAGAACTCCTTCGCGTCCGAAAGACGTACCACCAAATCTTTACACGTGAATTGTTCTCTGCCAAACTGATTTTCACAATGTTTCACATTGATCTCAGTAAACAGTTTACTCTCAGCTTCCGTAATATAGTAACTTCTAATACACGTGCAGCTATAGATGTCCGAGTGTAGGTAGCTCAGGTACTTGTTCAGCAACTTAGATTCTAGGATTCGTACTGCACAATATTTCTCGCCGGAGCGAAATATGTACGGTATGTGACAGTCGTCGAAACTCGTCCATCCGAATCTGCCTCTTTGACTCTCATCATCGGGTGGTAATTTTCCTTCAGCCGGAGGGGGTTTCGTCGCGACGCCAGTCGATGAATCGGCGGGCCTCTTATCAAAAAATCTTAAAATTCTTGGTATATTCGTTGGGAAACACAGTGCAGGCCGTTGTTGCTGTTGTTGTGTCCCTGGAACGTTTACCATTTTCGCCTTGTTTGCTTCCACCATTTTGGCAGCCAATTCTCGGATTTCCGCCTCATCGGGATGTTCTTCTTTAACGACAACTTTATCAAAAGCTGAAACAAATAAACGAAAATATATCAATTAGATTTAATCTTGTACAAGTTGTCGACTTACTAGTCAAGGTTTGGACTTAACACTAGGTTTACGGACCACTAAAAGTGACTACTTCACATTACTTTGTTAAAATAACAAGAATGAATTCAGAATGACATCAAAGAAATAAATTTGTTGAATAATTCCTCATAAATGCATCTATATAATCTTAATAATCGTAAATTAGAAATATTAAAACCTGTCATTTTGATGGGTCCTGTAAACCTAGTGTTAACTTACAAAAGAATTTTGACTTTTCCATACTTCATTTTACTATTGTTTTAGAATAACTAGTCTATGCAAAAATAAAGTATATTCATGTCTTCAGTTTAAAATATTCAATCATTTTTTATAAATCATGTATAACTAATTCCATATAAAAATAAGAATAAATAATCTATTAATTATTGAAGAATGCACATGTATTTATGTAGCCAAAGAATAGAAATAGCTATTTGTTATTACATCTTATAAAAAAATCAATATTCTTATGCATAGTCCAATAGAAACAAATAGTCAATAGAAAAGTAACTACTGAAATGGTAACAAAAGAACAGTAATAATTTTTCTTTAATAATTTAATGGAAGATATTCATTGAAACAGGATCACTCTAAATTGTTATACAGGGTGTCCCGAGAATGTTGTACTTCCAAATCACTTTTTTTTTAGGAGTTATTAATAGACAGGGATTTTTATGGATTTATGACAAAAATGAGTAGGTGTAATACAGAACAGTAGAAACATTGAAAAATTTTTGAAATAATATTATCACGTTATCTTTAGCCTATTAAACATATTATGAAAGAAAATAAATTTCTATGTCACTCAAGTTTGTTGTAATGCAAGTAGAACATTTTTATTTTTATTTTATTTTAATTTGATGTATTATGATTGCATTTGTCTAGTTGTTCATGAAACCCGCGGACCAATCAGAGTGCAACTACAGCGGAGGAATTCCGGCCCGACGAGAAGTCCCACTGAGCAGGGCGTTGACATTGGCTAAGCCGGGATTTGCCCACTGTAGCCGCGCTCTGATTGGTCCGTGGTTTTCGTTGATAACTCCTGGACAAAGCCGTGGAGAAGATTTTCGCAAAGGAAAACGTTACTTCAAACGACCTCAGGGATCATCCCTTTCAAGGAAGTACAACATTTTTGGAACACCCTATATGATGATTATAGTTATAGCCGATGGAGAAGAGCGCGGGAAAACTAGCATTCGCGTGTCAATGCATAATTACGATGTGTAATCGGTAATGAACACGGGCAAATTAACCGTTATCATCAGGCCGTACGCACTGTACAAGAGCGACGATTGTAATTATTTTAAAGACTACTGCGATTCAGATTTAGTTTGTAAACAGATTCTCACGATGCGAACATTTTTTCGACAATGTAATACACGTGTACGAAACGGTGCGCATGTCAGAAGTACCGTTTACATGAAAATAATTCATACGATAGAATGACTAATGTAGCGATTCCTTCACTATTTAATTACAAGTTGCATAACTTCCAAACACTAATATTTGAACGACAAGCCTATGGTAGAAACAACAACGGCCGTACACATAATTATGTCCGCTTCCATATCAAGCACAATTATGCAAAAGAAACGCGGAATCTGTACGTTTGCAATGCATTACAAGAATCGATACATTTCATTTGGGTGATATATGATTACTGTTATTTTTAATCTTCACACACACACGCGCGCAACCTTAGAAATGATCTGTTCTCAAATTTCGTAATTTTAACAAATAATTATCACAAAACTAAAACAAATTTTAACAAACATTCAAGTAATTCCATGATAAATCTTCACGATCACATTTAAACAAACAGTTCGGACATGGCAACTACACCGATTGTCACTGTGGAACACAACGTACGAAGTTTCACCGTACGTTTCGTCTATATCCGCGAACCGAACGAAGAAAGAAAAAAAAAAGGCAAATCCTCGCGCTCTTTTCTACCACCATCGATTTCCAACGAAAAGAAGGAGTCAATGTGAAACGGGCTGGAGTGTACTGTGAAGAAACGATTAGTAGATTCTATGTACTAATTCGGCGAAACGCAACATCTTTCTTTGATTCCGAAAGATGTATTTAGGACGTACTGAATGACACTTGATCGGGCGCCGTCTGTGACGGACTCCTTTTCTCGAGCCATATGGCGTCCGTGCTGCTATCAGCGGTCGCAGTATGCATGTCCGTAATGTCGTTCCTCATCTTCAATGGTGTTTGCGTGTTGCCTTACTTAAAGGGAAATCACATTTCGGTGGACGCGAACCAGCAAAGAGGTTATACGCGAGTGCGTCCGTCTACCGATGTGCACTGTCGATGAGACGACACACGACCATGTTACACGACGAGGAGAAGAACCAGGCTCAGATGGAGGAAAAGTTCGTCCTGTTTCGACTCTCTCGGCTTCTAGTTTTCACGCTTTCCCTCGACGTTTCACTTTGTCCGCTGACTACAATTATAGCAGGTGGCGTGAAACAGTTCACCACGCTCGGCTCTCGAGGGATACATCGAGGGTAGATAAACATACGTAGACGGTACCCGTTGACACTGACTACGTACATGTTCTTTGATCAGGCGTATCTCTGGACCCCGGCGAAGCTTTGCCATGGATTAAGGTGCTCTCGGTCGAGGGAAGCGCCATTTTACGCGAACTTGGCGTCTGCAAATCTTCGATTCCAGGCCGCCCAGTAGGCCATGCCGTAGCATCGAGCTGTCTGGCTGCAGCTGCACGGGACACTACCACTAGGCATTCCGTGGTCTAGCCGACCGCGAATCCTACGGGCCACAGCGATACGCTTAGTTTTCCGTTCGGACTGTACCGCTAGGTACAGTCCCCGACAAAAAGATAGGACACTCTACGTTTCTTTGTGTTTCCATAAAATATCCGAAGAAAATGTACGTTTTGGTAAATCAATTGTATCGTACACGTAGCTGTATATATCGGTACGGAAAATATCTCAGAAATGTTATGAGAAAAAGACGTGAACATTGTAGTCCTCGAGTAGAATAAAAATGATAGGACACGCGTCGTATTTTCCCTTCTCAATTGTAAATCTGCACAGGAAATATTAATGTCGTATGTCGTGAGAAGTACATAGTATTTAATCTAAATAGTTCTGTTCGTTGAGTGAATAAAATGGGCCGTGGAGAAATATTAAGTGCGTTTGTAATGAAAACCATTTCAAAACTGTTTCAAGAAAAGTATTGCAAAGTCTCAAGTCAAAGTAGAAACGTAATTAGTAAATTTGTTACAAAGTCAGACAATTATGGCACAAAAAAGAGCTTTGGCCGTCCTTCTGCGTCAACGTGATGTAAAAAGCGTGCGATTTTAAACCAGGATTTAAACCTAGAATTTTAAACCGGAAAATATCCAGGGAACCTTAATTGTAAAAGGTATATGCCAAGAACCGACAGTTTTTTATCTTTTGATGGATTAAAACAATGTATCGTACATAAATGGCACCAATTAAGAGGGGAAATAATTAAAAAATACATTCTTATTATCTATTCTATTTTTTAAACACGTGTGCTATCTTTTTGTCCCATTAATTTACATTTTTCTAGATAAGTTCATGCGGAACAATTCTAGTTTTGCCAACTGAGCCAAATAAACAAAACCAATGTGAAACGATATATGTATAAGAAATTTCATTTGTTTTCAATTAAATAAAAATAAACAAATTAATCGGGTGTCCTATATTTTTATCCCTGACTGTATACATGTGCCAGTGTCGTCCTCTGGGCATACACGACCACCTAGCTTTAACTTTCCATTTTTAGGAATCTATCTGACATTTGTATCACATACATTCAACATTTTTGAACAATCGTCCCTTCAAATATCCAGGTTCTATTCCATCGTGTTGAGTTTTTGAATTTTCTTCGAGTTCACTCCAATATAGTATACTTTAAGTAATATACAACAGCAAGTCTCTCACTAAGTCTTTATAATTTCAAAAATATACTATATGTATAATGTATACGAGAAACTCTTCCAAATTTACATTGATTCTATGCGCAGTACTACTTCGATTACTACGGATAGCCAAAATTCTTGATCAATTTTCTAAAGCTATAGTTACGGATTTGACATTTGGAAAATTGGTAATTCATTGGCGCTTCTGTTTCATTTAATTATCGTAGTGTCAGATAAGTATTATCTGGAAAGATCGTTATTGTTCGGGATGAAATGGATCTGAGAAGCTATCCGATAACTGTCGCCATCTATCTGCTACGTTTAATATTATTAATTATATAGTGTCTAGTTTCTTCGCATAAAGGGAGTGTAATGCATGTACTAGCAATTTGCGTTAAGCGAACCCAAATGAAACCGTATATAAGGTTCGACAACAAATAATAATATGTGTTTAAATGTCTAAATTGGTTAAGTGATGACAGAATTGTCAAAGTTCAATGTGGAAAACAGTGCACTGATATTTTCGATTTGAAAGAAATGTAGAATATGGAGTGATTCTCTTTATCCTAATAGCGATATAGCCGCGAACTTTGATGTTCGATACACAGTGGTATATAAGAGCGTTGCGTGGCGGCAGTTCTTTAGTCGATGCCGAACAGTGACAAGAGAAGGGTGTACACGATTTTGTAGTATGAAGTTAATAAGATCCTCCAACCAATTATTTAAATAGTTTTCATGTTGTGTTTCCACGTATATATGTATATAATGTTGAGTACACTAACACTAAAATATTAAATTGTCACCATACATTTAACACATTGTCAGTCCGCGTTGGTTTATAATATTCAAACACACAAGTGCCGATGAAAATGAGAAAAAATTGGAAAATCTTTATGTCCTTGGTTAATACGCATGTCTGTTCTGTGTCATGTGACCGACGATCAACTCCCTCGTAGTAAAAACTTTTATCACTCTTTGTTATCATATGAACGTAAAATCCACCTAGTTAGTTAATCCGTTAATAACATCGATACGGAAAACAGTGCACGTATTAAAAAATTTACACGACGACTCGTGTTTCCGCAACGATTTGAAACTGACTGTACGCACATTGTCGACAACGAATAAGAACTGTAGGGAAGAGCGAAGCAGAAACGGGTAGCAAACCTTATAGTACATAACTCGTATATATTGTATTTACTCGAAGCACTGCGTTTTCGAAACATGCTGAGACTACGAATAGCGTTCCTGCGCGCACCATATACTTAAACAGAATCATCGAGTGCTTTGCGCCTGTAATACATTGCGCTATAAAAATATATATATATATACCAATTTGTTTACTAGAAGTGGCAAGAACACTTACCATATAAGTGTATAAAATATGTTTATTTCCATTACTCTGTCACCCAACGACATCCATGGTTAGTCATAAAAAAAACGACTTCCATATAACTATCATTTAGAAATATATCACATTATGACTCGAGCTTTCATCTTTACCACATCGTTAAATATGATATTGTTTAATTTTATGATATCTACTTTTGAATATAAGTATACCATCTTTTGCACAAGGCACATCGCTAAATCATATAAATAGGTGAACCATATATCGTTGATCGGATTTCGCATCGTGTATCAGGGATCGGCTGCAGCAGCTAGGTACATACCGTTCAAAGAGTGGCCAGGGCCAGCGCGTAAGATCGCACAGACGATGTGACAACGTCGCACGGTCGATATGCTCTTTCAGGCAAAGTGCCAAGATTGGTAAACGCACGCGGGGGTATATAGTCGTGGTTTCAGGTGCCCTTCTCTCCTCTAACACCCGCGTTTTACCCCCCACTGCCACTCCTGGAACTTACCCGTGGGATTCTGCGTGATAGTGGGGGACAAATAACAAAAGTGGGGGAACCGAAGCTGCGCAGAACCCAGCCAGACGAACATTGCTATTTGTGCCTCTGCGCAGCTCTTACATACATATACCCGCCGGCCACCTATGTACTACATATGTATTATACTTATTATTTTAATCATGATTTACGGCCGCAGCGTTGCCGATTCTCGCCGCAGGCACGCCCACTTCGTCGCTTTTTTCACTTTTCAGTAATATATACGAATGCATAGAAGATGTATGCGGAAAAAAGCAACGTCGCATGATCGATACCTGAAAGAGGCACGCAATAAAAAAAGCATGCTAAATGAGTTTATCATTATCATATTCAACGCGATATAAATTCCGCAAACAGTATATGTATATATATTATATACTTCCGTGTGTGAAGTGATATTACTCAGAGAACCTTTAAAAGCTTATCAAATTAAAAAATATGTTGAAACCAATTATATACGAAGAGACTGTGAAACTTGTACTATGTAGTTCCTCAAACATTAAAATAATGCGACGTTGCCATCTGAAAATGGAGGACGCGGCCTTGATTGGCTCGATTTCTTCGACGCCATACGTTGGGCCAGTCGTTTTGGCAACACTGGAAGGTTGTAGCGATCTATTTATAGGAGTCCTCTATTGCTGCTGTTGCTATGCCGAGTGAAGGCACGGCAAATACGCGGAGGGGAAGCAGTTGGAAATGGAGGGGGAAGAGATTACTAAAGAACAATATGGCGGCGAACCGGATGTGCCCTCTTCCAATCTAACCATTCTCTTTGCCATAACCGCATTGCCTTTCCCTATCTCACCAATGTTTCCTGTTTCTTTTCTGGTAATCTTTTTTCTCTCTTTTAATAACGATATGGTTCCCTATTATGTTTTATCCAATTATGATTTCCCTAGAATAAATGTTACGTAACACCGCGAAATATTGTACATCTAGGCATGTACATATAAATGAGACATGCTACCTTCCATCGTGATAAGACATCTGACGCGAAGGTTACCGCATTGCTTATTTCATGCCGAGAGAAAGAATAAAGTTGTCGGAAAGAAAAGGTGAACGTTCGATTGCTATGATGGAAAAGGGTCGTCCAAGCATGCTCTATCATTTTTGTAGACGTAATTTTTTGCGCAACTCCGTAGAATTGCACATGGCGGCGTACACTTGCAGCAGCTGACAAGTTTCATTGTGTGTGTCTCCATGCGTACACAATCACGCATGCGATTTGCACGAAGCCGCCGCCTCGGGAGAGCTCGGCAAACTTCGTGAAACTGCCTCTTTGTTACATCATTCTTCGGTTCTTATGTAGTACATAGGGAGCGGGTACATTATATACTACGCCGGCACATATCTCCCCCTAGCTCGCGCTCTCGTATATACAGTATATATAGTTGCCTTTGCATATATGTGATGGCGGAGCAAACGGGAGGGCGAACGGGCGAACGGACGGACGGACGGACGGACGGTTGGAGAAGCGAACTGCGATCCGTGTTACACGAAGTATAGAGATCTGAACAACTAGAACGGACCCAATAATCTGAAAGACGTATCTACCTCTATCTCTAACATTATAGTTAGCTACAATAAAATTTAGATAATTCAGTTTGAAATTAAAATTGTAACAGAACTATTACTCTGAGGTGTTCGAACTTTTTTTTATAATTGTTTAACTGACAACTTTCGGTTCTAGCGGACACCTTTTATATAAAACTAAAAAAGGTAAAAATATGTTACAAAAATAAATTATTGTAGGCATATAAGGAATGTTTAGTAACAAGTATTACACCGTTAAAGACTTTAAATGGAATATATGTATTATTAAATTTGATTTTACAGGTAAGTTATGTACTATCAGCTTTTGCATATTTTAAAATGACATTGGTGTCAATAACTGGTGCTAACAATTATAATGAACAACAGTCAAGGTTTTCATAATATTACTTTGCATATAAAGTGAAAATAATACCATTTTGTTTGACCATAACAAATTCAAAGACGGCTGCCATACTATCCCCCTTCAATGTCAATACTCGATACACTTTTGATGTTCTTCGACCTTTAGTGTTGTATCACTTAGTTCTTCACCTACCAATAGTGGAATGATACATTGATGTTACTAATCACACTCAATTGCGATGTTTACGTGTACATAGAAACACGAGGGAAACTCTCTTCCCAACAAATTCGATTCTAACCGCACATGAAAATAATTGAAAGATGGGATGATATTGAATTGGTTGATGAACAAGTCACAATCGCGTTTAACAATCGAAAAATATTCTGCGCTATATTGTATGTTAGTACTCACGTCAAAACAATTCATAAACCATTTTTTGTATAGTGTAGTTTCTGTGGCATGACGAAGCGTATAACGGTTTTAATGGCACATATCATAAAACATCTTTAACTGTTAAATCAATTAATGTATACAAATTCGAGAAACGAATTGGAAATTATGTGCATGCAATGACGTGCTGTTTTTATAAATTAAACAAATTCATTTTCACATAAAATAAAATATTTCTCTGTAGGAAAACATTTCTTTTGGTTCGAATAACAAAATAGAGATTGTTGATGCTAAATTGGACCTTTTCATGTTTCATGTTCATACTCTAATCTAAGTATGTATTCATTATACAGGTTCTTTCTAAAAAACATCTACGATATTGCCAGGATCATCTTACAGTTTGCTTTAAATAAACCGTGACGTCATTTTCAGCCAGCATATGCGGGTAAAATGAAATGGGAATTAACATCCTTTTATTGATCCTGCTTTATGGTTCTATTAAAACTCGGGATTAATATTGATAATTGTAAACAATCAAAGTAAACAGTACATAAAGTATAATTTTTAACGAATATATATATGGTCACAAAATGTTCACTTATTTTGAAGATGATATATCTGTTATTTATCCATAATCAAGACGAAACCTCGAATCAACGAGAAATTGTATTTTCTGGTTTATTTTTGTATGCAACCCTGCGAAGTCACGTGACCCCTACATTCGTGATAAAATAATTAACATACCAAAGCTTTGTTGGAACACTTTCTTAATGCATTTTTAACTTTAATGTTAGTGCTTATCGTTTAATTAAATTTTGTAAAGTAAAGTCATATGTGAAGAATTTTGGATTTGTTTGCACACGAGGTGGGTTTCGTTAATTACTATAGTATTTCACAAAAAACTTGTTGCCCTGAATAATACAGCACAAGAGAAGTTACAAACGAAGGAATTATTAATAACGAGTCACTGGCACTAACACAAACATTCGGAGACCGGGAAATCGATGGGAACGTACATCAATCTTTTCCAGACAGATAAAAACAGTTTTTCGTAGGTCCACGTGTAAATGTTCGAACGGTAAATGGTAAACGCGAGTATGTCGCAGATGTTGACAGGTAGTCGCATCGTGGGGGACCCACGTTTCGCCGGGTCTGCACGAGGCGCAGCTCACAGAAAACAGAAAGCATGATGTGTACTCCGAGGGACTGGGCACTGACACACAACACCGAGAGTAACGTGATTGGATGTGGTAGAAAATCGAGTGAGAAGCAGAATGGGAGAAGAAAAGGACGGGAGTAACTAACTAGCGAGAGAAGAATACAAATGATCGTACGAAAGAGAGAGACAGATAGAGAAGCAAGGCGAGAGAAGGTGGGGGAAACGATACGCGCGAGTCCGATGCCGCCGCCGTTGCCGCCACCCATAACCTCAAAGCTTACCTTTGTTGATTCGGGCTTCGACGATTTGTACGTCCTCGTCGACACTCTTCTCGTTCATCTTCTTCTTCTTCTCGTTAACCTGAATGTCCATACACATAATTCCACGGCACGAAACAACACTTCCGCCACACGGTCACGCTACCCCTACGTTCCCGTGACATTTACATGAAACTAGGTGCGCGCGCGCAAAATTTACATTTACTTACTGGGAGGGAAAAGCGAAAGGGTAGTCGCACGAGGGCGCCGCGAAATGCGCTCTTTCCCACTGTGAATTCAGTTCGGCTGCTTGTATCACTTGACAACGGAGAGACACACACAAGACGCGTATACGCACGGAAAGATCCTTGGATTTGTCGTACGGAATGCGTGTTGTTCGTTCGTTCCAAATTTACAGGCGGTTCTATCGCGACCCGCGTTTTCTGCTGTTTAGTGCAGAGGTGAGCCGAGAGGCCGACCGGGTTCCGTCCAGATTTGAATGTGGTACACGTTGCCAGTTCTTTCTTGTACCCCCCTACCGTCCCCCCCTCCCCTCCCTACCACTCGTCCTTATGTACTTAACGGTTGCGACGTTGCCGCACATCCGGTACCAATGGCCAGATGGTGGGGGAAGGAGATTTTGTGCTGGAGTGGGGGTTATACAAGTACCTGACAACGCCATAGTGGGGACTCGGCTGGGGAAGGGGAGAGCAGGGGTTATGTACATAGAGAAGGGGGGGAGGGTTGTTGCTCGGGAATGGGAATTTTCCGTGACGCTTCAGGGCAACACCGACCGTTAGCTGGGTCACGTGTCTTTACCGGAAGTTGTAAGGGCGACGCGCCACGACGCGCGCGCCCTCGTCTTCCGTTCCAGGTCCCAATTCCTCATCTGGAACGATATTCACCTCTTTCATTTTAGAAAATTGCTTTTTTTTTTTTACCATTCCCGTAAGTCGACCGTAATATTTCTCAGAGTTCTCTTGTACTCTTGCTCAACCCATCTATATTTACGAAGAAATTTTGCAATCGTATTTACTTTGGAAGTGTCAAGGTCGCGCTGAACTTTCCTCAATCGCTAGAGCTGTGTTCCGTACAAGGACATCGTGTACATACAAACTACTTTGCTTAGTAGATCGTTTGTTGTCTATCGGAAATAACCAAATGAATAATATACAATTTAGACAAGAAAGTGCGTAAAACTGCTTCCGAAGAGCTGACAATGAGATTAATGATGAAAACGAAGTGTAAATAGTTGACGGATGAACCCTCCAAGGATTTTTGGTATCACACAATACTAACAATAAGTACATAAATACCTGTGGTTGTGAAGAAACACGGCGCGACCTAGGTTGTTCATTTACCAAATTTTTCAAAAGAAACTATATGTTAAAATGTTGTGTTTTGTTAATTCCAATATAAGATGTTCAAATTTTTTCCGATATATCGATGTGTATAATTTGAAATTGCAATATCTTGGAATGAAAAATGTTATGTAGAATTTTTTTATTGATGTTAATATGCGTGTTAATATGTTTGTAAAGCTCAGTAAAAAATGTGATACTGTAATATATTACTTGATATATTACATAAATATGTTTCATGACTTTAATTTACGTATCGAAAACATTTTACTATATACGATAATGACGGCACGGTTTCATATTTCATTTTACGTATACATACATTGTTATATTTTAAGAGTATAGAATATAATGTTGCAAATAACGCAACTGAACGTAATGGTGGATTTATATTACGTACATACTGTCAAAAAATTTTTCAGTCTTTCACACCAACATCGTACTTGAAACTCATATCTATAATTATTTGTTTACAATGTTTATAATAATTTACAAATACAGTCTGAACATATTTTCATTTTTTGCTTATTTTCAATACATCACTGGACATGGAGTGTTTACATGGAGTGGGAACATGGAAGGACAGGGTAGGAACTTTTTACGTTTTATTTACTAACTGTGCGTGACTTAAATATTACACTTACACTATAATGAATACATTTATTAAATCATTAACATTTCTCGAATCTGTTTGTAAACCAAAATAAAAAATTCATGTATTTTAAATATTATTTGCCTACAGATTTGTTTTTTCTCTATCCGAAAGACAAAAACTATTTGCTCGATGTACTTTCCTTATAATTCTTTTATGGCTGTTTTAATTACTTTATATATTGGTAATAGTGAAAATCGTTAAAGAGTATAAATGATCTAAAGGAATTAATGTTATTTTGTATCGGGTCCTTTCATATCATGGTGATCGGCAAAATGATGGTAAATCGGATGCTAAATTGATTTCGAAAAATCTGTGTTTGCAAAATGCAAAATCGTAAACAAGAAAGATATACAAATTATAATCACTAGTATACATGTCATTTTCAACAGTCAGAAAATATACATATAATGTATGTATCTGATCCGTGTAGGTTAACGGAAAGATTTAGCAACTAATAACTTATTTAATTAATCGCGCTCTAATAATTTCCACATTGCAGTCTTATCATTGTTCTGGAGCAATAAAGGAGGGAAAATATTATTACATTATCATCTTATAATTTATTAAACAAAAGGCACTTTTAAATTGAAAAATTCCAGTGTTACATTTTTTAATTCTAAAAATTCCAGTGTTATATCTTTTAATCGTAAAAATAACTGTTCACACATTTTACAATAAAAGGATTTACAAAAATAATATAAATTTACAAAATCCATGTTTTCTGCTATTAAATAAATAAGAAGAGTGAACAAGAGCTTCTAATACTTATTTACACGTTTATAGCCAGCATTTAGATTTTGTGAATTCTTTGGCGACCTTAAAGTGTCCTAGAAGCAACATACAAGTCAGTAAAACATTGGAAAAAATGCCTACTATTTAAAGAATGTTATGTTTACTTGGTAGCACGATCTATAAACAATGCAAACTTATATTCAGAAGTTCCATACGAAAGTGTTTATGTTTTCATAAAGTGATGTTAATATTTTATGTACACATACACACATCAACGTGATGTAAACTGTAAATAACTCGTGTTGGATTTGCAACGTGCGCTAACGAGGACACTTTTTCGATTAAGGAGACCCTCTGTTTAAAATGCTCAAAAATACGTAATTGTACATTTTTTTGTAGCAAAGGTTACAAAATGTTATAAAAGATTGATGTGATTTTTATTATTACACTCTTTCAGACGATAAAAATTTTTTATTTGAAACTCTAAGGCTACGGTCACAGGCACAACGAATTTTTATCTGTATTTCTAAGGCTGCGGTCACAGCCGCATGGCTGGAAACATCGTTTCGTCTCTTTTTCGCACGCTCGAAGGAAGAGAGCGATGCGTCGGACATTGACGGCCGAATCGTCCGATGTCGGAGCCACTGTGACCGCGTGACCTTAGTAGTACCGTGACCGGATCATCTGAATTAACACATTTATAAAGTTTTTAAAAGTTTATTTTAATGTTATTTACGAACAATCAAAAAAATTTATTTCAAATTATCTAAAATCGAAACCAAGATTATGATTGATTCGTATTTGAAAAAACTAGTCAACAAAAATACAAAAGCAGAATAATGTGTGTCCCAAAATCACATTATCTTTATAGATATTTTTGAATCGTATAGATTCGAACTTGATTGATTCGATTAACAAACGCATAGATTTACTATCCAATAGTGGTACCTATAATTCTCATTATATTTACAAATAATTCAAATCTGTTATTATAGAAATATAAATTTACAATCACCAAAAATATTTGGAGTTAATATACAAATCAACAAATTCAAAATTTTACGAATAATTCATCAAATAATACATTTTTAATAATTTAATAATTGTATATCCTAAATAAATTAGAAATTAAACACGTGATAAACGAACTTTATGATCAGAGGGTCTCCCCATTTAAAATTACTGTATTATGCATTGCTCGAACGAATAGGAACCACGCTGGACGGAGTCTTCGATGTCTTTCGTCGCTAGGAGTCCTTTGATGCTTTCAGCTTCTTTCATCCAGAGCTGAACCTATGCAACAATATCACACAACATACAACAAAATTATATATTCAATTAAAACAATACATAGTTAGGGAACGTAGTTGCAACGTTACGTCTGATTATTTTAAAATCTTACTACTTCCGTAATGTCTGATTAGTTTCATTAAATCCTGTCAAAACTACTGATTTAATCAAAATCTTGTGTAATGCGAAACAATATAAATCAAGCTTCTGTTTCTTGAACAAAAATATTCTGATCAGGAAATTTTTCTTACAAAATAATATGTATACTGAAGTTGTTCCTAGTTCCATGATATTTAAAAAATATAGCGTGTAGAAATAGTCGTTTTAGAGAATGACCTACCTTTTGTATCGTGCATCGATAGACTGTCAAATTCTGTGTAAAAATGGCCTAAAAACTGACCTTCGTGTGTCCTAAACCCAATAGTTAATACGATATTATCGAGATGATTTACAATACGTATGTACACTTGAATATGGCGAATACATATAGAAAATGATTTCGATAATATCTTGCTAAATGTAAATTCATGTGCACTGTAGACTCTAGTGTGAAAAATATTTTACTATGTATGAAATATACAGAATGAACAATCTTTCTTTATTACTTTTAAATTGTGTATATTTTCTCTTTATTGGGTTAGGGAAAAATATTTTAGAATTAGAAACTATGCAAACGATAAAAAAAAGTTATGGGTGAGAACCATATTTCGTCGATATGTATGTCCAATGTACATATCTCGCTAACTATTCGAATCAGAGTGATGGTTTAAATGGAAAGATTGTGTATCTTTTAATAAGGAATACAGCTGCATAACTCGACTTGAAGACATTAAAAATAGCACTTTTTTTGTTAAATTTTTCATTCAGATGTTAAATCTATTTTCATTAATATTTGTGTGTGACAAATGTATCCCTAAATACAAAATCTGGATGAAGTGAAATTTTCATTTTTTTGTGTTTTAAATGCGCATAAGAATAACAAACTAAAAGACAAAGTTTATCATATAACAATGATTTTTATAATATTCTTTTATCTCGTAAGTCCAAATAAAATTTGTTTACTTACTAGATTGTAGAAAAAATTGATTTTCATGTTTTGTAAAATTATTGTTTTTAAAAAATTGTTGGTCAAAAATATTACATATAATAGCCTGAATAAAAAGTAAAGGAAAAATAGTTCGGCACTTCACGTGTTCGTTAAGTAGGTAATTCTATCAATTTTTTGAGTAATTATGTACAGGTACGACTCGGCAGTAAAAAATGACCAGCGCAGGTATAGCAAAACTTGTACCGCCAGCGCCAGCAACCTCCGCTGCCAACAGTATAGTCAATTTATGGTAAGGTCGGCGCTTGACCCATCCATGATCGTAAAGCGTTTATTACGGATGGTATTGAACTATGTAGAAGCGTTCCAGATGTTTAACACGTTGCGTCCAGACTATTCAGTAATTGTCAAAATATGGTAGCAGTAAAAGGACCGGATGGTAATCAGTGATGGGACAGCGTTAGCTTTCGCAGCTTTATGAAAATATATAGCTATATGCGCACCTGCAAGCTTCCGAATAATGCAAATTACACCTCGTAAACATAAAATCTCCATCTTTGCATTATCGAGAAATAAGGAAGCGTTGCAATCCTCGAAACAAGTCTACCCCCTGAAGAGTCAGCATTTGAATGAGAAAAAGTAAAAGTATTATATTTTTAATATGTAATATTAACTATATATCTTAATGTATTGTGTACTAAGTTTGTTCGCATCGGCCGCGGTTCGTAGCGAAAGAAGTGTTATCTGTAACATTGGCTTGTTTTGACTGCGACGTCGATATGTATGTGCTCTGTATCTGCACCTTCAGTCAGTTTCCTTTCAAACTTCACAGGGTAAAGTGCATAGTTCAAACAGTTCGTGGTGATGGTGTTATTAAACCACGTACCATTCAAATGTGGATTAACAGGTTTAAAGGTCGAAATTTTGACGTTGATGATCGAAAACGAAGTGGCAATAAGCCATCGACAATTAAAATCCAAGATATTATCAGAATGGCAAGTGTATAATTGATTAGGTGAGCTCCGTAAAAAGGAAGTGGCGTTTCATTCTCTTCCACGAAAATGAGTAAGGACTTATTACACAGCCCGATATTTAATGAACAAGTTAAAAAAAATTCAAGATCGAGTTACGTAGCTGGATTCGACAATATAAATTGAACACTTGAACGAAGAATTTAACGAAACAGTACTATTTTTTAATGTTTCTATTAGCTATTTAAAATTAAGTTGCGTAGTTGTATTCCTTATTAAAAGATACACAATTCTTCCATGTGAATCATCCCTCCAGTTCGAATAGTTTCCGAGATATTCAGTTAAATATGGTCTTCACCCTCCGCTACGAGGGCTGTTGTCACTTCATCAATATGAACGATAGCCGGAAATTATGGATTTAATCCAGCAAAATCCAAGATGTGATTTGAAAACGCTAAAGGACTTAGTACACAACCGGATATTTATTATACAAATGAAAAAATTCAAGATCGAGTTATGCAGCGGGATTACTTATTAAAAGATACTCAACTTTTCTCACCCCATGCTACGAGGGTCGTTTTCGTGTTTAAAGTTTCTGCAAGAGCTACATCGTCCCGAAAATTCATTAATGTCTTTAGCAATGTTCTTTAATTTTTCCTTCGAATTTTTATTTTTATTAGATTTTTTGTTTTGTTACAACCTGGAACGATAAACATTTAAGCCCAGGAAAAAACCATTCACGGTGATTCAGCTAATGTATATGAAAAAATGATTGAAACGAAGATTCAAATCAGCATACAATATCATAATTAGTTTTTGTCCATTTTGTTTTTTAATCGAGATATAAAAGCCGTCCCGAGTTTGTTTAATGTGAAGGGTCCATTTTAATCTTGTAGTTGCAGAGAAGATTCGATTTTGAGTAAAAAAAGTATAGGTATATAGGGGGGAAAACTAATAGTATTAGTGTATTAGTATAGCCAGCGGAGGGTTCATTTGCTCAAGCTTAAAGCAGTGTTAAGGAGTCGAAGAGCTACTTCGTGAATGTAACACTAAAATTAATCGAAGACAATAATTGATATCCTCAGAAGGATATTTAATCACCTGTTTGTACAATAAATCTCTTCTTCGGCCTGGTGGCTCCTTTTTTAACAGCGGTACCAAGATCCCCAAGCAAGACTGAAACCTTTCCAACGCGAGCACGTAACTTCCTTCGGCAAAATACTGTTCGGCCACTTCTCCTATCTCCAATCCGTCTAGCATTTTGGTGGTACTTTTGCTAAGTGTCCCTAAACACACGCAACAACAACAGACAATATAATTTCACGTCCACCCCTTTCATTCGAGACCCAAACACTGCAATCCATTTTCCAACATCGCTGCATGGGCATAAAGTAATATTTCTTCGTTACAAACAATATCGATGAAACGCTGTAAAACCGGTTCCATCAATTACGTTCTTCAATCGCATGTCGTACCATAGAGGGACTTCGTTTTTATTACTGAACATGACCAAGTAAAGACTCCGTTTCATTCCAGTAAGTGTCATGTTTTGTTGAATTTGATCTCAATTCTCATTGAAATTCTATCGGAAAATTTTGCCGTCCTCGTAACATGATAACAATCGATGGAAAAAGAGAACGCGTTTAAAATTTTGTTACTCTTAATTACAGTTATATAACTATCTTATATCAGACCTTTTATTAATTTCAAAACCATTTAAAGCTTGAGTAGAAAATTATTCGTCCATTAAAGCAACATCGCGAGGCAGAAGAAATATTGTTTTATGCATATTTACCGCCACCAGATATTAAGTATTAACAAAAGGATTAGTAAAAGTTTGATACGAACATAGTTCAGGATACATTAACGATGATCGTTCGTTCGAGGATGCCACACTCTGGATCATCGAGTGGTTCGCTTTCTCCTTGTCGCTACCACCCTCGATACGCGAAGCTTTTAGTATTTCAGCCCTCTTAATATAATTATTTACGTGTGACCTTAAAATCTCTTTCCGTTTTAGTTCAGTCTCATCTGATAAAATACCGTGTATTTTTAAGCCATTGGTCCACTGTGCTTGTTTACAACCGTTAGAATTTATTTATACCGGGATCGATCATTTCTTACTTGTTAAAACAGGAATGAAGTATCTAAGCGCTTCGCAGTAAAGATAAAATGCTTCCTCTGAATTCTTCTCCGTATCCATTTTTACCGCCTGCTGGATCAACTCCACTGCCTTCTCGTAATTCTCCTTTGTCGGCGCGTGCGCCAAATCCAAATAGTCATGGGCAAAGAAATCATCGAACGTTATCCTCTGGTCAGGATCGTGTTTAAGCAAGGACAGTAATAAATCCTTACACCCGTGCGACACGTGGCATCCTTTTGGTAACTAACCCACAAACGTCAACGTTAACGAATGAAACGGAACTTAAAATGCAGTAATTCGTTTTTAATTATTTTTTTATAAAACTTCTAACAACATATGCGTGACATTTTCCTGATTAAAATGAGACCAATCACGACACAATTCGGATCATATTTGCCTGTTTAATTGACGGTTCACTGAAACCTCGATTATCCGAACCGATGATATTTTTCATTATTCGAAAACGTGTTTCACATACGAACAGTAAAGACTCACTCTAGCACTTTAAATTGATAATATTTTTATTATCATGTTCTACCGACTCAGTTCGGATAACCGAGGTTCTACTGTATCGCGAATTAAACGAGTAAATATGATCCAAATTGTGTTGTGTTTGGTCTCATTTTAATCAGAAAAGTATCACGAACATGTCGGTAAAAGCTTCGTGAAAAAATCATCAAGAACAAAAAAGTTTTATTGTTAACACGATATAAGCGACATTTCGAAGTTTTCACACATATCGAGCCATTACTGTGCATAAACGTCTCTCTCAAAACATGGCAGAACATCTAAATATTCCTCATATTTCTCAAAATTTCAGCGTTTTCGCGATAGTATTAAAAAACTGATTTTCGATCTTAACATCTTCCTCACGATTAAATACATGAAAATGATAAATATATTATGAACGGTAGTAAAAACGGTAGATTACAATGATAGAACTAACTGACAATCAAAATGACTGTAATTGCTCACAAAAGTTATAAAAATGCATTTCCCGAGATTGTGCGCAATCTATATCTAATCTATCTATATCAATCTATCTTCAGTACATGTATAGATCAACAAATTACTTTATTTAATAATTTAATATAATTTACGCCCGTCATTAACGCTAATGGATTCGAAAAAATGCGATAACACAAGTTTCCGATCTTTTATTTTACAATTACTGAGATTACAAACATACTTTTGTGAGAAATTACTGAATTATTTATTCGGACATGCATAATAATGAAAATCGCGCAAAAATCTAAGTAAGTGTGATTTTATTGTTTTTACAACGCAACATGGACTATCTTCCTTTAATTTAAAAAAAAAATTAGAGAACACACATACACAAATTAGTCACGCGCGATAAGTGCCGACTACTTATACATATACTCTTTCCACACGAATATATACTTTGCATGTATAAAAACACAAATATATAAGTTACGTATAAGTTATAATTATAGTTAATTGCGCAACTGCCTTTACGTATATACATTTCTATATTTAGACAGGGTGTTCCGAACTTAAGCGGTGAAATTGTGTCACTATGTTTTGTGACCAGAAATTTTAAAAAATGTTACAAGCACGTAACTTGTAAATATCACGGTTCACGAAACGTTTCGTTAAAAAGTTGCAATTACAAATTAACCAAAAGAAACTGATACTGTGCAAAAACACGTGCTGTGTATTAAAAATTGTATTCGAATTAAATAATTCAAACAAAAATTCGATAAAATTATACTATACATAATTTAATTTACATGTATGTAAATACAAGTCATAAAAATGACCCATTGATGCACTCGTAATACTTGAATTATAACGAAAGTCTTAAACCCATTCTGTCAGAAATAAAAATTAAATGAAAGTATATTATATTGTGCCAATAATTCGCAAGTATAATGCAACAGTAACTTAAAAATTTTCCGATGCCTTCACAGTTTTGTAGTTCACACATTCTTTCCATAAATGCATAAAATCCGATATCTACTTATCACTGCAGTCTTTATAATTGTAAATTTCTCTGGAATTTTCCAACAAAGCGATTACAATGTTACGACGACCTAACATATTTTCTTATATTACCAAACGTTCTTATATGGACAAATGTTAGTTATTGGGCAAGTTAACCACCGTATTTCTTTTCCCGGAGTTTCATACTCGACGAAAGGTTAACAGAGCCTCGTATTAAACTTTCATACGTTCGCGGTAGCAGTTTTCTTACCAAAAGCATAAATGACAAACATCCAAACATGCAATGAAAGTTCAATGAAACATGGTTAGCCTGGGGCGAGTTTACGTATCGTGGCCCGTATCGCAATGAACGTATGTAGTAAGGTCGGAACACCCTGCGAGTAGTGTACATATGTAGTAGTACAGCAGATGGTAGGTACAGTGCCACCGTTAACAGGTGTGTGAACTAACTTGTACATGTGCCTATATATGTGTGCATGGGGATATTTTGTTTTTGGTCTCACAAAGGAGATCAATATCGGTAATCACCTCTATAGGGCGAGTGTCCTTGATTTTCTCTGCCAATTCTTGGACACTACCGCTGGAGTAAGGTGCTTTTCCGAAAAGGCACTCATACATGATCACGCCGACACTCCAGAGATCGACGCGGGCATCGTACTTCCGTTTCAATAATATTTCCGGCGCCATATAGAGGGGGGAGCCTCGAATGGCGAATTTTTGCTCGGAATTGGAGAGGTATTGAGCGAAACCGAAGTCTGAAATGAAAAGATCGAGTCCATGGCGGTGGGAACTGCTGCCAACGGGAAAGAAAAATTGTTTTTGGCGGGCACGAACCTCCGACTTTTAACACCAATTGCGGCTTTCTTGTTAACAGTAGGTTCTGCGGCTTCAGGTCCATGTGGGAGACATTGTGATTGCGTAAATATCTCAGCGCCAGCGCGAGCTGTTGCAGAAACCCCCGGCAAATTTGTTCGGGTAGCTTGTGCCTCTTCTTTATAAAACTCGATAAGTCGCCGGCGTCGCAGTACTCCATTACGATGTATATATGCCTAAGTTACGCTAGGTGATAGAGTTGTCTTTACGCACAGCTTGGGACAGGAAACGATCGACTACGCTAGAGTGCGGGACTGATCACGATTTTATTTTACTCGAACGTGTCGATAACAGCGGAAGTCTTTTAAAAGTTCCATGATTTTGATCGAAAAGCAACTGTATTTTACCGGCTCGAAATGAATTGTTTTTGCCTCCCGGTAGACCGTTCTTATTTTAATTTGTTCGTTTAGTGATTTTTGGGGCTCTACTAACCCGTCGTCCCAGAAAAAGTCCCTCATCTCTACGATATGCTCGTGGTTCAGAATTTTTAGAAGATTGATCTCCGTGACGAGATTATCGATAGCCGACTTGGACAGCGACGACTTGTCTACACATTTGATTGCGACTACCTCTCGGCATCCATCCTACAAACGACCAACAATAGGATTACGTTATATCGCCTTGAGATAACTTACTTCTTTCAAGCTTCAATGCAACCATCTTTTCTGGCCACCTCTCAAATCAACGGAGCCACTCGACTGACACAGACCAGTCTGATTGGAATACATTAAAAGTCACACTGGAATCCGCGACACGCGGGACCAACCGATATATTCTGCTCTGCGTTATGACAGAAAATAAAAAGTAGCGCAAAGGTTAGTGTATTCGCATAAACTTTGATCAGTATTATTACGTTCAAGTAGCGATGGGTGCGAAACGCGTCGAGCTGTAGTGAACATACCCGGTGAGTCTCGAACAGTTGCAAAGTTCTTGAAAATTGTATTTTTAAGCGTCGGGAAATTTTCATCTGAATAAAAACTACCAATAAATTTATTTGTAATCTGTATATATCGTACGGCAAACTCAAATGCGATGAAATAAAGTCTCTTCAAATTTTTATGTAGATATTAACAATGTTGTAACGTTAAAATATTTTGACTCGTTGACAATATTTCAATGAAACCGTGCGAGATTCTATCTTGTAATTATAGATACTAATTTTAAACAAATCTTCAAGAACTACGAGTTAATAAAAATGATTGAAATTATAGTTTTAGAAATGTATCTGTTTCTTATGGATAATATTATAGTTTAATATCGTATGATTAATGTAAGGCGACGATGATAAATAATTAAGCGTAATTAACAGAGTCCCTAATGAATTCAGTATAAATGGCAAAAAATCTTAATTATCTTCAAATGAGTCAATGATTTTTTTTTATTATACCTTTTTAAAGTTAAAACTTGTAACTTTGCATAAATACGTATGCATTTGTAAACCGTGTATAAATACTGAATATCTTCACATTGTAAAAACTTATTTTCGCCGTGACTAAATATAAGTAATCTCTTAATTTGTTATTCTGTTTTATAAACAATATATTGCAGAACAAATTGGAGTAAGGTTTATCTTTAATTTGTGTATGTATTTTTATTTGCTAAAGTTATGTATTGCTCTCACATCTGATATCTTTTAATAGCGAGAATTCAATGTTGCATTCAAATTCACGATAACGATCTTTCATTAAATTCGAATCTGCACTTAATCATCATGGTAGACGAATAGTTGAAAACTGTCAAATTCATACATTAAAGTGAGCAGCATTGTTAATTGATTGAATTGATTGAATTATCAAGTGACATTATTAATTAATTAGATCGTCAGCGAGATACATATATTCGACATCGAGTAATCTGTTACTGCATTGCAGTGCCTTTCTACGGAATAAAGTCGTGAACAATATAAAAACCACAAAATTGTATTATCTTTGTCTTTCACCGACACAATAAGACGCAGTAAATGCTTGAACTACGTTATCTTACTCGAAAGGTGTAATCAATCATTTATTTTCTTAAACAATACAAATTTAATATTAATTTTAGGTCAATACCATTTGATGTGTATGCACGGAAATCGCAATTTGAGAAGTAAAATTGTGGTTCCCGCCGCATTAGTTACATCACTGTCATCATATGTTTCGATTGCTTGTTCGTTCTGAACCTCAAAATGTACATACCTTTTTGATCGCTTTGTAGACGGTCGCATAACTTCCCGAGCCGAGTTTTTCTAGCAAAGAATAATCACTCACACTGGGCAAACTCATCTCGCCCGATAACTGAGTGATTCACATCAATGTCTGTCCCGAATATATTACGATACGATAGGGTTAAGTTCACTTTACGGAACGCCGTGAGCCTCTCCGTTTATCGTTCGTATACACATTGGCGTAGCTACTTAAACTTCTATATACACGTAAACAGATCGCCTCGAATCGTGAATAATCCTGTAGTCTTTACATACATTCTCTATTATCACATGAAATACAAATTGAATATCTTTACGGAAATTACACTCTTTCCGAATTAGATTACATAATGCGTCTAAAATATATAATCTGCGTTAATTATCGAAATTGGTATTACCATCACCGAACACGTCATTTTCAGGTAATAGAATTTTATTTCATATTTTCAACGTTGCTCGTTACACTTCTGAGATTCTTATTCGATTTGCAAATCAGTTTCCGTCGAATGTATGTTCAAATTGGGGTACGAAACACTGGGAACAATACCGTAAGACACTTGAAATAGTTATGTCAAAATTGTGCCCTTCGTGGAGACGCTCATGTGCGTCAGCTGTGCGCCGCGACGAAGCTAACTTCAAGTAGTTGACTCGAGTCAGTGAAACGCCACTTGGTGACGAGACGTTTCGTTGTCGTGTCACTAATTGATTCTCTATTTCTCGGCTAATATCACGCGAAATTCTATATCCGTTCCAGTTCACTCATTAGTTAGCCTTGGCTTCGACTAGTGAGAAAAGAAAGTAACATTTTCAAAGTTAATCGAAGAGAAGTTATGATAGTGGACGTGACTGTAGTGTTCGAGCTATAAGCTCGTCCATTCGTTCATGGCAAACAGTGCATTTTCGATTAATTTATGGTTTTTATCTGATTAGCCTGCTAATTCGATAATTTGATTGGGTGCGATGGCTGAAAACATTATCGTACATGGTAATACATCTTGTACATTTTTTATGTATTCCGACTTCGATCAAATGCCAAGATAGTGTATTTAGTGTTTTACGTGTTTGTGGAAGAAATTGTCAGTTAAACTAAATTTACTCAAGTGATTTTTCGCTTCGTAATTTTCGGAATCTTTCCCAAGTTTCATTATTATACAATGTACAAGATTTCCACGGATATTTTTACTCGAAAGATATTTAATAATCTCCTCACTACCAAATAATACAATTTCTACGAGTATCTGTATTTCTAGTATACAAAAAAACATACAGAATAACACATACACACGCATATGTATATACACGTATATGTATTATATATATATATATATATTTATACATTTGCTCTGTGTAAATATATATGTATATAATGTCTACAATACTTAACGTATACAAAGAATTTATTGATAATTTATTAGTACGACCTAGAATATTTTTTACAATGTTAGTGAATCGTTGAAAAAATGGCTTAACAAAAATCGAGGAATATGAAATAGTAGTTCGATAAACACGAGACGCCATTATGTGTAATAGCATTGCTTTGCTATAGGTTCAGCTTACTTTCATGCTATAAGCTCGTGATTATCATAGTTATGTTAACGCGTAGTAAATAATCAATATTCCCATTGTAATGTTATATTCGTAATCAGTTTTTTTTATTTTTGAAAGAAATTAAACGTTTTTCATTTGAAGTTTATAGTAATCTCGAGCTTATATAGCGGAGAAATATTGTACACAGCAGATTCCCGATTGGCTAGAGCCACGGTAGCCCATTCATCGCTCCCCGTGGAAATAGCATTACATGTATCAGCTACCGGAGTTCAACTCTGATGTTTTGGCAGCTGATTTTATTCTTGCTTACGAGCATTGTAGGATTATTGGAAAAATTTTTTTACCGTCTATGTTAGTGGAAGATTCGCAGAGTGTAGTGACAGTAGATTTTACGCGATACTGTCGGCAGAAGCTAAAGGAAAAACGGACGATAAAGCTTCTGGCTTTATTCGGAAAGTAGCTGACGATGACGTCATGTGCTGAAACATAAGCTGTTTTCACCTTGTTCCGCTACAACAATATTTCGCGTGTACAGGTGTGATGCATTTCCTTGTGATACTTTAATTTTGTGCGCATTCGTCCCTGGAGCAACGAAACGATTCTCGCGTTCGTGGAAGTGCCTCTATTGGTCCGATTAAAAAGTTGATTTATTTTGTAAATCTTGAAGTAAAATATAAACGTTTCAATATACTGCTTTCTCTTTACTAGAATACACATTTGTTTACAATTTCATTGTGCTAGTCAACGAACGAAGTATAGTATATAGAATCTGAAAGATTATAGTTGTTAAAATCCGCTAAAAATGTCATATGAATTGCATGGTTTTATGTACAGGTGCAAACTATATAAAATAAGAAAAAAGTATACGTTGAAATTTTGATCGTTTAATAAATTCATACCGAAATGGATTCCGAAGAAGAGACGTATGATGATGTTGATTCCGGTAACGAGTCCAGTGGAGACGATGTGGATTTTGCTATGGAAATCGAAGCTGAGAATCCAAGAGAACGAACAACAGATGTTGATGATTATCCCTTTGAAGTTTTGTCAACAGAAGAGATAGTACAGCACATGATCGATTCTATAAAAGAAGTCAACACAGTTGTAGAAGTAATAAAATTAATCTCTAATTGTTTATAGTTTTTTTATAAATACAATTACAATTTATGGATTACATAATTTTCATTGTAGATACCAGCAACAACAACACGTATTTTGTTAAATCATTTTAAATGGGATAAAGAGAAATTAATGGAACGTTTTTACGATGGAGATCAAGAGAAATTATTTACAGAAGCACGCGTTATCAATCCATTTAGGAAGGGTCCATTAATAAATAGAAGTCAATCATCACAGAGTGCTCTAGTAAGTTTCAGCGTTCCCTTTCTTTGTACGCATTTAAGATAAACATAATACTGCATGTTTATGATTTTCTCTTTAGTCAACAAAAGTGATGACAAATGGTACAGAAGAATGTGGAATCTGCTTCATGGTTCAACCGTCTGCAGTATGTGCAATATAAAATTATCTAATAATCGTATTATCGATATCTAGACTACAGATCTTTATGCTATTTTCCATTTTCATCGTTGATTTTCTAAAAGATTCATTGTAGAGACGCTCAACCAAGAGTATTGTTGTGAATAATCTAACTGTTTCCCTGTATTTCATAAATTTGCAGGTGCCATAAATACAAAAAGATCTGCAGTTTATTGATAAGACTACAAATATATTCGAAATGTAATATCATTTTTCAAATTTTTACTAGATGATGACTGGACTTGAATGTGGACATCGTTTTTGTACTGGTTGTTGGGGTGAATATCTTACAACCAAAATTATGGAAGAAGGTGTTGGTCAAACAATTGCATGCGCAGCACATGCTTGCGACATTTTAGTTGATGATGCCAGCGTTATGAGACTTGTAAAAGACTCTAAAGTCAAGCTGAAATATCAGCATTTAATAACCAATAGTTTTGTTGAAGTAACTATCGTTTTATTCCATATTATCTATTGCTTTGCATTTATGTAAAAGAAATACACTTGAAATACATTAATTGTCGTTTGGCTTTACAGTGTAATAGGCTACTAAGGTGGTGTCCATCTCCAGATTGTAATAATGCTATAAAAGTACAGTACATTGAAGCTAGACCTGTAACTTGTAAATGCGGTCATACATTCTGTTTCCATTGTGGCGAAAATTGGCATGACCCAGTAAAATGTCATTTACTACGTAAATGGATAAAAAAATGCGATGACGATTCAGAAACATCAAATTGGATTGCCGCAAATACAAAAGAATGCCCCAAGTGTAATGTCACTATTGAGAAAGATGGCGGATGTAATCATATGGTGTGCAAAAATCAGAATTGCAAAACTGATTTTTGTTGGGTGTGTCTCGGACCTTGGGAGCCACATGGTTCTAGTTGGTATAATTGTAATCGTTATGACGAAGAGGAAGCGAAAGCTGCTAGAGATGCTCAAGAGAAAAAAAGATCTGCCCTGCAACGATACTTATTTTATTGTAATAGATACATGAATCATATGCAGTCACTGAAATTTGAAAGTAAACTTTACGCGAGTGTAAAAGAAAAAATGGAAGAAATGCAACAACACAATATGTCCTGGATCGAGGTAGAACCAATACAATTAAGCGGGAGTAACTCGTGTTATGCGTGTGCACCGTTAATATTCAATTTTGTGTTCACATTTTTAGGTACAATTTTTGAAAAAAGCTGTAGATATTTTGTGTTCCTGTCGACAGACTCTTATGTATACTTACGTTTTTGCTTACTATTTGAGAAAAAATAACCAGTCTGTGATTTTCGAAGACAACCAAAAAGATCTAGAGGGAACGACAGAACGCCTCTCGGAATATTTAGAAAGAGATATTACAAGTGAAAACCTTGCTGATATTAAACAAAAAGTTCAAGATAAATATAGGTAAGCCACTCGAGCAAAATCAATTCAAGTAGCTTATATAACGCTAATAACAAGAGCAAGCATATAGTACTATTATTTATTTTTTAAGATACTGCGATAGTCGGAGGAAAGTGCTTTTAGAACACGTACACGAAGGATACGAAAAGGATTGGTGGGATTATGTGGAATAGAGAACTGTACCAATTTTGTGTTTCGGGGATGTACAACAAGTTCTTTATCTTGTTACTGTTGCCCCAGCTGTGATAAATCAAGAAAGCTGATAAAGAGACAAAAAATAGAACATGTCACCAAGTGATTTACGTGTTACATATACTTTAAACACAACATGATCTATGGCAACACATATACCGTTATGAATTTTGAATTTATTAAAATCGAATCCTACTACTATCAGGCTGCATGTAAAATTCTTTTATATTGATTACGGGCTCCGATTTGCGCTAGTTGTGTGCTATATACAGTCGTAATGTCTTGATCCTTCATAAATATGGGTTGCAATGATATTCTCGAATATTCAATCGATTTTATACACACGTCAGTTGTTTAAAAAACATGGAGATGTGAAACAACTCTAAATAGTACGATTTAGTACTGAAAGAGAGTTTCTCTGAAATTCGCTTAACACCTTGGGGACGACATTGACAGCTCGTACCGAGCCTTGAGATAAGGAAAGTCGTAAATTAAACTTTAAAAATCAGCATCGATTGATGCCGCTGCGTTTGTTTTGTGTCTTCAACCCCTAAATTTGGGCTCGACGCGTGGCAACTTTGACGCAGTCTCTCTTGAGATTTTTATTACCTTCTGTGAATCTGCCGATCTACCGAAACCGTTCCGCAGGGAACGGTCCGTTCCCAAAGTGTTGATATATTTTATCGCTGTAGCATAACTATGTACCTTTTCAGACTACTATAAGATTCTCTAGAAAAGTAATTAAGTAAATATGAAAGAACAGGAAACTCTTCGAGAATTTGTTAAGCAGTACATGAAAAGGTTACTTACAGGACTAGAATATCTTGATCTGTCTCTTAATCTCATATCTGCGCATTCGATTTATGAAGGGGTAATTGAACATAACAGAATATTGGTGCAAATAAGATTCGTGCGACAATTGATCATGCTCATTCTATTTTGGACTAACGATACGTCCAGGCTATAATTGCAAATTTGTATGAAAACTGAATTAAAGTGATCATATCGTCAATATCATAAGTAACTTTTACATTAAATTGGAGCTTGATTTTAATTCTATTACTCGTTGTTACGCTCGGACAAATTATTGGAATTATACTTGCATGACGTGAAGGGTCCAATGTTTTTTAGAATTTGTAATTTCAATTATTTTTCTTTTGACAAAACTTATTATTTATTAATACTACACATCTATCTTGATTAAAATGGCTAATTTCTAATATGCGCATCATACATGTGTAGTTTCAATTTATTTAAAATTTGAAAGAGTCTGCAAACGATCATTTTCGTTCAAATTTGTTTGATTAAATAATATTCTCATCGTGTTAACGATATATACCATCAACTAATTAATTTATGGTTAATGACCATGACACAATGATCAGGTACTGTTGTATAAGTGGGGAACGAAATAACAGTTCCGTTTGTACAGTTATTAGTTATATATTCACACATAAATGCATAATACATACTTATATATATAGTTGTAATATCAATATTAGCAAAACTAAAGTAGAAACATTTGAAGGTTTATTAAAGAAAAAATGAAAAAATTGTTGATTCTTACTATTATCCACGTTAGGAAATAAAAAAAAGTAAAATGCAGTTGTTTTCTGTACAGTCACAAAATTTGAGTAGAATTAAGAGAACTGTTAGATATATTCAAAGGAAATTATTCTCTAGTTTATTGTATATTCATGTAACGCGTAAAATTATACATAGATATCAAGGAATTATGTCTTTTTTTATATTCGAGCATAGATATTTAAAGAAAGGATTTTCATGTAATTTGTGTAATGATTACTTCATCTTAAAAATCATCATATATTTATTAGGACGCATGCGATGATTTTTCAGTAGTTGAGCTGAAACTTTTTAAATTGTTAAACATATCCGCGAAACGTAAACAGGAATAGTGCTGAAATCTGTCAACGAGATATCAAGAATATCATATTCGACAGTAACGATCTCTATCGCTAGAGAGAAAGTGTTCTCTAGTCACACGATCGTAGTACATGTCGATGATCGGTTATTGGCAATATGTACGCAAAAGCTACGTAAAATATAATTAGTTTAAATCATCCGTTCAATTCCGTAACCAGAAGAATTAATGCTGCACGTTACTACTTGAAATAATATTGTCTTATTTGTTCAGAAGGTAAAACAGTCATATAATGGTATACACTCGCTAATATCCATGTACATTAGAAACATTTTGGTTTTAGAATACATGCATTCTGGTATCAATCAATAAATGAATATATTTTGAGTAGTACGTAGACTGTATTTATGTTTGAACAAGTATACTATTTCAAATAAAACTATACCAATATCTAAAAGATATATTTTGAATAACTCTAGCTGTAAAAAATATTAGTTGAAATTAATTTTGAAATGAATTACTTGAAATTAAATTGTTTAGGAATAAGATCTTATATCCCAAACTATACTCTGTTTGTTCTTTTTACAAGACATTATATTGTTACTATTAAGATTGTCTATTATCTATTGGCAATGATCTTTGTTTTATGTTTACTTATTATTTTTTACTATTTTCAGATAGATATTAGAGCCTGACATTTTTCATTACATATTTTAGAGTATAAAGCCGACATTACTCCACGTAGATTACCGAGTAATACTATATTAAACGTGATTACTAAGCGTAAATCAATGTATTAATTATCTTTAATGAAATTGACTGAACATTTTTCATAAGAATTAGCTACTTGAATTGAAGCATCTACTCTATTCTACGGTCATAAAAGCTTCATTTATAAACGTGAAAGAAAGACATCTAAATATTTTATTAACATAAAATGTTTAAATGTTCAAATAAACGCATGACACATAAAACTTTTGTATTTGATTTTGCAGATGACATTTATTTTATTACAGGTTTATAGAAGAACTGACGCGCATAGAAAAAAAATTGATATATTTTGCATAGGTGTTTATTATTTTCAAATACTTATATAAAAATTTTGTAATGTTATTAGAAGCTACCATATATAATGTTCACTGTTGTTTACTGTGTTATCATATATTTAACGAGCACTATTACATCAATCACTTTTTATAAATTCTACACATCCATTTTGATGGTATTTGATCGACGAGAGGAATTTATTATTTAATATATTTTCTACCTAAAATAAATTATAAATAAATATATTTAGATTGCTTCTACCTAAATTCAATAAAATTTTGAGAATCTTGTTTGGTATAAATATCTGGAAGGTCAATTTTGAGTATCGTATGAAATTATTTTGATATGAAATGGCTAGATTAACATTAAATAAGATTTCTGTATACTAATTTAACTACTCCGTCGAGCTGCAATTAGTACAAAATATGAATATAATAGGGAACTTGTATAGTTATCCTTCTCTTATGCTACATATTTGTTGTAGTTACATAACAAGTAGGATGTTTCTAAACGAAGTGACACTGATACGAAGATTGTGTGTGCTACAAGAAGAAGATAAATCCATATCCTGCATCCATTACAAAGACATAATACATTCAGTTTTCCAATCACACAATTCCATATTCATTACCAATGTAAGAGTGTTTTACAAACTCTTGGAAATTGTTTCTCAGCGCATTTTGGTAGTATATAAGTACGCTAAAAGGTCTTGCGGAAAACATACCCTGTGAGACTTGATTTGTAAGGGTATATCAGGAAGTTATAGTTAAAATAGTTGCAACCAAACCAAGGGTTGCACCAGTCATCAGAAGACTCCTCCATATAGCTCCGCTAATCTCTTCTGCCACCGGATATTCTATACACAGCTGGTCCTACGAAAATATATAAACATCAGACACAAAAGAATTATATCAAGATGTAGATAAGAGATGATCGATCGTCGTTTAATTTAATCTCTACGCAAATAACATTAGTTCAAAGTACTAATGACGAAATGATTAGGCACATCCTAAGATCGATACCATCGATCATAAGTAAGTTTCCAGGAATAACAATATAATCTGCTACCGAAATGTAACAATATACAAATAAACGTATAATCCGCAAGTTCTATAAACGACGCAAACCATGGAATCGGTGCCATAGATTGCACATACCCATCCTCCATATCCTTTGATAAAATGCGCGACTTTCTCGCCGATAAATCTGGAGACATAGAGCGGTAATTTTTTCTTCAAGGTGTGCATTCGCCTATCGCGAGCCCAGAGCGCGAGTCTTCCCATAAACGCGTACAGACAGACGATTCTCGGCCATGTAACGCCGCCGTGCAAAAACAGCTCGTCCGCGACTCCCATAAATGCCTCGTACGCCGTGTCCGGCATCACGTTCAAACGGTTTACCATGCTTGCGAATAAGATACTATGTTTGTTCAGCATCTGATGCACGTTGTGTCTCATACTACGCGAGACCGGGTCCCGTGATATGAGATAAATATCTTCCTTGAGCAGATATCGTATCACGTCGTTGCCCAAACATTCCGCTGTCAGCTCGATGGAGTCCTCGCAGAGGCTGTACCGCTGTGAGGACGAAACTAATTGCGGGAAAAGATGCTGCAGTCGGATCTAAAAAGAAAGAACGAAAAGAAGATTAACTCTTGTAACAGTGTTCTGGACGGAAAGCCTTTGAAATAAATGCAAAGGAGAAAGCGTGGTAGTAATTGAACGATTAACGGTGCTTCGTTCTCGTTACTTGAAATGCCGAATAGCTTGACACACGACAGCGGTTCTCAGACATAGTATCCCGATCATTGGTGTCAACCGCGAGACCGGTATAGCGAGAGGCGACGAATTCAATAGGAAACGATCATTCCGAAATTGGTTGTCTATCGATCTTGACATCGGCAAGCGGCTGGAGGATTCACGTGAGCGCGACAAAGAGGGAGAGCGAGTCGGTGTAGCACGCGGAAAGGAGACGGAAAGCGGCAAAGTTGAAGCAAGAGGAGAGAAGACCAGACCAAGAAAGGATTCATTGACAGCCAGCAGAGATTAAAGCACGTAACACCGGCAATCCCGGTTATTACCTGGCAAACCTCGATGAAAGACATAGCGGTATTGGCGGTGCCGATAGCATATCGGCACAGGCCGCCGTTGTCGTCGGCAATTACGGTGGTTCCAACGGCTTCGGCGGTGTTGTTACAATCGTCGTTGGCAATCACGGTTTCACCGCTTCCGTCGTCGTGCTCGTTGCAGGCTCGCTCGCTCGGCGAATTCCTGTTACCGGGGGGATCGCATTCCAGGATGCCGCCCACTCTGGAATGCGGTTCCCCCCGCGCTGACGCACCCTGCCCCTCTCCGTCCACACCGAGGATCTCATTGTTCGGTGGTGCATCGTCGTCGCCGGCCATCCTCGTGCACCGCCGCGCCGCCCGCACTGCTCTCTTCCCAGCCACTGGCTGTCCGTCCACCCGGACACCGACACCGACTCTGCCGACCCGGCCAGATAGATTTTCTACGGAATCGGTCCCGAAAGCCTCGGCTTCACTCAAAACATCGCTGGCAATACGTGTCCCGTGTTGGTGTCCCTCTGTCCCTCCGTTCCTGGTGAATCGCACGCCCGAAGCGCCGGGTTAACGAGCGCTGCACTCCAAAAACTTCGGCTCGCCTGCTTGCCTGCCTGCCGCCTGCCTGCCGGACGACGTAACGCTCTCTACTTTCCCGCGGCCATTTCCGAAGCCGAACCTTTACCCGCACCCCACCGTTCTCCCCGGCCGTATCCCTACCATCTCTTTCACGTTTCCCACCGTTCCACTACCATCCCGTTCCCTTCCATCGGTACATTACTCTCCATAGACCAACACACTCACCCGGCCCCGTACACACAGAGGACACAACTTCTATGGATCATTCACGTTTCCTCCCCACCACCGGTTACCGGCATATCCCGGCATATCCCGGCACGCGGTCTATACCACTGCACACTGGACAGCACACCATCGCAACGCGAACTCGCCGGCTACACCTATTGCATACAGTCTCTCTTACCTGGCTGAACTATCTCCTTCGGTTTTCTTTTTCTTCAGCCGTCTCTCTCTCTCTCTCTCTCTCTCTGTCTCTCTCTCACCTCCTTTCTCTCTTCCTTTCTCTCGTCCCCTCTCTTTCTCTCTCTATCTCTCGCTCGCTTCACTCTCCGAGGCGCCGTCGATAACCTTCCCCTCTTACTTCCCTGATAGGGTGCTCACGCGCACGTGCACCGCCACAGCACACGAATACCTGTGTGCGCCCTGAGAATCGACGAACGGAATTTTCGATGGAACGCGGAGTTCGTTCGGTATCGCCGTTTCCCAGGATGTATTCTTGTCGATTCGCTATTCCTATACTAGTTTGCTCCTTGCAACTGGAGTACCGTGACTCCTCTTCTTTTCTTCTCTTTACTTGAAGTACCAGAAGGTTTGGTCCGGGTTGAGAATTTAAACAAGGACCTAATACGTAGACTGCTTCCATCGGTGGCCGGCAATATTGGCTTTGGCTCTATCGAGTCTGGCATTTTCATCGTGATATATTCTGGGTTTCGTCTACGAAATTATCATTAGTCCGAAATGGGATTGAAGAATATTAGACTTCCACTTCTTCCTTTTTCCGATGTACTAAAAGATCCTAAGCTGGAACTGTTTTCAGGAAAACGTATAGTAGCTGATCGTTAACCAGGATGGACCACTATGTTTTGTTCATCGGTGGCAGACAATTAACATCGACTTTGTGGAAATTTAAATGTCCTGACCTGGAAGAAACAGTAACTTCATTGGCGGCGTCTCATCAAATTCCTCGAATTTGATCTTCAAACTTATCGCTAGTGCGAAATGGGATTGAAGAAAATTAGACTTTACTTCTTCCTTTTTCTGATGTACTAAAACATCCTAAACTAGAACTGTTTTCAGGAAAACGTGTTATAGCTGATTGTTAAACAGAATGGACCACTCTATTTTGTGCATCGGTGGCAGACAATTAACATTGCCATTGTGGAAGAAACAGAAACCTCATTGACGCCCTGTCATCAAATTCCTCGAATTTGATCTTCAAACTTATCGCTAGTGCGAAATGGGATTGAAGAAAATTAGACTTCTACTTCTTCCTTTTTCTGATGAACTAAAAGATCCTAGAATAGAACTGTTTTTTATGAAAACGTATCACAGCTGATTGTTAACCAGGATGGACCACTATATTTTGTTCATCGGTGGCAGACAATTAACATTGACTTTGTGGAAATTTAAATGTCCTGACCTGGAAGAAACAGTAACTTCATTGGCGGCGTCTCATCAAATTCCTCGAATTTGATCTTCAAACTTATCGCTAGTGCGAAATGGGATTGAAGAAAATTAGACTTTACTTCTTCCTTTTTCTGATGTACTAAAACATCCTAAACTAGAACTGTTTTCAGGAAAACGTGTTATAGCTGATTGTTAAACAGAATGGACCACTCTATTTTGTGCATCGGTGGCAGACAATTAACATTGCCATTGTGGAAGAAACAGAAACCTCATTGACGTCCTCTCATCATATTCTTTGGATTTGATCTTCAAACTTATCACTAGTCCGAAATGGGATTGAAGAAAATTAGACTTTTACTTCTCCCTTTTTCTGATGTACTAAAAGATCCTAGACTAGAATTGTTTTTTAGGAAAACGTGTCATAGCTGATTGTTAACCAGAATGGACCACTCTATTTTGTGCATCGGTGGCAGACAATTAACATTGCCATTGTGGAAGAAACAGAAACCTCATTGACGCCCTCACATCATATTCTTTGGATTTGATTTTCAAACTTATCACTAGTCCGAAATGGGATTGAAGAAAATTAGACTTTTACTTCTCCCTTTTTCTGATGTACTACAAGATCCTAGACTAGAATTGTTTTTTAGGAAAACGTGTCATAGCTGATTGTTAACCAGGATGGACCACTATATTTTGTTCATCGGTGGCAGACAATTAACATTGACTTTGTGGAAATTTAAATGTCCTGACCTGGAAGAAACAGAAACTTCATTGGCGGCGTCTCATCGAATTCCTCGAATTGGATCTTCAAACTTATCACTAGTCCGAAATGGGATTGAAGAAAATTAGACTTTTACTTCTTCCTTTTTCTGATATACTAAAAGATCCTAAGCTAGAACTGTTTTCAGGAAAACGTATCGTAGCTGATGGTTAACCAGGATGGACCACTCTATTTTGTTCATCGGTGGCAGACAATTAACATTGCCATTGTGGAAGAAACAGAAACCTCCTTGACGTCCTCTCATCATATTCTTTGGATTTGATTTTCAAACTTATCACTAGTCCGAAATGGGATTGAAGAAAATTAGACTTTTACTTCTTCCTTTTTCTGATGAACCAGAAGATCCTAGACTACAACTGTTTTTTATGGAAACGTATCATAGCTGATTGTTAACCAGGATGGACCACTATATTTTGTTCATCGGAGGCAGACAATTAACATTGACTCTGTGGATATTTGAATCTTCTGACCAGGAAGAAACAGAAACCTCATTGGCGTCCTCTCATCGTATTCTTCGAATTTGGTCTGAAAAATTCCCCATTAGCCTAAAATGGTATCGTAGAAATCTTTTTCAGTAGATATTGCACAACGTCACTTAATAGTCCTTTCCAGGAGGGTTTTTAATTCGAAAGTGGTTCAGCGATAGCAAGAAGTTGTAGTGCTGGAGGCGACTGTGTCTGTACGGCTGGTGAAAGCCACGTCACGGTTGCTGACCCAAAGGTGACGTAGGGACCGTCGGAGATGACGATAGTGTTCCAGTCATTGGTAGTTTCCCATTTCATTGATGCTGTGCTCCCTATCATTACGGCTTCCTGTTATACAGTCACGTGATCTCGTATTTCTTATCTTGTTACATTCCAGAGATACATAATAGCAATACGCGAACTTGAATACTACCTAGAAGCCACCATACCCTAATTCTGATACGCGGTATTTCGCAATCGGTGTTAAGTCACTCTGATTGTTGTCGGATGAACTATAACTTTTCTAGGAACAGTATAAGCAATGTTCCGACTGTGGGAAGATCCAGATAAAAAATATCATAGGGAGCCCAGGAGAGCAATGCGTTCGCGGCTTCGATTCACATGCAACGAATACGAATCCCGTTCGCAATACCATAGAATGCAGTGGTACCACGATGTGTTTCCAAGAAGGAATTATTATGTTGAAACTGGTCGGCGTGCACGCCGGCTGACTCCGATCGCCGGCGCGCGACCGTGCCCGCTCCTTTCTGCCTGTGCAACCTTCAAAGGCCACAGAATGCGTCGATGAATGAAGTAGGAAAGTTGCAGAGTGTCCGCCGACCGGATATGTATACTAGGTAGGTAAGAAAACGAGAGCTCCGACGTCATTCGACGTTGAACCAGTTTTAACGACCCCTCTCGCTAATAGGACACCGTCAGACACAGTGCGCTGGCAATTATGTCTGTTGCTTTTATTCAAACGGAAGGGTCATTTTACTTTCTTATAGGAAGCGAGATCACTGAAATTAAAGCGTCCACTGCCGCGTTCACTATCGGCGCTCCATCTTTTTCGGAACCGTGTTCTCCCGGATGTGGTAGAGTCTGTAATAGTCAGAATATAATCAAAAAACCACTACGTACATTCATTCACGACGGATATTATGCCGTGGTCTACGTTTTACAATTTTATTCCTCTTGGTATCAAGGTGATCATCATTCTTTGGGATTTTCTCACAATTTGGTTCGATGTTCCGGTATCCTCCAAATACGTTTTCGAGACTGTTGCGTGTCAGCAATTAGGTCAAAAAGCGGTCATTTTGATGCTAAGACATGTTTGGAACAGGATTTGGTCCTTATTTGCTTTGAATTTGCCAACCACAACCTGTCGCCAAATACCGTGCCTAATGTGGAAACAGTTGGTTCGGTATTTGGCTACAAAGTTTGATGCAAAAATTTGGGACTAAACCACGGCTTCGTCATAGATGGCAGGTCGGTCGCACCATGAGCGGGCCTAGACTTGCTTTAAGTGTAAGGTTCGGTGGGTTGAAAATGATATAACGATGTGTCTAAATTGTTCCAATGTTTTTACAGTTTCGCGTTACTCCTCATTTTTGCCATAATTGCATAACATTCATAATTTACTGATTATCAAATGGCTTACAATTAGTCAAATACAAACTGTGAAGCCATTTGAAGAATCGAATGATGTTGTGATATTATTCTCAACTTACTCGAATTATTTCTTACAACTGACCTGGACAATTTCTATTTTACAAAAAAATCCGCAGTGTCCCAGTAAGCAATTTGGTCTTGATTTGGTATTAATTTGACGACAAGGTTTCGGTGCCAAATTGAGGCCAAATCCAGACCAAACCTTGACCTCGTTACAGAGGGCAGGTCGGTTGCATTAAGAGCGAACCTAACCTTGCTTTCAGAGTAAACATCGGGCAAAATCGATGATTGCAATTATTTTAAGACTTATAAATATTTAAATGATTAAAAAATGCATGCATCTTAAAATTGTATAATTTAGAAATTCATATAAAATTCTCGATTTACCCTTGTATAGCAAAGTTTACCCCGATTTTGCTCGATATTAACTCTTAGGCCAAGGTTTAGTCCCCATTTGGCTTCCATGTGGCATGAAATTTTTGCGCCAAATTTTGAAGCCAAATATCGAACCATCTGTTTCCGCATTAGGCTCGGTATTTGACGACAGGTTGTGGCCGACAGAATCGATGCAAATAAGGACCAAATCCTGTTCCAAACATGTCTTTTGCTCGCAAAGTATGATTGCAGACATTTGCAGCAAGAGGGTCAAGGATCTAAGCCCCTGTCTTGAATGAGACATGTGTACCGAAGGATGGAAGATATTGGATGTTTGTTGTGGTCGCAGGACGAGTCTCCATGAAAGCAGAAGTGACGGAGTGGTGGTGTTTGACAACAGTGCTGGTTGCTCGAGGCAGTTACCTTTCGATACCAAACGTGGAGAACCATGGCGCGTGAGACATTAGAGTCTGACAGCCGGACATGGATAAATTGACAATGTGACTCACGTGTAAATGACATCTAATTGGGTCATTATCTCGCAAGTCCCTTCTTAAAGTGGCCAGAGACGCAATAAGAAGGCTTCGCGAACAGAGCGACGTAAAATACTCAATTCCTTGATAGAGAAGCGTTAAGTAAAATTCGATCAACGCGAGCGTACCGCATTCTAGCATTCCGGGCGGGTACAGCTGAAATCAAACGAGCCGACCCGTTTCACGGGATGTGTCGGAAGGTTACTCGTATCGTTCGCATCTCTCGGGAACCCATCAGCGATCGAATTACCTTAAATTGGTAACAATTATGCTTTGTCTTTCTTCGGCTCATTAGAACGTCACGCTGACAGACATGTCAACCGCTGGCAACATCCGTCGGGATGAGCATTCGTTACGTGGTACCATTGTTGGTTCCGATTGAAAACATCGTTTCGTATTGTTTTGTCTTGGCGAAGTGGACCGTGGGAATACAAGAGAGTGAGCGGCACATAGTATTTCAGGGGAACTCGTGGCAACCGGCTCTCGGTAGCTTTTCTTACCGTCATTCATGATACGATGGCACGCCAATAGGATGATTGCCTGACGGCCAGTGCCTAAAGTGGATAAAGTCTTCTATAGTAATTTAACTCGAGCAGGGCACAGGGGTGCAGAGACTGGCCCTTCGGTGATTTCTCTTTTTATTTTTTAATTCGTTAATGTAGATAGCAATATATTTGATTAGTAAAAAAGTTTTCTCGACTCGCCGAGTTATACGCTCGTTTTCTTTTTTGTTTCACTCGAAAATCACTTTGCAAGGAAATATGTGTAAATTATTATTATGGTATTGTATTAATGCATTGCTATTAATATAATTTGTTGATTGCATTAATGGATGCTATTTCACACATTTCTCCTTTGTAGGTCAATCAAACGGGACGCTGCGCTGTGTGCTAGTAGTGAACTGATTGACAAGCCTCAATAATGGTAATCAAAGTTGCGGTTTTGCAGCATTCTTTAATTATTTCGAATAAATCTTATCCAGCAGTTTCCGTAGCGGGTAAAGTGAAATTTTGAAATTTCATAACAGTCTTCCTGACAGGTAGACACATTTTGATACTCTCGGTCAAAGTAGACCCAAACTTTGCCGTCGGAGGGTTAATACGCTATTTTCCACATTTCTTACAACATGAACGTATACACAAGAAGCGAGGAATAGGATGACGAGAGAGAGATTGTGCCCATTTAAAATGTATAGGTGTTTGTTAGTGGATATTATATAATATTTATGATTATATTATATTTTTATGAAATTTCTTTTCAGGAAGTCGTCTACTAGTTTTTTTAAACAATCGTATAATCGCGTTGCGTGAGGGTGTCTATTGTAATTAGTTCCTCGAGGTGACGCCCCCTATGCATTGTTTCCTCAGGGACGACGCATTATCATCGGGTTTTCTTTCTGTATTCTTATAAATTTTGGAAATGTTTGCGACGTCAAATGACAACACCTCATATAATGTCTAAGGAGTAATATACAGGGTGATTCTGGGAACTGGGACAAGTTGCTGCTCTTTTTTAAGTAAACAAATAGAAGAAAAACTCCTAACTTCCTACGATCTAATTATTTATGTGGATGCACCGATACACCCGCCAGGTGCAATTTCAATTTATTCTTTAACGCAACTTAATTTTTTTGTTATACCAATCGATCCCTTTTGTTATCCTACGTATAAAATTGCTAACCCAAGGTCATCGAAATGTCAATACTTCACGAGATATTTGTCATTTTTTGTCAGAAACTTACTTTACTACAAGAAGTATATCGAAACTCTCGATATGAATTCTAGGAACTAATTCCATGTTTACTTTGACACAATTATGATGCCTCGTCACAATCAACGTTGTATGATGTCACGGATGTTAACGTGATCTGTTGATTATTCAGATTTTTTCATATTTTTTCATATTTTTCATCTACAAATTCTAGGAAGTAAACAATGATGCATGGAAGTCTATCGCCCCTAATAGTCTGACCTTTTGCGGTTAATAGACTACGGATCTTTATAGAACATCATCGAATGTAATGATATTTTCAAACACTTTTAGTGCCTTTACAATTTTGTATTTTATCTATTCTTTTTGATTACAAATGCATCATAGTTCGTCTCTGAATGGTTAATTATTTTTAAAATTGAGCGGGTGCGACGCTGTTTAAGTCGTGAGGTACAAGTTTTCTTAATGTTTCATCGGAATAATTAATTTTGTAAAACGTGATAGTAGACTATGAAAGAAACGCCACGCTCTTTTGCATTTCAAGCCATTAACAACTTCGCTTTCGTAATAATTGAAACAATTTATTATTTCTTATAACAGTACATCCATATACTTTAACACTAAACCTACGGTTCCCTTATAAAAATGTCAAGATTGATTTTATTTAGACTTTTTGCAGCTCCAATTGTAATATGTGCTCCACTAAAGATATCTATACAATCATTTCTTATGAAATTATTTTTATTATATCAATAATCGTAAAATAAAAAATCTGGAACCGGTCATTTTGAACGGTGATGGTAGGTATAGTGTTAAAAAGCCTGTTTAATTTTTACTATAATATATATATACTAATTCCTCGTCTTCATATTTTCTCCTAGCGATTCCAAACGTCCTAATCCATGTTTCGCTGTTTCCAGATTTAGGAGGAGACCCCATATGCCGTTCGTGCTACATGCTTTGACATCTCATTTTTTTTTGTACCTTTTCTATTGCTAATTTCCAATTTTCATCCACTGTCCTTTAGCAATATTACTCTAACAATAAGATGGACAAAATTCGATCATAATAATTCATAGAAGCCAGTCGCCTATCATCCTACGTGACGTCTCTCATTTCATGGGAGAGACGTCACGCGTGGAACCAACACACCAGAAATACATAAACAAAAAAATGTTGTGTTTACTAATTAACAAGGAACCGTATTACATAATAAAATAGGTACTTGCATTATTCTACTTCTTTTACGCTTGCAAATAATTTGACAAAACCTTAGACGCGTAATTTTTCGCAGAGAATTCGCTTCGACGCGTTACAAAAACATCGCGTGCATTTTGTTTTCATAGGCACTTAAGTAACATAACCCCCACCCCAAAACATATAACAAATGTGGCGTCTCTATACAGTTTACTCTACAGGTTTTTTTATAGGGGGGGTCTATTGTACTCAAGAAAAAGGTCGAGGTCCTCTATAAATTGGGACTGACATGGCGGGTGAGGCGACGACAACCCCGCGTCGATCGTAAATTGATTGATCCAGGGAGGACCTCGCGGTTCGGTAGTTATCCTTAACCGTGAGTTTTATTACTTCCGTGAAGCTGTCAATGGTCGTCGATTATCTCCCTTTGCGTCTTTGCTACACTTTTTTTTTTCTAGTGCTCGAGGGCGGGAGCGGGGGGGAGGGGGGGGGGAGGTGAAGGAGTGGGAAGAGTCCGGGTTGAGCTTGATTTCGCGGTCCCGTGCGACGTCCCTGAGATGGCAGTGGTACTAACAGATTGACAGACGTACTCGCCGCGAACTGACCCCCTCGTAGTGATTTAGTTATCCCGCTATCGACGCCACGCCGAGTCGTGATAGCACTTCCTACCAAGGGAAGGAACGAAGAAACAAAGGACAGAACAGAACAGAAAAGTGCCGCCGGAAGTGTTGAATCAGAAGGTATCGTGCGGTTTCCGCTGAATGAACCTCTGCTGGTTCGGGATCGTCTCGGGGCGAGATATTATGATTAGGTAAATATGTATACGTGCTTACCACTTAACGGGTCCACCAGCAGGAAGTAAAGCAAAATTAACTTTCTTCCGATTCGATCTCTCCGCTTGAATAATGTAGATCCAGCTCATTTAGCAAGCTACTTCTCGATGGTTGCTAAACGATAGCTTTGCTCGAATGATTCTTGCTCTCGAGGATTTGTCGAGTTTTGGTCCTCGGGCAATTTTTCTTTTCGTCTTACCTTGAAGTACGTTTTCCACGAGACGGTTGCCCAGGGGGTAAAAGCTTCAGCAGACTGCGCATTCTAACGGAAATCTTCTTTCTAATAACACGTTAAATGGGATGCTCAATAATTACGACCTTGATCTGCTAATGTGTGCGTGGGAATTCCAAATTATGAGAAATACTGGTTTATTAGGAAATGTACGACATTAAGCGGCTCTTTATTTGCTAAATCATAAGCTCGAACCAGCTCTGTTAGACTGTCTTGAAGCTCTAATAAACCTATTACCACCGTGTCGGTTTTAAGAACTTGGTTGTATCTTAATATTATCTTTGCGATCAAAATGATTCGGTGTATCAATTTTCGCGAACTCGTTCAAAAATTAGGGTTTATATTGTAGCAGAGACGAATTTTTATAAATAGTATGCTAATCATTTTAATTAGTTTATGCCCGTCTGCTATTGTGACAATTTTCTCAGTTAATTTATTCCTTTTTCTCGGTATATAGTTGCAAAATATTTCTTTTCTATGTAGTAAATTTTTGAACCGACGAAGGAACTTTAGCAATCCGAAATATCCGATTTTTTGAAACATTTCTTTGGCTCAATGTTGGATCTTTGGGGTGCAAACACCCTTATTTGCAGACAGATAATGGTGTCTTCATTCGTAAAGCTATAACAGATATTTAAAAACATGTATCGAATCAGAATCGAGTGATATTTTACGCTCTATGAAACGATGCTACGAAATTGATCAAAATTGTTGTATAACTAAATAAAACTTGTGTTTGACATGCCAATGTATTGGCTCGGCAAGATTTTCACGACGATTTCCAATGATTTCGACGTTGCTCGATATTGACTGTCAGTCTTAAATACGGATATTATTCAGTGTAATTTCTTTACTTTTCGGTATAACAAATATAGACACTTTACAGTACAAATTTTATTTTTGTTTTATTATACCGCGATAGATATTACCCTCTATGTAGCGATGGTTACTCGATTGGAAGACTAATAGTCGTGTAAATCGAAGTTGTAATACAGTAGTGTGACCCACTCTGTACACGTACTAAATAAATTATGATGGGTGTCATTAGTAGACAGCGGATCTTTATGCAAAATAAAAGGTTTATGAATAATTTTCAGGTAAACGGAGCTAAATAAAACTTTATTTCTTATCTAGATAATTTTAAATGTTTAAAAATAATGTCTCCATATTTCTATATTTGTCTAATTTTTTTATTCCTTTAAGTTTCACCGACTCATTTTTATCATGAGTGCATCAAATCTGCTGTCTAGTCATTAATCTCAGCAAACGTTCCAGAACAAGAATAAATAGAAGATATATCTATTACCTACACGACTGTTTTATGAACGTTTTGTCAAAAATTAACGACGGGTTGCAAAAGCGGAGGCTTCAAGCTTTTGGATCCACTGTATATTTTCGTATTATGTCTTTTTTCCGCAATAATTCTGACCGTGGTTGGTTCATAATTCATAACAAAAGATTACGGCGAAATTTACAATCGAAACTTTTAATTTTTAAAAGAGCTATTTGAATAATGCTGACTTATATCCTCTGCACTTAGCGATTACACGATGAGCAGCCAGGTGAATTATCGAGAATTTGCATTCATAATGTTGATTGCTATCGCGACATTAAAATCCACCGATTCACGAGTACTTACGTACACCGTACAGTCATCCAAATGAACTGACATATCTTCATAATTGAAGCACAATTCAAATCATTGCAGATTTGTTTACTTACGCGAATAATCAGATCTTTTTGACACGGAAATATGATTTACAGATTTATTTGTACAGACAAGCAAAAGTTTTATTCGCACAGAAATTAATTATGGAACACGAGTCATTCGAGTTTCTTAATTTGATGAAAAGGAAATAATTTATTATCAAAATCGTGTGATTTATCGTTAAAAACTTTCATGGAGTCTTTTTGACAATAAAGTCTACTGTGTATCACGTTATTATAGAAAAAAGGTCCCGGTTATGCTAAAACGTGTTGTGAAATTAGGTCAAAGTAGATGTACACTTGGAGAACAGAAGGAGAGAGGATAGCAATTTTCTTATTATGAAATAAAAGATGATGTCTCATATCGGAATAAAATATTGGGTTGGCAAGAAAGTAATTTCGGTATGCTAAGGTGAAATGAAACCGAATTTCTTTATTCAAGCGATGAACTTTAATCAATAAAATATTTTATTTATTCTTTTTGGCAAAAGATCATTGAACAAAAGGGAGAATATCGTATTCATTAAAATTCATTGCTTGAATAAAAAAATCGGGCTCTCTATTTCACCTTAAAATACCGAAATTACTTTCTTGCCAACCCAATATATAATACATATTGACGGTCGCTCGAGCTTATTGTTAGCCCCACCGCAACCGGGACGGGTCACGAATGGCTCCGGTATAGATGCGAGATGAGGGGAGGGAGCACGAATTGAGGGGAAAAAGTTACCTCCTCTCCCAGTACCGGTTTAGTTACATCGATTCAATATTTACGACAAAAAATTCGAATCACTAGCAACATAATTCGAAGCTTAGAGCTCTCGAAACTCTTAAACGCATTGAAAGTCTTCATTGTCTTGAAAATCTTGAACGCCTTAAAACTTTGGAAGGTTTGTAAGAATAGAAACTCTTGGAATATGTTACATCTATCACGAAACAATTATTACGTCACGTCGGTATTTGGATGAATAACAGTACGAACGTACCAATATTATAAAAAGTATAACATTTATTAAGGTTATCAAGAATTTTAATATATAAGACTTTTAAAATTTTCAAGACATCAAGACTTTCAAGAGTTTCAAGAATTTCTGATTTCGAATAAATATCGAATTGATTCGAAACTCTGTGGTGATCGATTTGTTCGAAAACTTGCAAGACAGAGTATTGTATGCCCATCACTAGTTACATGACGTTGTGACTAGGGATTGCAATCCCGCAAAGTCCCGCATTTCTTAAACAGTTGATGCGAAATCCCGCAAATTTTGCGGGACTATGCGTGTAATCAAAATTGCGGGAATGACGACACCCAAAATTAACTATTTCGATGTTGCATTCAACTAACTATTCCAGCAACAAGTGTAGGGGCCGAATGAGCTTTTCCGCTACAGGATATCTTTGTAATGACTTGAGGAGTAACGTAAGAGATACAACAATTAATAGTCTGGTTTTTACGATCATATTTTCAGAGTTCTACAAATAAAAATTTTGCTTTACAATTTCAACAATTTTCTGATTTTAATTTAATTAAAACTATATTTTTACAGGCAGCACGTTTATATATAATTTGTTTTAAACCATTTTTACCCCTTTACTTAACTTCCTTAACTTCATTAATAATTAAAAAAACGAAGCCTCAACCAACATTTTGATGAAGGAAGAAATTCTTCCGATTAACCTCAGCAATTATTACATCGTATTTTATATTAGTTTATAATATATAGCGTATTGTAGCTTCGTTATTGATATAACAATTTTTTATTTAAATATCTTCTTTTAATAGTTATTGGATATAGCGAATTATTATATTATATATTTTAGATGTGTGGATGGTTCGATGTGTGATGTGAAAATTATATTATATATTTTATATTACCACACACGTATATATTTTAATTGTAGTTTGTTTTCCAAAAAAAGATTATTTTAATTTAAATTTATATAGACCTCTCTCTAGATTTTATATCGATCTATATGAGTAAAGATGATTATCTCGTTAAGTAAAATTTGTTTTTTTATATATTGGGTTGTTCGAAAAGTAATTTCGTTTTTTCCCGACAGAGGATTTAATTGTTTTTTTTCTGCATCCAACTTCACACTTAAGCGGCATAATCATTATATGTTTTGAGAGCTGATATAGCAAGGCTTGTGTGTGAAAAAGACCAATTGATTCTACGCAGTAGTTTTTGGTTGGTGCCCTTTTAAATATGGAGAGCAATAAGCAGAATTTTCGTTATATTTTACTTTTTTATTATAGAAAAGGTAAAAATGCTATTCAAGACAGAAAGAAATTAACCGATGTGTATGGAGAAGATGTGTTGACGGTACGCCAGTGCCAGAACTTGTTTGCAAAGTTTTTTTTTTATTTTTTTTTTTTTGTTTAATTATTAAGTCTGCTGTCATCAGCTGGACAAACTGAATGATCCACTTCAACAGAAAAGGCCTGAATTATTCAACAGAGAAAGGTGTAGCGATCCACCAAGAAAATGCGAGACCTCATACAAGTTTGGTCACTTGCTTGAATGGGATACAATGCCACACCGACCATATTCTCCAGATCTGGCACCTTCGGATTATTATTTGTTCCGGTCACTGCAAAATTTTTTAGACGGTAAAACCTTCACTTCAAAAATTTTATGAGCGTGGAATCATGCTACTACCAGAAAGATGGCAAAAGGTATCGGACCAGACTGGCCAATATAAAATTTAATAAAATATTTGTTCGTTATACGAAAATTGTCTTTTATTTTCACAAAAAAAAAACGAAATGACTTTCCGAACAACCCAATATATATATATTGCAATAGATTGGTGAACAAAATCCTTAGTCCGCGGGATTGAAATAAATCCTACATCTATCCCGCGGGATTGAAAATGGCTTTGTAAATGGCTTTTATTGTTAACGCCATGAAACAGTTCATGTCAAACTAGAGAAGCCATACAAATCTCGAACATTATATAATTAGTTCCAATAGAAATTTAACAGGTCTCTATAAAATAGGAACTCTGCACCGAAAATTACATTGTTTATCATAAATTATGTATTTATAAACTTTCTTGAGAAACGTTATTATAATTAGTGTTTCATTTTAATCTGAGAATATGAAGCTCAATTTGATCGATCTTACAATACAATATCTAATCTCAAACAAATTCAGAAATGTGAGGTTGAGACTTATAATTGGTTTAACCTTGAATATTTTTCTACTAAGAAGTAATTAATTTGTTCATTATAGCATTGGTAATAATTGGTAAGGAATTTTCTTTATATCGTCATAACTTGAAGCTTTCGAAAAGTGTGGTTTTGATTTACGAAAATAACGTGTCGCGCAAATTGCGAACAGGTCAGGAAATCGCATCGTCCACGTTTGTTTTAAAATACACACATCGATCATTTTGTTTGTGCGACCTTTGTTTGTACTATTTACATAGTATGAAATTATTATGCCATTAGGTACAAATGTTGGATTCGCTTCTCAACTGTTGTAAATATTCAACAGGGTGCAGCAGATAAGCGATTTCGTCGTCAAATCAGCTTACAGGGTACGCTAATAAGCCTAGTACGATTTCGACCGGAAATAGATGATACCGACCGTTCGTGACACGTACGAACACTCACGGTGGATGTAATCGTGTTTAAAGTAGTACTTTTTGATACTTGTTCGCTCCGGTGTTGCACACTGCGCACGAGTAACGTTTATCTATTGAGCTGAAACTTTATTACTAGATTACGACTGACCATGTGAATTCCTATTTTAACATCTGTTGCATACTAACCAGAATCGGCTGAATAATTCCCTCGTCGCGTGGATTCAAACGTTGGTTACTCCAAAAATAGGATGACGATTATTTTGTAGATGAATACTTTTTCTCGTTGTTTCTGTCATTGTTCTAGCCACCGTCGCGTTAGAGTACACTACTGTGCAAAAGAAAGAAGCACCCAGTATAATTACAAGATATAATGACAAACAATATCTTTATGCAGAAATTATATTGTACATTGATTGATTTATTGCATTTAAAGTATTAGATAATCCGCAATAACACATATATATATATATTCTCAGAACTATTCAATTAAGGGAGTAGACTCCTTTTCCAGGATTGCAAGGATGCGGGATTCGCGTTCTCATTTCACGATAATCCAAAAATGGGTTTTTTTCAGTAGTCAAAAACGCTAGATAAAAGATCGTTCTAAGGCGGGGTCGCCCTCAAAAGTCCTATTTTTCCAATCATTTTCTTTATTCGGCAGCTATGGAGATAGCTACATGCTGCCAAATAATGCAAATTACGCCTCGTAAACGAAAAAATAGATCTTTTGAAGGCAATAGCGCTCTAGACCGTTTTTTTATCTAGCGTTTTTGTCTACTGAAAAATCCCGTTTTTGTATTATCGCGAAATGAGAACGCGAATCCCGCTCCCTTGCAATCCTAGAAACTAGTCTACCGTCTTAAGGGAGTAGACACCTTTTTCCAGGATTGCAAGAATACGAGATTCGCATTTCTAATACAAAAATGGGATTTTTTCAGTGGTCAAAAACGCCAGATAAAAGATCGATCCAGGGCGCTATCGCCCTGAAAAGTCCTATTTTTTCAATAATTTTCATTATTTGGAAGCATGCAACTGCGCATGTTACTATCTCCATAGCTACATGCTGCCGACTAATGCAAATTACGCCTCGTAAACGAAAAAATAGATCTTTTGAAGGCAATAGAGCCCTAGACCGTTTTCTTATCTAGCGGTTTTGTCTATTGAAAGCCCCATTTTTGTATTATCGAGAAATGAGAACGCGAATCCCGCACCCTTGCAATCATGGAAACGAGTCTACCGCCTTAATGGCAAGTTGCCGAATCATATCGTCCAATTACTTGCAGTAGACTTCAGCCATGATCGATGTACCAGGTTTCATGAAACTGTGATGGATGACACCTGGACCACCAAACACTTCGCTTCTTCTGAAATTCCTATCTTTGAATTTTTTGAACCAATTGCTCCCCGTGGCTTTGGTTGTACTAGATTGGCAACTAAGTTCGCGACCTTTGTTTCGTAATTCTTTTATTGTATCATTATAGCCTCATTCAGTGACCATTCCTTTTGAACTGTATATCATTGGAAAGCCCTGAATGTTGCGATTAATTTGATATAAAATACTCGTGCTTAAAAAATATATATAAATGAGTTTGTTCGAGAAAATGTGGATGTCGCGAACTTAGTTGCTAACCTAATAGATCCTTCACCAAATGCCGCATTGATTTTACGGGTCGTCTTCGGCAATATTCAGAAATTACACGAATCTGTTGCTGTTCCATAGTTCTATTCGAATGAATCACCCGATGAAACGAATAAAGATGTTTGAACAATCAATGTAACAACTGAAGAGCGAGAATACGTCTTTTATGCTAAATAATAATGCTATAATAATACACGTGAAAGTTTTGCTTTCTTACATTCGTCATGTTTCATACTTAACACGACCTGATAATTGCATAAACAGGATATCGACGTTTCCTATTTCTCCATTCAATGTTCCCCGAGAGAAAACGTAAAGAAGAATGGAATATTTGTTGCAATTATCGTTTCGAAATCTCATCGAAATATGCGAAGCATAAATTCAAATGTTGCCATGACGTATGTATAGTTACATTGAAGCAAACATAGTGCGTAGATCTAGCGCACCGAGATCGTGATTTACAATATGACGGCCGACGCTTGTGTGTCTGTAGATTCATTGACGGACAGATTTATTGTTGGCATACGACTGATCTATTTAAAATTTTCTTGTGAAACCGGATCGGAGTGTGTGAAATCGGTGAAGGATTGTTTCGAATCGACTAGCGTTGCATAATGGAGAAATGAAATATTAGTTCGAATTATTAGTTGATAATCTAATTGATTGTTTGACCCGTTGCCCTACGATTTGTTTTACGGTTTCAGTGATTAGAACTTTTTTTGTAGATCATAATTTCCTAAAAATTGAGAAAATTTATATCTATTGTATGCCTATATACGTTCTCCAATAGCTGTACATTAACAAATCCAAAATGGAATTTTATTTCGATTCAAAGGAAATTATTAACATACATTTTTATCAGAATCTGTTCAGAATCTTCATCACGAATGAGACACGATATTGTAAGGCGAGGGGTTAAATAACTGAATATCACATGATAAAATGAATTGCAATTGGTGATTTATTAGACTGCGAATTTTATGCATTTATGATAAGAATTAGTAGTTGCAATTTGAAATAGTAGACAGATTTATACAATTTGAGAACATTAATGTACTAGTTGCGGCTCATGAACATTATTAAAAAATGACACAAATTTTTATATGGTTCTTGTTTGTTGCAGCTGATGCAAACAATTTATTCCGCAGTCTAGTGATTATACATAGATCACGCATACTACTACACACTGCTAAATAATATTTCTGGTATACTAATTCACGGGAACATAAGTTAAACGTATAATTGTTAATTAAATTTTATTTGGTCTGGAAGAGAATTAAAAGTTGTCGGTTTTTAAGAATCGCATAAGTATATGAATTTGTAAAATAAGGAAACCGAGTTATAAATTTATCAAAAAATTAGAAACGGTAACGTTTTGAGTTGAAATCGTGTCAGGCTACAAAATCAAACAATCAATGAGCATATTATGTTTTTTGAAATCATATTGGAACTTTCTGAACGCTGATTATTATCGCAACGATTTACATTGGAGTACAAAATAAATAAATGATTTATTATTCGGCGAACAAAAGAAATTTTGTCGTTTAATGATGTTAATCTGTATTATTTGGGAAATTTATTATAAATGAACAAAGTTATGACTGAACCAAGTGATTTGTGTGACACTTAAATTTAAAATATTTCAAAAAGTGGAGTTAATCGATTTCGCCTGTGAACGGCTCATTTATACAATTAATTCTAACAAAATAATTATTTCGATCATTGTAAAATAATTTGTATTATTTCAATCATTGTAGAATAATAAATCTGGAATCGGTCATTTTGACCGGTGGCGGTAGGTTTGGTGTTAAAAGTTCTCTTTATTAAGTTGGTGACATTTATATGAATCAGGAAGCTTTGTGACGCAACAACCCTTCGGACTTGTTCGGTTTCGTCGAAACGATACGTATCCGAGTTTCATTCAGCTTCCACCCACGCACGGTGCAACCGTGCACTATATGACGCGTGATCCGCGCGATTTTTATGCTGCTCGCCGGTTGATTGTCCCCCCGAGCATGTTGGTGACGTCAGTAACGCTCGATGACTCACTATGTATAAACCGCGTACACTATAGCGAGCGCACATGATCGTACACACGCACGATTCGTATTACTTTCACGCGTATGTATTTGAACAGACGCACAATCGTGTCTACGATCGTCGAACGTATCTACGTGCATAGGTACAGGGTGTATGAAAAGTAATGGTCGTCCGTCGTAGGGGTGAATTTACACCTCTGGATCGGTGGACATTTGTAAGAGAAACTTGCCCCAATCTTCAAATCTTTGGTGGATTCAGCCACAACAAAATTTCCTATGTTTTCACAGAAATTTCAGTTTGTAGCATTTTTGAGGAAAAATGGTTCTCCAGTCTCCAACATATAACACAGAGGGTGTCTCAAAATTCCTTCAACAGCCGGAAATGGGAGGTTCCCGAGATCGTTTGAAGCGACATTTTCCTTTGCAAAAATGTCGTCCGCGGCTTTGTTTAGGAGTTATTAACGAAAAACACGGACCAATCGGAGCGCGGCTACAGCGGATTGATTCTGGCTCGGCCAACGGCGACGCCACGCTGTAGCTGCGCTCTGATTGGCCCCTGTTTTTCGTTAATCACCCCTTAACAAAGCCGTGGACGCCGTTTTTGCAAAGGAAAATGTCGCTTCGAATGATCTCAGGAACCTCCCATTTCCGGATGTCGAAGGAATTTTTAGGCACCCTGTATTATGCGAAAATATCTTGGAAGAAAATGAGTAGTTTTACGAAAGGAAAATTTTCAAAATGATTCCTTCATTTGTTTTTCTACCGAATTGCCACCGGGTTAGATGTCGACAATCTTTCCAGAAGAAGTGTAACTTTCCTTCTCAGAGCAGAAACGTCGAAAAAATTCAGTTTTTATTGTTTTTGACAATGATGTCCCACAACAAAAAATCTAATAAAAATTGACAACACTGCCTGTTATAGTACTTTATCGTGAAACCGAACAGCTAAATAGCATTTTTTTTTGGGGGTTTTCATTTCTTACGACCACAGTTGGCAACACAAAAATATGAAAAAATTTTCAAAAATGCGCCTTAGGATCCAAAATATGTCACATTTTTCAGAATTTTAGAACGCCTTTGAGATGGGAAAATGCGCAGAAAAGCACAAAATCGAATTTACCCTGTAACTACCCTCACGGGGAAGCTAGAGGGCTGGAATTTTACTCATAAGGGGAAGCCACGGTTGATGGGTCACGAATTTTTCTGAAACTTGCAGTACTTGAAGATATCGTCTCGAAATGTAATTTGGCAAAGCAGTAGCGCGCGCTTCTCAAGATTTTTCGAGAAAATTGCATAAGAAAATCGGTTCACACGTTCATAAGGAGTTCGCGTCAAGGAGTCAGTACGATGGTGAATAGCCGAGGGCGTAGCGAGGATGACTGGTAATCGGTAGGTTGCTGGTGGTTCGAGTCTCGCTGTGGATATTTTATTTTTTTCTATAACTTGATACCCCTACCTCAATTTTAAGCCTAAAATCTATTATTTATAACTTATTTTTATTTTTTAAGTTGAAAATGCATGTTTTTTATTTGTTCGATCAAAATCAAATCTTTTATTTGTGGCCGTTGGGAAATAAATCGAACAAAAAATAATTTCAGAATATTTTTATATTTATATTACATTATATACATATATTACAGAATATATTTAAATTATATTTGCTCTATTATTGAAAATTCTCTCTGCATTGATTACATGCTAGTATGACACGAGCCAGGGTGATACTCGTCGTAAAAACCACTTTTTTCGGCCTTTTTCCTAAGTTATACTTATCTTTTCTGGATCTTAAAAATATATTATGTAATATTAAACGTTCCTACGTTCAGAGAAACATCTTCCGAACTTTAAAACTTGCGTAGTACAAAAATCGAAAATAATACAATGGTCAGGTCAATTTTTTTTTTTTCGTTAATCAGATGTTTCTTCGTTTACTAACCATATGATTGTTGATAAACCATTGTGAAAACATTTTTTAACTATGTTTAGACTATTTTAAAATAATTTTTCGAGTTTTCGGCCTCTAGTCATTTACGGACTGTATTACAGCTCTACTTAACATTTTTTCGTTTTTTAACGTTTTCTCCACGTGCGAAATGTCTTACTCCAAGGGAACTTACAAAAATGCAATCAGTGTTCCATCGTGAAAGAACCGTTGCACCGAAATACCTCCGTCGATCCTTTATTTTATGACTAACTCACGACAAAGGGACTTTTTCGCTGAGGTCGTAACAAAGAAACCTTTTTTGACGAACTCGTGACACATCACCTTTTCGAATATAAAGCAAACTTGCCGTTTAGTTACCATTCCAAATGTTGCCCAAACATTTAATCTATGTTTCTTATAATAGCTAGGTTTATTGCATTTTTTAAACGAAATTATCACGGTTTAAACATCGACGATTTTTCGCGAATCGGAAATTTAATGTTTAAACACTTTTCGTTTGATAAGTGTTCGAAAAGAAAGATTGCTCAATCGAAACTGAATAATGTGTCAATGATTTCTTTTGCATATATCCATTTAACAGTTTAGCGTTTAACTCGCGCATGATTATTTGATGCGAGCAAAACGGTACCTTATCAATATACTACCTCTTATTCAAATGTTAGAGACTCCAAATCCCAAGGAGGAAGTACAAAATAGAATCACTCGATCGTAGCCTTGAAATCAGAAGAATACACAGAAGGAAATTAAACTTTATTACAAGAAACGTAATCGCTAGACTTTGGATTTCAAGCGTTTATGACAAAAATGAATACAAAGTCGAATACGAACCAGTACAAGCATTTAAAAAATATTGTATGATTGTATCGTTACGAACTCAATCAAATTGTTAAAGAAATAAATGTGTACACAGCTCTTGTAATTAATACAGACAATTACGCATGAACATCTGCAGTCTATTAATTATTCTAACCAAAAATAAATGACAATATTTTCTTTAATTAGAAATGAAAGAAAGTAATTTATGATTGCTATATGCAAGTATGCAGCATCGATTGGTTCAGCATTTGATAACAGCGAATTTTTTTCCTGTAAAATAAAAATGATCTGGAGTTCTACATAGACACTTATTTGGTTTCTCAATCGTTTCAATCGGTTGAAATGAATACAACAGTAATTTAATATTTGCCCAATGTTGTTGTTTTACTGTTGTACCCCTAGTCTATTACATTAGGCTGGAGGAAGTCAGTTTCAAAATTTCTTTCCAAGTACATACTATCGTTATCGAGAATTCTTGTGAACAAATTAAATATAGTGTGTATTCAGGCGCGCCGAGATACGCGCGGCACGATGAGAAACGCGACTGCATTGTCTTGCAGTTCTCAGCATTAATATACGCAATGATATACGACTATCATGTAATCGATTGTCTCGTCGCGAGATGATTGCCTCTATTTGCCTTTGTTTTGCTCGACGCGATGCCTTTCCCGGCATGTTCTCCTTAGCAAATGATCTATAGCAAGTTGCTTTTACTTTTGCTCGATGATGACGTTATTAATCGACGATATCAGTGTCAACTAGCGCTTTTACTTGAGAAAAATATCATTACCAGGGTCCTAGACCGACGTCTGTTTCGGATTTTCTAGAGTTGATCTCGCGCCTCGCATAGTCTAGTTTCTATGCTGGATTTTCAGACATCGTCGATTCGTAAGAAAAATGACATAAGTAAAAAAAAGGAAATTTTACAGAAGAGCCATTTGAAAATGACCGAGAATTGTTATTATTTTTTATTGTACTGTATTTTTATTTTATTGCATTTACTGTTCACTTATTGTATTGTATTTGTTCGATGATCTTTTGCAAAAAAGAATTAAAAAAATATTTTCTTGATTAATTAGTTAAATAAAGAAATTCGGTTTTATTTCACCTTAAAATACCGAAATTACTTTCTTGCCAACCCAATATATCACCAATTTAGAAATGTAAAATAATTTGTTGTTATTTAGATACTGGGTTAATTGTCGCGTACATTAGTTACAGAGTACACCACAATGTGTATATATTTATTAATATACTCTTTTCAGAAATATATTTTGAGTTGTGACACTTTTCTTTATGAATGAACGACATGTTTAGGTCTCAAAAGCCTATCTGTGAGTCCTATTTTGCCATTCAACTTTGGACTGGAGACATTCAATGTATCTTTTTGAAAACAACAAAGATATTTGAGGTACAAACGTTAGGTGACTCACCCGGTATAGAATGTCCTGAAAAAAACAAAGTAATAGGAGGAGAGAAGAGAAAGACAGTTGTCGAATATCTAATTTATGTTTGTCAAATAGTTACAGAATGATTAGTACAGTGCGGCCGATAATTGATACACGTCGTCCTGCGACATGCGAGTACAGAAATAGTGAGTGGCTCGAACTTCGGGTATTTTCCGATATTTGGTTTTACGAAACAAGTTTCATGCTTCTAAACACTCTATCTAGAAATTGTCGAATTTTAGAGACACTGTCATAACAAATAGAGAAGTGTAGTTTCTATTCATAAGAAAGTTCTCGCGAGATTCGACGGTTAGACATTTTCATATTGACTTTCGGTCATTTTGTGTGCTTCAACAATTATATAATCTGCCCATTCGAAAATTTCGAAGTGAAACCAGGTGCAGAATTAACTGACAAAAATTTACTTTATATTATTTTATCTATTATAAATTGACTTTCCATTGACACAAATTAATTTTCGCAAAAGTTATATGTGATTTTGTACTTGCCAATTTTACGTATTAACCTGTAGCGAGTTCTATTATAGTTTCTTTAACTGCTTCTTTGTTTTAAATGAACTATCCAACTATTCTCTCCATTATTCTATAAGATTATTGATTAACAATTCAATGTTGTTTTAAAATAAAATTTCAGTTTGTAAAAATGGTGGTAATTTCTTCAACTGCTTCATTGTTTTAAATGAACCATCCAACTATTCCATTATTCTATAGGATTATTGATAAACAATTCAATGCTGTTTTAAAACAAAATTTCAGTTTGTAAAAATGGTGGTAGTTTTTTTAACTGTTTCATTGTTTTAAATGAACTATCCAACTTTTCTCTCCATTATTCTATAAGATTATTGATTAACAATTCAATGTTGTTTTAAAATAAAATTTCAGTTTGTAAAAATGGTGGTAATTTCTTCAACTGCTTCATTGTTTTAAATGAACCATCCAACTATTCCATTATTCTATAGGATTATTGATTAACAATTCAATGCTGTTTTAAAATAAAATTTCAGTTTGTAAAAATGGTGGTAGTTCCTTTTACTGTTTGATTGTTTTAAATGAACCATCCAACTATTCCATTATTCTATAAGATATTTATAAAAAATTCATTGCTATTTTAAAATAAAATTTTAGTTTGTAAAAATGGTGGTAGTTCCTTTTACTGTTTGATTGTTTTGAATGAACCATCCAACTATTCCATTATTCTATAAGATATTTATAAAAAATTCATTGCTATTTTAAAATAAAATTTTAGTTTGTAAAAGTGGTGGTAGTTGTGCAAATCACTATTTAAACTTTCTTTTGTCCATCGCTGTGTAAGAATGAAAGAAATCTGACTTTAGTTTTAGAAATATTGTAGAGATATTAATAGAGAAACTCTCTTTTAACTGTTTGCGCAGATATTTACAGCCTAGTTATCGTGGTAAGTGTAATTGTAAAATCCCAGTAAACAGATTTACGGGAGTAAATATCGAATTTATAGCCACTCTTTTTGCGGAATTTCCCTGTTAGTCACGAAATTGCACAACACAGCGAAAATCTGGTTCCACTTTGGCGCACGTTAAGACTCCTTAAGATTTACCGCAAACAATCTTTCCATTATCAAGTCCCCACGGTTCTCTTATAACTCTGTAAATCTACACGGCTGCTGGTGCTCCCGCTGCGAAATCGGTATTTTCGTTTGCTTTCCGGGCAGCCTCGTCCTCTTCGATCAATGATTCATAGATTCGCCGCCATGGAAGATCGACGTTTCGACATCTGTTTCCGCGGACATATAAGCCGAAATATATATTTCGTAATCGCATCTGGGCGTCTGCTAGTGTCTCGCATATATTCAAATTTATCGCGCTCCAAATTGGTGTTATTAAACTCTTTTGTTAAACAGCCTTGATCACGTGCGATGCCTTATGGAAAACGGAAAACAATTTGTATCTCCTAAACTAACTCATTTTCGACCTAGGACTTCCAATACTTTTTTTAACACACTACAAAAAATCAAGCTTACTTGAATTTCTAACACAATAAGGAGCTTCTTACTGACGAATTTTTCTTTGAAATTTTGTTTATCAATTTATTGGAAATGGGAGAAGAATGATGGTATATAAGAAAATTCAAAAAAAAATTTTCTTGAGCTACAAGGTACTTTTTAAACAAATTCAATTTTTATTATAAATATAAATAATGAATGGCAGTAGAAATAAAATGGAGTATATCTTTCTCCCTTGTCTTTGATAAGAGCGACGCGAGTGATTTGAGTCGTGGTGTTTGGGTTAGGGTTGGGACACTAATGACAGCGGCTTGGGGATTACGTTCTTCCGATTCTGGCGCAAGTAAACATTGTATTTGGACAATAGTAGCGTACATTTTCTTTCGAGTCATGCTGCCATATCTGAAAAATTAGGCTGCTCCTTTTATACCATTCGTTTCACTATTTATTTTATTTATGCTCAGATATCATATCTGTATATTTGTAGGCATACTATTCTTGTAATTTCTACGACCCTATAACTTGTGGATAGTAATTTAGAGGGCTGAAAGTTTCTGTACTTTTGTTATCTTTGTAAAAACTCGTGTATTTAATTAATACTCTGATTAAGATTAGTTCCAGTATCTTATCCTACACTGGAGACAGCAGCAGAGCGTTCATTTTGGAGCCATGGGCTCTATGTTTATCAATTTTCATATCGAGGGCAACTCTTTCAAGGGAAACATGATGAATTCTAAACGAAAATGATAGAAACAACAATCCATTGAACTTTGTTGTCAATAAAGCTTTCAGAAACGTCTGTATCCTGAAGGTTAACACAAAAATTCTCGAAAATGTAGTAGTTTCCTAACAACTGTTCAAATTAACTTCGTTTATATTGTGAGTATTTTAATATTTATGGACACAGGTGTGTACCAACAAATGAACATTAGTGTAAATACATCATAAGTGGATTTTATGCATTAATAAGAAAAATAAATAGGTGAAATACAAAATTGCAAAGATCCTCTGAGAGTTTTACAAAAATCTCTATTTTCAATATTTTCTCATACTGATCTGCAGTTTAATCGTAGAAATATCTGTTTATAACAATGAGATTGCGTAGGATTCAAACAAACTATGTTCTACCGTATGCTATTTTATATGTTATGTTAAGATATGTGTAATTCTTGTCACGAAGATGGACTTACATTTGACCTCTCACTTTCGCTAATTTGCAAACTTAATAGAAAGACGAACGTATCAGATCAAATATACATATTTTCCCAAATAATAATGGCCGCGCGTGCACAACAGCGTCCACATGAAGGTCACCTTCAGAACTAATGGAGGGAAACATATAAGGTTATTCTTTTTGAGCTTAAAAACGGATACGTGCGAATGGTTTATATAAATATTTCAATGGCTTTATAAACTTTCCAAGAGTTTTTTCGACATAGTTGTTATTAACTTCGCTGAGAAACTAGTTATGCAAGTGTATGCTTCATCTACATTCACCGTCCTCAGAGGAGACGCCAGATTGTGTGTACACTTCTCAGAACACTGCTCAGTAGCATAATACAGTACATTCGACGTACTTTGTGTTTAGTTTTGTTAATACTGTTAATTCAGTCCAAGGTCAGATGTAGTAATAGCAACCATGCGACTGCATATTGGCATCAAAGCATCACAATTGTACAATAACAGATGTCAATTATATCAAATAAAACATAATATATATGAATGCAGTGAAACAGAACAATAAAGACAGAAATGTAATGTAAAACTAGATACAGCCCTAATCTCACAGGATTCCATAAGAAAGACAATGGAATACCTCAAAGAAATGAACATGTTTATCAAAATATAATCCAGCAAAAAACCACTGTTATCGTCTCGGACTTTATGCATTTATGATAAATAGATTGCTGATCTTTATGCATTTACAGCTTCTGAAAATTTTTACAAAATGCTAGAGCATAAAATTTGACAGAGTTTAATACGATTTTTATTGATTTCAGACCTGCAGAGGCTACTACCACTGAAAATAAGATTTTATTTGATATTCAACTTTCTAAAAATTCGTCTACAAAAATTGCAAATTGTATAAACGTCCGCAGTCTAATGATGAAAGTAAATAGGTGCAATTTGAAAGAGTAGAGAGATTAATATGGATACAGGGCTGCACTAAGGAAAACTTGCGTCTGGCGCCAAAATTATAATTTAAAGATTAAAAAACACGGGCGAGGTTAACTATCAGCAACAATGAAAATTAAAAAAATAATAACAAATATCGGCGCCGTTGATGGCGAGACTTTTATTTTAGTTATTACAAAATAAGAAATGTTTACATCGATTGCAAGACACAGAAGCTAAATGAACATTTCTTTTTCTTCTTATAATCATTTTATTTAGTTGAAACTAATACGTTGATGTTTTGAAATTTTTTAAATATGTCCACTGATTTAAATTGTGCGTTCCGAGTAGAAGAATTTGAAATATTGTTCTATTACTTTTGATCAATTATACATATATATATATTAAGAAAGACAATAAATTTCTATTTCACTCCAGTTCATTGCAAGTCAGGTAGAAAATGTTTATATTTTAAATAATCGAAAACTCGTAATCGAAAACAATTCTCATTGTCAATATAGTAATATTCGTAACCAAAATAATAGTTACTAATGATCAGAAAAATTGCAGCCATTCATAATGTCGTAAGCAATATATTTCAAAGAATAATTTTAGCTCTTACGCCAGAACTTTTAGAAGTTTGGTGATAACTAGCCTCCGGATGTTTATACAAAATAAAAAGTTTGTGCATCAATTGCAAGATGCAGGAGCTAAATATAAATTTATATTCTTCATTAATAATTTTACTGTGATGAAAACAATATATTAATACTCTAAAAATCTGAATATTTTCACTGTTTTAAATTGTACTTGCTCATTTTTCTTATAAATACATAAAATCCGAAGTCTAGTGATAACAATTATGGTCTCTGAGAAAACCCTGAAAATCATCGACTGTGTTTGAAAGAGAACAGCAGAAACAAGTGACGGCGCAATTCAGGTAGAAAACTTTTATTTTGCATAAAGAATTTATTCCATAAATTTTCCCCCATCTAGTGATAACAGTTATTCGTAATCGAAAATAATTCTCATTGCCAATAATAGTTATCCGTAACCAAAATAATAGTTACTAATGATCAGAAAAATTGTAGTCATTCATAAAGTTGCAAGCAAAATCATTCAAGGAATAATTTAAACTCTGACGTCAGAACTTTTAGAATTTTGATGATAACAATTATGATCTCTGAGAAAACCCCGAAAAACATCGTGTTTTTTTGAAAGAGAGCAGCAGAAACAAGTGACGGCGCAATTCAGGTAGAAAACTTTTATTTCGCATAAAGATCGGCCATCTAGCGATAAGTTATTCGTAATCAAAAACAATTCTCATTGCCAATAATAGTTATCCGTAACCAAAATAATAGTTACTAACGATCAGAAAAATTGTAGTCATTCATAACGTTGCATTCAAAATCATCCAAGGAATAATTCGAACTCTGACGCCAGAACTTTTAGAATTTTGATGATAACAATTACGATCGCTGAGTAATAGTTATCTGTAACCAAAATAATGGTTACTAACGATCAGAAAAATTGTAGTCATTGATAACGTCGCAAGCAAAATCATTCAAGGAATAATTCGAACTCTGACGCCAGAACTATTAGAATTTTGATGATAACAATTACGATCTCTGAGTAATAGTTATCCGTAACCAAAATAATAGTTACTAACGATCAGAAAAATTGTAGTCATTCATAACGTTGCAAGTAAAATCATTGAAGGAATAATTCGAACTCTGACGCCGGAACTTTTAGAATTTTGATGATAACAATTATGATCTCTGAGAAAACCCCGAAAAACATCGTCTGTGTTTGAAAGAGAGCAGCAGAAACAAGTGACGGCGCAAACGGCACGGCGACGTCGACGACGCGAGTTCAGCGGGGATATAATAAATCAGTCCGTCCGTTTGTCTAGATTTACGATCGTACGACAGTAAGCGATGACACCGTGGAATTCGAGGCGACGCTCCCCTCGGATGATGATTTTTAAATCAATTACGGTGATCGAACGTTCGAACCGCGGCGCGGCCCAGAAAATCGGAACGTTTGCTGTCGGTCGGCCGCGTTCGGCTTTATCGTTTCCTCTCATGCGAGAGAGCACATATATAGTATACCTAGCGTCGCATAGCGTCGCGTGGCGATATTACGCAACGGCCGGGCTGCGAGTACTCGCGTTATTCTCTGTTTATACGAAGACACGTGTCCGCCCTCGTGTTCCTCGGTCGGGAGCCAAGAACCGGAAGTGTCCCGAAGAGAGCTCGATCCAGAGGAACCACGATGCCGAGGCTCTGTCACTCGACGACGATTCCTCCGCGTCTCGTTGCGCCGGGTCCAGGCTTGCATTGGTTCTTTTCGAGCAGAGTGGGGGAGATTAGTTACTCGTGGCCTCCCCTATATAAGGTTTGTGCTCACCCATCGCCGCTCGGTTGTTTCCCAATTCGGGCAACTTCTCCGAGACTTGGCAAACCGCACTCCGTAAGTCACACGCACGATATTTTTGCTTGTTTCTTCTTGTTCCTTGTGTCTCGCTTCTCGACGTCCTCGGCGAGCCGTTCGGTCGCCAGCACGATCAGACCGTTCGCGTTTGCGACGAATTAGTTCACTTTAACGTGTTTTCTAAGCATCATTTGTTTCGCTATCTTTCGTCGTTAAAATGTTTTACCGCATGCGATGTACAGTAGGTCCAAAAAGTATTTGGATACTAAATTTCCCCGGTTTCGAGAAATTTACGATGCTCAACTCTGTGATCATTCCGTTAAAGAAAATAGTACAGCAATATACCATCTTTATCTGAGATATGTTTTCGTGATTCGGCGACCGCTCAAGACAGTTTTTTTTTCGTCGAAAATTGTTACGAATTGAAACGCCTGTGAAAACATTGAAATATTTTTCTCGCCGCTGACCTCACCGACGATTTAAAGATTGAAGCTTTCCCTTTACGTCGAAACGCTTAAAACTTGATGTACGATTTTTTCTGGTCGATCTATCGAGCTTTGACTGAAAAAGTTTACTGCCACCTTTACGCCACCGAGCTTATTCGTCATTTATGCTCAATAAAACAGCCGAAAAAATCGTAGATTAAGATTAAACCAGTCGTTGCGAAGGGGAACATCCAATCTTCAAATCTGTGATAGGTTCATTCCGAAAAAAACTTTTTTACGAAAAACTTATCCTCGGTTTTTCACCTCCTGTGTCTGTTATGTCACGAACAAATATCCTAGACTGAAATGAACGGTGATCCGAGAAAGTAGAGGTTTCGAGATTGAATGTAAGTCGAAATTTGTTATTGTACTATTTTTTGTAGCAAAATTATTATAGTTTAAATATTGACAATTTCTCCTTCATATTAACCCTCCAATGCACGGTTCGAAACTATCAATTTTTTCGTTGAAATTTCTTCCGAAAAGTCGGAGCTTTATATTATTATTGCTATAGTGTATAAAACTATTAGTAAAACAAGAATTCATCGAGGAATTCGAAGATTATTTAACTCTCATTGTCAGGGTGAAAATTCGTTTACCAATTTTACGTACTGTAATGCGAGTGTTTGTTTGTGTCATGTGACGGATTTCTTTAAAATGTGACGCTCAAATGCGATATAATTTGTTGATTTAAAGTGTAGAGTGAAAATGTGTTAATTATTGTACTAGGATTTTCTATGCGAATATTTGAACGTACGAAGAAAATTGCAACAGTACAAATTCAATTCATTGATTTCACCAACTCGATACGCTGGAGAACCAACACGTCGCGACCGGTATTTATTTCAGCAATAGCCTTCGTTGTTGCAACATTCGATGAAATGTACTTGTAAAATGTGGGAAAAGATATTGTCATAAAGAAGTTATAAGTTTTACGAACACAACGTGTTAGAACGTTAAGTAGCTACGTACACAAAATTAATTTGATTTTATTCAAGTGACGTACAAAATCATTATCGTCACGCAGACGTGACGCTGTTCGCGGTGTTAAAATAATTCAGCGAAGTTATGGACTCCTTGAATATTATGTTCTATGATTTTCAATAATAGCGCGCAGAAAATTGATCAGGCTAGTTTCGACCTAGCGTTCACATTTTTACAGCAGCGGATCTGCATCAAAGATTCGCGGTGAAAAAATAAAAAACAATTTAAATTAGAAACTTAACTAAAAACAAATTATACGAAAATTTTTGTTGATTCGTGTTAATTGAGTAAGCCCCAAAACAGTGGTAGCACAGGGCCCGAAAATCGACGGTCCACCGCTGCGTTTTTAGGGGTAGATTCGGAAGAATTTTAAGTAGCTAATTTCTCACAGCACGAAATCTGCGATTATTTGTAGACATTTCACTGCCTGTTCTTGCGCTTCTTGTATTTCCTTGTTTTTCTATTTATTTTTTATTCATAGTTACTTGCATTTACTCGCAGCAATAATCCAACATCACGAGAAGGGAATCACGATCATCCCAGGCTCGCAGTCTGTCCGAATATATTGGTCCAATACTGTATACAGACGTAGAGTTGAAGGCAAATGAAATCAATTTACGAAGATTCTGTCCTAATCAACGTGAATACGATGTAGCAAGATTTATTAATAGACCGACGGGTTTTATGCGCTGGTACCACAAACAATTATTTTAAACTATCAGTTCGATATATCAAATTTGTTGCTTTTCTAATTTATGGCACAGTAAACAAATCTTAGAATCGAAAAATTATAGTTCAACAGATTGTTAAAGATGTGAAAGATTCAAAATGAGGGAATGAAAAATATTTTGAAGGTCCGAGCCAAAATGTAATGTCATATACCTATTTATGACAAAAGTGAGATATCCATTTTATTTTTAAGATACTGGTTTACAGAAATATTTATTGTCCATCAAAATTGGAATTTCTGAGAAGTAAACATGATAGAAGATTACTAGTTTTGAAAATTTTTATCGTAGTGTTAAACAATCCGTAGTTCTCTGCCTGTAAATAAGAAAGTGTATATAGTCTTGTAAATTTACATAGAATGTAAGTGAAGTTTTACATTTAAATATATTACAAATACTTCCGGCTATGCAGTCATCGTTATCTCCATTTATCTCCGTCGGTAAGGTAAAAGCCACTGGCGTGCGGCTTGCAAAATGGCATTACTCCTTATACGTACTAGGACACATATAGAATATAATGTTTATACACAGTAATATAATATTTATCGTTTGGAACATATTAGAGCTCGTTGGTTTACGTTTGTTTAATAGTTGATACATAGTTCGCTCGACCAATAAAAAAGTTAATAACATGTTCATGCTGGTGCAGTAAATTATGAAATTTTTTACATGAACGTAAGAATGGAGAGTGAAGAAAATACACGTGTTAGGAACGGTGACAGTTAGACTGCGGATTTTATACATATTAAAAATGAGTAGAGCAAATGCAAATTAGAAAAAAACATTTAACAAACTCAAGAATTGTATTATTTCCATTTAATTATAATTATGAAGAAACGAAGTAAATGTTTATGTAACTTCTAGTGATAATCTTTAATGGCCTACCGTATCTAACGTGATAGACTGCGGATTTAATGTATCAGGTGATTGCATAAGTTATTGCCCGATTTGAAAATAAAATTCAATGATTCAATTTTACAGAATACAGCTTTATTAATCAATTATATCGTTATCATACTTTTCAACAATTAGAAAAGAATCTGTGAAAATTTCGGGCACGAACTTATGCAATCATCTGATATAATATTTATGGAAGAAATCGGGAGGTGAAATATAAAATGGAAGAAAAAGTGAACAAATTGTAAAATTTCGATACAGAACTGTCGACTTACAGAAATTATTAAAAGAACAAACAAATTTCTTTTGTTCCTCGAAATTAGTGAAGGAAACTTCTATTCTGCCAAAAGAAAAAATAAATCAAGTTCTCTTCAATTACGACTATAGGAATGTGTGTCAAAAATTGTTTTGGTTGAGTTAACCACTAGGTTTACGGATTGCAGTATGATATTTTTAGTTTGCGATTGTTGAGACTATGAATAAGCATCCCTTTATTTCTTTCAGTGGCGAACCGTTAATTTTGAGGCCCTGAGCTAACACTGCTTCCCTCATTACTGCAAATTAACTCAAGTACCAAAAATTTTGGTATATTTTAATTTAAATTGTTTTTTTTTTACCACGAACGGAGTCCTGGGCTGCAGCCCCTAAAGTCCATGCCTACATTCGCCGTTGATGTCTTTGGGTTTATTTTATAAAAAATATAGCTAAAAATTTGGATTGACACATTCCTGTTATTTTTCTAAACTAATGTAAAATGGTAACTTCTATTGTTCCGTAAATCCAGTCTTAAAGAAAAGCAAAATTCTTTGACAGTATCGCTAACATGGGATATAAATAATGTTTTCTTGAGTTCTTAATTTAAATTGTTTTTATATTTTTGATCGCGGAGATGACTCTAAGCTGCAACCCCTAAATTCTATGACTATACTCGCCGTTGATATCTTTGGGTACATGTATTGTATATTATAAGAAATATAGCTAAAAATTTGGATGAACACATTCCCGTTATTTTTCTAAATTAATGTGAAATGGTAACTTCTAGTGCTCCGTAAATCCACTGTGAAAGAAAAGCAAAATTCTTTGACAGTATCGCTAACATGGGGTATAAATAATGTTCTCTTGAGTTTTTAATTTAAATTGTTTTTATATTTTTGACCACAGAGGGGACTCTGAGCTGCAACCCTTAAATCCTATGACTATACTCGCTGTTGATATCTTTGGGTACATGTATTGTATATTATAAGAAATATAGCTAAAAATTTGGATGAACACATTCCCGTTATTTTTCTAAATTAATGTAAAATGGTAACTTCTAGTGCTCCGTAAATCCACTGTTAAAGAAAAGCAAAATTCTTTGACAGTATCGCTAACATGGGGTATGAGAATGTTCTCTTGAGTTTTTAATTTAAATTATTTTTATTTGTTTGATCGCGCAGAGGGCTCTGAGCTGCAACCCCTAAAGTCCCTGACTAGATCCGCCGTTGATATCTTTGGGTATATATTATAAAAAATATAGCTAAACATTTGGATGAACGCATTCCCGTTATTTTTCTAAACTAATGTAAAATGGTAACTTCGAGTGCTCCGTGAATCCAGTGTCGCTAACGTAGGGTATAGCAGAGTAGCAGAATCGCTGGCGGACGGATGACAGGTCTCTATAAATCAAGATGAAGTACAGTTTGACGATTCGAATTCATCCTCGTGTCGTATGTACATGTACATACGTACACGGAGCTAAATAAACCGAAGTTTCGAATGCGTAGTGTTTTCTGCCACATCGCAATAGAAGTGGTTAAAGTCACTCAACGTGAAATTTAGCAATTCATTCCGCGTCATTTGACCCGCACAGTTATCGAATGACGTAAGTCCAATATTTGGGGAATAGAATTTACGACGAGAGGAAATTCAGTGTCGGGGGAACATTTTTCGTGTGTGTTCCATTCACCGGCACGGGGCGCTGTCTGTCTTGTTGACGACTCGATGACCTTCCGTGTATCGGGCAAACAGTCCGCGCGAATTTCGCGTAATTAAATATCCAGGATCGTGGCGCGGGGACATCGGATAGATCTAGAGCATTGTATTATTCTCGGAACGCAACCGGTTCGAACCACTTTTAAAGGTCTTGACGTTGAGAACACGTGTTGCGGCAGGGTTACAATCAACCAGGGATAATTCGTTCGAGTGATTACGAGCGCACAATTACACGAACCGCGGAAGGAAAGATTAACGAACGTCGAAGAACGCGGGCATTCAGTCTTTCTCGGCACGTTCAGGGTTGCCACCTTTTCGGATCGAACAAATCTCCGGGTTTCGGTTTTGGAAAAATCTTCGGGTTGTAGAAAAAAATAAATAAATCGTTATGGTTCGTATTGCTTTTCAAATTTTTAAGGGACACTTTTTAAGGGTACAGTGATATCTAGTGAGGAATAATCTAAATTTTTGGTTCAATTTTTTTTATAACCACAGGATTTCACGGATTACATGTAATATTAGGGATTATATTTTTAACAACAAGATTAATTCGTATAAAATTAAACCAAAGAGTTAAAGAGAGCCAGAATTAAACCAAAACGATCATTCTTCTTAACTCGTCATCGTAGTGTTATCGGTTATTGTGCCAGATCATATTATTCGATAAGCAGAACAGCTGAAATAATGTCTGTTATTTGTACATTCTGGTTAACCAGAAATACAGTGAACCACGAAAGTATTTGAACGCGCTTTAAAACAGCATAACTTCTTTTATGATCGTACCGAACGGCCTGCCTTTTTTTTGAGCAATTAGAAGAATTAATTTATCGAACGACATGCAAAAAAGATTTTGAAAAAATTGCAATTGCTAAGAATTACATGAAAAAGTAAAAGAGGCACCATTTACAGTAAAGTCGGGTTTACTGTCCTGAGTCAACACCGGGTTCTAAGTCCAGTGGCTACTCATTCCACTGGCGGTGATGATTGTTCTCGGCTCGGGTATATCGGTGTAAACACAACACATTGACTCGAATGAATCGAAATGTTCAACTTTCTTAATTTTCATTATTTTTTTTATGAAGTTTCTCTATCGTATTTCTGGCATTTTTCTGATTAAAATAAGACTAAACACGATATAATTCCAATTGTATTTAGTGGTTAAATCGACGATTCAAGTTTCGGTCGCAAGGGAGGACAGCGTATGGGAAAGAAAGAGACACTCATTCTGTCCTTCTCTATGTTCGGACTCTCCTTTGAATTTCATTCTGACCTTCTCTATGTTCGAACTCTCCTTTGAAGTAACAAACCCAGGATTACTGTCCACCAAAAATACGGCTGTTGGACAGTAAACCCGACTTTACCGTATAACTTTTTTATTAGAGCCCGTAATGAAAATTCAAAATATGCGTTTTGTAGATGTGTTAGTTATACGCATGCTGAAAATTTCATCGAAAACCGGTTGACGCAGAAAAAACTGCACGCATCGAAAGATGTAAGAATCTGTGGATTTTAAGCAGAAACTGACCAAAAGTCGTGAAAAACTATGATTTTCACCATATTTAACCACATGTAGCTCTTGGGTATGTTAATCGATTTTAATGAAGTTTTCAGCATGTGTATAGCTAACACAGATCTACAAAATATATATTTTAAATTTTCATTAAGAGCCCAAATAAAAAAGTTTTAAAAATTATTTTTTTATTTTTGCACTCAAACTTGTATCTGTAATTTCAGGAAAATCTTTTTTGCAGATCGTTTAGTAAACCAATGCTTCTAATTGCTTACAAAACACCAGATCGTTTCGTACAATTACTAAAAAGTTATACTGTTTTAAAGTGCGTTCAAATACATTCGTGGTTCACTGTGTATTGGATTGATTATAATGGGCAAACTTCATCTTCAAGTTTGTATTTATTTATACATTTATGGCTTTTGTTAAACATATACATCAGTAATAGTTAACACATATAAATAATTTATATTCCTGATTTCTTTATTAATTTAATCTCATCTTTTGCTATAATAATAAATTAGTATAAAAGTATTAATCATGTATTACCAGTTCACAAAACCAGAAATTTTTCTTAACGAAAGTTTCAATTTTTGGACGTAGAATTTTCCTGCTTTATGCGATAAAAGGAACTGTAAATTATATAGAAAGTTCGCCATTTAGATAACCGTGCCATTTAGCCTTATCTCTCAAGTGAACTGTGTTATCAATATTTTAATAATAATCGTCGGTGCGATTTTGGGAAAGCTGGTTTCGTGAAAAATGCATTCATACTTCGAGAAAAAATTTAAACTACCACGAACACAAAAGCTTTTTCATCGTAGCATGAATCATCGATACTGGAACCATAAAATAAATCCTTGGGATTGAAAGCCAGCACTCCGACAGACCAGTTAACCGATATGCGGGCTATTCCGGCTTCTTTTATAGTAGGTGTCAATACAACACATACGCAGCAACAAATAACAAAACTTTTGTATCAGAGGATTCAATCTTAAAACGCAGAATTGTTTAAAGCAAGAACTTCTTGAATCGGAAACTACAAGAAACGAAAATATAGTCTTCGTGACGTAACAGAGAACGCAAACTAAAGAAACTTAAAACCGACATTTTTTGTAGAATAAAATAATTAAGTCTTCATATATGAAATTAGTTAGAACGTATTTTATATCACAGGTTTTAAAATAAACAATTCCTGTAGTATAGTCATATCGCTAGAACCAATTTTTATAATCGATTTTCCATGGTTGAATCTAATATTTTACATCCATACCTCGCTATACGGCCATTCTTTATACGGTATTTCGCTATAACGGCCTTTTTTAATTATGACACTTTTTCGATATACGGCCAAAAAAAATACCGTAAATATACATATGTGCATATGATTTCTTTTGTTTTTTAAATTATATGTTTATTTTTTGAATTTCTGCTTAGATATTATTACTTGTTCTGTACTTTTATTTCTATGTAAGCATTTCTATAGGAAATAAAAAGAATAAAATGCTCTATGAACTAAAAACTATGTATATTATTTTAGAAAGAATTGGAACAGATCCAATTGAATTTGCATGGGTTCGTATCAAAATAATTGATTCGTTATACGGCTTTTCGCTTTGCGTCCAACTTTTCCGGAACGTATCTAGGTCGTAAAGCGAGGTATGGGTGTAATAAGAATGTCTAATATTCAATGTTTATCTAATCTAACGGAAAAGGCTGCAAAATTGTATGCTTTTTTAGATCATAAATAAAGTTTACGAATTGTAAAGTATACATTTTAATCAGAGGCAATGCAGTTTTAATTCCAGTTCTAGTTTTGTCGTGCGCAATACGAAACACATAATACAGGGTGTCCCAGAAATGTACTTCCTTCAAGGGGGTGATTCCTGAGGCCATTTGAAGAAACTTTTCCAGAGACAGCAGCAGAGCGTTCATTTTGTGGCCCCGGGTTAACACTGTTTGTACTTCCTTGAAATATGCGATTCTTGGAATTATTTGAAGCAACTTTTTCTTTTGCGAAAATTTTCTTCGCGGCTTTGTTAACTCCTTGCCGTATCTTAACGAGTCACACTCGTCATGAAGATTTCAAACAAAGCCCAATAAATATGAATGTTACGCTTTTCTTTTTAAATTAAATAAAATTTGATTCGTTTGTAATCAATATTTAAGCATTGCAACAAATGTAGCCATACAAAAACTATAAATTTTCTTTTCTCTTCTACGACATTTTTGGGGACAAACACGTTTTAATCAAAACGTTAAACTCAAAATATAATTGTTTATTTCGATCTTTAAACATAACAATATTTACAAAACTACTTATTATATTACCGGTAGTCTGTGTTGTGTTCTATCAACGTGTCCGTTCCGCCTCACTATTTTTTTTATTAGCGTAAAATCGTCTATTGCGCTCCCGTTAAAAGAAAGCCAAAGTGAGTTGCATTTCTATTAAATTGTTCTTCATTGTATGGTAATCGAGCGTCGATAATTATTGAGGCGTATAGCCAGAAGCGGATACGTGATTTTTCAAATGCGATTTTAAAATGCGATTGGTGTATTGTACGTTGTTTTATAAAAATCACAACGCTGAGTTTATTATTATTATATAGGTTCTTCATCATTTGTACAACAGTATGTGCTTGAATGAAGAAGTTCATTTATCAATTTCTAATGGAATAATAAAAATGGTCAAATATAAAATTGTAAAGACGTTAGATGAGTTGATTGATGTTTTCACAGTATTTTCAACTTCCTAAAATTGTTGAAAGAGGAAATACATTCTCATTTCACATCTGAAACTTTTTCAATTGACTTGAACAATTTTTATTTTGCATAAAGATCCGCAGTCTACTTATAACTTACTATTTAACAATAACCGTATCGAGCACATAATGAGACTGATATGCTTAACAAAACTTGCAGATTTTATTTTTATATCTTGCAATATTTATAACAACAAGTGCTTGGTAGAAGAAATTTGTTTAATACTAATCGTACCCGAGCACAAAATGCGATTGGTATATTGTACGTTATTTTATAAAAATCACAGAAGGCTGAAATTATTATTATTATTTAGGTTTTTCATCATTTGTACAACAGTATGTGCTTGAATAAAGAAATTCATTTATTAATTTCTTTATTCTAATGGAATAATAAAAATGGTCAAATATAAAATTGTAAAGACGTTAGATGAGTTGATTGATGTTTTCACAGTATTTTCAACTTCCTAAAATTGTTGAAAGAGGAAATACATTCTCATTTCACATCTGAAACTTTTTCAATTGACTTGAACAATTTTTATTTTGCATAAAGATCCGCAGTTTACTTATAACTTACTATTTAACAATAACCGTATCGAGCACATAATGAGACTGATATGCTTAATAACAATTGCAGATTTTATTTTTATATCTTGCAATATTTATAACAACATGTGCTTGGTAGAAGAAATTTGTTTAATACTAATTGTACCGAGCACAAAATGCGATTGGTATATTGTACGTTATTTTATAAAAATCACAGAAGGCTGAAATTATTATTATTATTTAGGTTTTTCATCATTTGTACAACAGTATGTGCTTGAATGAAGAAATTCATTTATTAATTTCTAATGGAAGCATCTTTGTAATTTTAGTAATTATAAAGTAAAAAATACGATATCGGTCGTGGTAAGGTTAGTGCCAATTTAAAACAAAAGCTGGAGCGCGAATTATGGCGCCGCGCCGCGGAACAGATTTCTCGAGTAAGGTAATATGAAAAATGGAAACATATATGTCGACCTCGGCGTCACTGGGGCAAGGCTCATTCCATCTGTGCACGAAGGACTGCCGCAATTTCTTGTGCTGTATTCGTCCAGTAAACATTTGATCGTACCTCTTAATCGGGAGTATAAAATCGAAAGAATGTAAAAGTGCGAAGATCCTCGAAAAAGTATACAGTCAGTTAAAAAAGTATCCGTATATCTATTAAAATAGATTACGTTTAAAATACATTCAAACGACCTGAATACTTTTTAGATACTATTGTAGATTTACTTTGCTAGCCGATGATGCAGAAAATTTAGAAACAAATGCATTTCCAATTTTCTTAAACATTTTCGCATACTCCGAAAAATCTGTAAAAATTCACATTCACGATTACACACCGCTAACACAATAATATAAACGTGTTACTCTGAAAAGTTGAATATAAAATCGGTAATTTTATACGAAATAAAAAGTGAGCACCCTACATATAACTATAACTACCCTTATGGTAGGGGTACCGACTTGAAAATTGTCACAGAGGGTTTTCTTTGGGAGCTCTATCGAATGGTGTGACCAAAAATCAATTTGCTACACCCTTCACCGTAGGGGATCAATCGAACTATTAAAATTTTAATTAGTTACGAAACATCTGTAATTTTATAACATTACATTTTCTATTCTATAAATAAGAACCGCGTACTTTCTTGACAGAATATGTAAAACCGTTCTGATTAAACATGGACATTCTAATTAATTCTAATTAAATTCTGTATTTGTTCTAATTAATCATTCTGCTGTGGAAAAAGTTAAAGTTGTGACACGCAGATTCCTTGAATTTCTTGTTCTGCTGTCAATTACACAAGACTACTTAAAAAAGATATACTTAACTTTTATATTTACCCTCTAAAAGTAATCTCCCAGAATTCTTATACACTGCGTCTATAAAATAAGTATTAAAACCAGATTTTTACAACAGAGTTGACAATGTCAACGTCTAAAGTCAACTTAAAATGCCGCAACTTAAAAATCGAATGCTGAGCAAAAAAGTATTAAGACATGTGGCGTGAAAATAATTATCGAGATATATTTTGATTAATTTGTGGTGGAACTATGATGTCAAACTTTTTTAGTTTCAAATATTTATTTACGAATCTTTTGTTCGTGTATGTGTGGCGTTTTTCTGATTAAAACGAGTCCAAACACTATACAATTTGCATCGCGTTTACTCGTTTAATGCACAATACGCTAGAGCCTCCAGTATCCGAACTTCCCACTGACTAATTCGGAAAATCAAGGTTCTTCTAAATCGTGGATTAAAGAAATAAATGAAGTAACTTTTTCCTTAGCGAAAATTTCCGACTGGGCTTGCTTAAGAAGATATTAACGAAAAACATGGACCGATTAGAGCGCGATGTTGCCATTGGCCGAGCCAGACTCCGCGACTGTAGCCGCGCTCTGATTGGTCCGTGTTTTTCGTTAGTAACTGTTTAACAAAGCTGCGGAGAACATCTTCGCACAAGAGAAAGTTGCTTCAAATGTCTTTAAGAATCAAGTCGAGGCGGCAATTTTCGCTAAGAAAAAAGTTTCGTCAAATGACCTCAGAAACCACCCCTTTTAAGATTTCCCGACAATTTCGAGGCAGTGCGGGATGCGCGTTCTTATTTCTCGATAATACAAATATGAGATTTTTCTATAGTCAACAACGCTAGTTAAAAGATCAATCTAGGCCGCGATCGCCCTCGAAGTCCTATTTTTACGTTTACGAGGCGTAATTTGCATTATTCGGCAACATGTAGCTATGAAAATAATTTATATTTTAGTTTAAAATTTACTTTCAATTTTAAATTTTATATAAATTAGTGAATTTATTATGATTTATATATATATATATATAAAATTTAAAATTGAAGGGGTATTCAAATGAAATATAAATTGGTGAATTTAATTGAATTTATAGTAAGTTTGAAATTGAAGGGAAATTTTAAATTAAGATATAAATTAATAAATTTATTGTTCTTTTATATGAAATTTAAAATTGAAGGTTTAATCCAAATTAAATATAAATTCCTGAATTTATTGCGATTTATATAAAATTTAAAATTGAAGGGTTAATCCAAATTAAATATAAATTAGTGAATTTATTGTGATTTATACAAAATATAAAATTGAAGGGTTATTCAAATTAAATATAAATTAGTGAACAATGCAAATTACGCTTCGTAAACGAAAAAATAGGACTCTTGAGGGCGATAGCGGCCTAGATCGATCTTTTATCCCCCATTTTTGTATTATCGAAAAATGAGAACGCGCATCCCGCACCCTTGCAATCCTAAAAAAACGAGTCTACCCCCTTAAAATCTAGAAACTAAAATAGTATCATTCGATCTCTGCTTACCCTGCCAAAGCTGTAGAAGAGTTATCATCTCGAAATTGTTCCCAAGATAAAAGTAGCAAGTGTTCGACTCCGTTCTCGTTCATCTGAAATAATATTGATCGAATTTGTTCACTCGGTCGCGGATCTTAAAGAATCACGTGTCCTTAGAGGCAACCTACGAGGACATCCCCCTTCACGGTTGTTATCAGCATGTCACTCGATCGACTAGGAAACGCACGGTAACGTTGCTACTCGACAGGCATCCACCATGATAGTTAGTGGGAGGTGGCAGGTAGCTTTTAGCGCTTCAATGCTCTCCGACACTCATTTCATTTCCACGCACCGTCTCTCGCGGATCAACCTATTAAATGTTGACTTGAAACGTACACCGGAACGATTCGAACCAGAGATCACGGACATCGAGTCGGGGAATCAGTGTGACCACCAACGATCATCATCGAGCCAACGAATCTCCGTGTTATCACAGACTCGCTGTATCAACGATTTCCGAACAGCTTCCTTCTGGAAGAGTCAAGAACCTAGAGTCGGGAGCTCGAGGATCGAATATCAACCATTTGAAGAAGAGCTGCTGCGTTCAACTTTACAATTGTCTGATCGTATACTACGAGAATTGTTAAAACAAAATCGGAAGTTGCTGTATACGTACGAGCATCCGCGAATGACCATATTGGAAGACTGTCTACAACCATTGGATCTATTGATTGATCGAGCATCTTCTCTGACAATTTCCTCCCGGTACAGAAGATCGGAGATACTGACAGCTTAGGACAACTTCTGAGAGGTCGAAGTCATCGAACGATCGAAGTCAACACGTCCGAATTCGCTGACCCAAGTGGATAAGAATATATTCCTGCTTCAACGAATGACCACACGGTCCTCAGAGAGCAAAAGGTGTGATCGTCTTGTTCGAGCACACGATCGCAGGATCAAGGATCTGAGTATACTTCTCGGAGCAACGGCGTGTCCTTATCCAAGCATCCTCTTCACGCTGATCTCTTTGACTGTCATTGACAAACTGTTCGCCGGCAACGAAAATGCGATTGCGTTGAAACAATTGCTGCAGTGATAAAGTGCAAGGTGGTACAAGCACTGGTGTGAAATTTCGTGTACTAGCTCTATGACATTAACGATTCTTACGAGTCAACGACAGTGCGAACGACGACACCTCGAAGCGCAGGAAGACTTGACGGCTAATCGCTATAATAGACTAAAAGTGAGTACGAAAAGCATGATTTCACGATGATTGCTTCCTGTTTACTGCGATCAGAGCACACGAGGCTTCTATGGGGAATATTATCCTTTGGATTGTAGGGCATAATTTGAAAAATTTCGGGGATGTAAAGGATGATACCTTCAAACCTTCATTTTAATATTAAACTTAAGGGTTAGGGCACAGTAACAAGTGGGGAATATATAAGATTTTTAAACAACAGTACAGAATAGAGTGAATGACCAATTAATATAAGATTTTGTATTTCAGTTAACTATATTATGAAGTATAAAAAAATGCTTGTATTATTAAAAAATAATTTGTTCTTGTGACTTTCGTCGTATTTGCTCGGAATATCTTTTCTTCCAGATGGCCAACTGGTGTACAGGATTCCTACAAATCGAATTAACTATATCAAAAATCCCAAAAATGTCATAAACTGAGATATATTCTCTAGGCATCGATGATCCGACATTTCAATTTTTGTGAAAATTAACGAAACGGCAGATATTTGAAATGTAACGACTGAATTTCGGTAGAAAGTTTGTTAATTCTTTATTTATATTTAACAAAATAATGGGAAAATGGAAAAAAATCGATCGTCAATGCCTAATAGATATTATAATGAAGATAACTGTAAAATTTTAATATAATTGCTAAGGTAGAACACGAGATACATCCTGTACACCGTTTTGAAAAACGCAATTCTGAGCAAAACGCGATTAAAGTTTACGAATATAATTTTTTTATCCAAAAAACTGGTCGATTTTTTCAAAATATTACTGTGTCCTAACCCCTTAAAAACTTGTAACTAGACAGTGGATTTCAAATATAAAATTGTAAAGACGTTAGATGAGTTGAATGTTGTTTTCACAGTATTTTCGACTTCCTAAAATTGTTGAAAGAGGAAATACATTCTCATTTCACATCTGAATCTTTTCCAATTGACTTGAACAATTTTTATTTTGCATAAAGATCCGCAGTCTACTTATAACTTACTATTTAACAATAACCGTATCGAGCACATAACGAGACTGATATGCTTAATCAAAATTGCAGATTTTATTTGTATATCTTGCAATATTTATAGCAACATGTGCTTGGTAGAAGAAATTTGTTTAGTAATTTCTTATGAAATTTCAATAATTGTAAAATATGCATTCATTAATAGACAATTTATAAACAATTTGTATACTAGATTGATTATTGTGGATTAACTTTAAGGGAACGCCTTGTGTAGTGGGCAGGAAAATAATTTTCTTTTTGCACATAACAATAGTGTGGCCGTTCATCAAGATTCTGCTAAAAGTATTTAATGAAGTGTTTTTCGTTAATAACTCCTTTAGAAAACTGCGGAGAACATTTTCGAAAAGAAAAAATGTCTAACGACCTCAGGAATCATCCCTTTAAAGGCAGCACAACATTTTTGGGTCACCCTATATAATAAAAGATGTGATCTATTTAATACATTATTATGTTTTAATAGATATTGACATTGAGAGATATTTTGTCTATTACACTGTTTTCTAATTCCCTAAATTACTGTGTATCTTATATTCTTTAATCTTTATATTAAACTACTGTGATAGATTACTATTCTACACACAGTGTACTTTTATTTCAGTAAATAAATTCAGTTTTTATGGGAAGAATAATACATAAACATTATACAAAAAATTTAACATTTTTTCAATTTGTAGTTTCGTTATCATTTATTCCCGGTTGGTTGAATTAACTCTGACGTGCATAATGCAACAACCAACAATGACTACATTTCAATAAAGTATTTGTTTAATCAGACCACTCATTTTAATAAAATTCTTCTTTCGCCGTAGTTAATTCTTTACGCAAATTTTTTTGCGATAACATTTTACTCGTATCTACTTCATTTGAAATATTTGTAAATTCTTTATATGGTTTTACTGTTTTGCATTTGATCTGCCCATTGTTATCATAAATATATGAAATGCGCAGTACAACAATTATATTTCCATACGTAAGCCAAGTGGTCGAAAATTCTAATATTTAATAAATCATAGTGTACACAACGAAGTAATCGGTATCGACGCTCAATGTTATGTTAGTCGCCTTTTGAACCGACTTTTATAACAATGCAGATTAGAGTAGTATCTTATCAAGTGGCATACGTAGATGTATTATTACTAGACTCTGCATTTAATGCATTTATAATAATAATGAGCAAGTGCAATTTAAAACAGTGAAAATATTGAAAGACTTGATGGGTATGAATATATTATTTTCACTACATTAAAATTATTAATGTAGAATATAAATTTATATTTAGCTCCTGCGTTTTGCAATTGATGCACAATATTTTTATTTTGCATAAATATCCTGAGTTAATTATTACTATACCTAATCATTTAAAAATCATTGCATTTTATGTATTTTTAATAAAAATGAGCCGGTACGCAATATTATTGTGTATCATCTCCATTACATTAGAATTATTAGTGAACAATTATTTATCTCCTGTGTCTTGGAATTGATGCACAATCTTTTTATTTTGCATAAACATCCGGAGTCTAGTAATAACGATAATGGTTGAATAGAATACTAACCGTTAAGGTAAATAAGAACGAAGAATTTAAATTCAACGATCGCTAACTACGAAATAATCTGCATCGACAAAAAGTAGAAAAAACAAATCATCGCATGTTCTATTAATTCTGAATTATGATTATACGACAGATGTGTAAATCATACGCAGAGATTGCACTAGAAAATTGAATAATTCATATATTTAAAGTTTCGCTCTACCTCGTACCGTCGCGGAACCATATTCAAAACACATAAACGCTATAGATGCGAGTGAATGGGAAAATCGGAATCTCTGATTCGAATCAACCACTCGCTCTCATTCTTTTATTTATTGAATTGCTAAGTTGTTGTCGTCTGTCGTGCTTTACTTTCCTCCCTAGCGCAGTTTGTATCCAGTGGAAAAAAACAAGACACTGGAATGCAGTTGGAGAATAATTAATTACTTACCAGTTGTACGTGAATATATTCACTATTCACCAGTACGGGATTATCTCTTATTTAGCAATGCTCCACTTCACCAATGAACAGAACGCAGTTTATTTATTTGCTTCCGTTGCATACCGAGGATCCAAGTACAACAATTATGAAAT
>CM052192.1:12122554-12137212 GCA_028455805.1 Lasioglossum figueresi | reverse complement strand
TTTTGGACTCATTTTAAAGCTGAAACCACCATAGACTTAACCCTTTGGGTTACGAATTATTTTTCAATTTTGTTGCCAACAACTCCCTACTATTTTCAGTTATTTTAAACAATTTTGCTTACTGTTTATATATTAAATACAGTTCTCAAACTTTCTTGTAATTGATATTTGTGTAACTTACATTTATTGTTAACTAAAAAATACTAAAAAATATAACCCGTTTCATTTACATTTTTCTTTCTCCGATGTCGAGTCACACTCGACAAAGAACTGCGAGGGGTTAAAGATTGAAACTTTCTCCTTACAACGACATCTTGAAGATTGGTGTACAATTTTTTTAGTCGTTCAATTCAGCTTTGAATAGTGTGCCGCCAACTTAGTTGCCAAAACAAATTCATTCGTATACGACATAATGGCCTCTGAGGTCTCACAAGGTCAGAAATGGAAGAAATACTTCGAACACTGTGTTTACGAGTATTCTTTATTGACGAGGCTACAGTAAATGATCATTATGATTTCCTTATTAATGAATGCACATTTCGGCTCTCCTAATTACTAGATTGCGGATCTTTATGCAAAAGAGAAATTGTCTTCATCGATTGCAAGACACAGGAGCCATATAAAACTTTCATTCTATTCTCAACAATTTTAATAAATCGAGAACAACATATATGGGCGTTCTTAAATTGTCTTAATGTTTTCACTGTTTTAAATTACATCCACCGATTTTTGTCATGATTGCATAAAATCCGCGGGTTACATGAAAATCAACGACACAGTTTTTACCGACAATATTTCACCGACTCTAGATTTGACCGACAATAACTGGCCGACAAGCTCTTTAATCGGTAACGACTTCGACCGACAACGATTTTAGTCGACGACAACATTATTCGATATCAACATCGTTTGAAAACAACGTTAACCGACTGCATCTAACTTTTTATAGTGTAATAATTATAGTTTCATACAAAAGTGAAAGTGTCAGTGCAGAATAGTTAAAGAAAAAAATATCAGCACCATCTTTAGAAACGATGTTACTATCGGATAAGACTGTTGTCGACTAAGATCGTTGTCGGTGAAACCTGTGTCGGCGATTTTCATGAGACCCAAACTCCGCAGTCTACTAATTACATTTTTTATAGCTCCTGCTAGTGTTGTCCGAGATATTAAGGGGGTAGACTACTTTTTCCAGAACTGTAAGAGTGCGGGATTTGCGTTCTTATTTCTCGATAATACAAAAACGAGATTATTCGGTAGTCAAAAACGATAGATAAAACATAGATCTAGGGCGCTATCTCCCTCAAAAGTCCTACTTTTTTCGTTTACGAGGCGTAATTTGCATTATTCGGTAGCATACAACTGCACATGTAGCTATTTTCATAGCTACACACTGCCGAATAATGCCAATTACGGCTCGTAAACGAAAAAATAGGACTTTTGAGGGAAATAGCGTCCTAGATCGATCTTTTATCTATCGTTCTAGACTACTGAAAAACCCCGTGTTTGTATCATCGAGAAATGAGAACGCGAATCTCGCACCCTTGCAATCCTGGAAACGAGTTCTTATTTTGCTTTTCAAGTCGTTTACATTTCTGGACGGTGAATCCTAAACGACATCTTTACGAAATATTCAAAATGTTTTTTCCAATTTGTAACTTTGTGTCATCTTGAAGATGGGCGTTTGAACGCTTTTTGGATCCACTTTATAAAATCACCAACTCTCTAGAATCTAGAGTCTAGATCATAGCAGACTAAATAAATTTGTTCGGAGCTGGTCTGATTAAATACATTCTGCACGCTTAACCTGAAATGTTATAATAGCCTGGCTATAAAAACTGGTTACGACAACAGATAGATTATAAACAAATCAATTCAATTGTCAAAGTAGTTACCCTTGCCTGCAACAACTTTTTCCTAATGCGAAAAAAACGCTAGTTTTGAGACAGTCACGGTCTGCAGTGTTGTCTCCTTGACCACGTGTACTTGAATCATTAATCCCGTAAATGGTTGTCTAATCTTCGAAAGAAGTAATAACCTGAAAGACTAATATTATAAAAGTGATATGTGTTTAGCAGACGTTTCCATCATATAACAAGTCTTACGCGAACCCACTATAGTTTGATAATATTATGTTAAATAATTCCGTTGTACGTCTTATTACGTGTACACGTTCTGTAGATATAAAGGGTGTCTCAATATTCATGGTACAATAAAAATTAGTCGAAAATCTAGAAAAATTAATCGAAAATATAGAAAAATTGGCCGAAAATATAGAATAAAATTTGTTCATGTTTGTATTTATATTTGTGTTTTTATATTTGGTCATAGCAGGCTTGGGCATTATCGAAATAAATTATTTGTCTACATACCATTTGAAATAATCATATATGCTGGTTTATTTCATTGTTTGAACCTCAAATAAAATTCAAATAATTTGTCTATTTATTTCGTGTACTAAAGAACAATTTCAAAAATGTTCAATCAATAAATTACAAAAATTAGCATATCTAAATTGAATAATTTACTTAGTTACTTGAATAACCTCTTCTCTTCAGGTGAGATAATTTATCATTTCATTTGAACAATGTAATCGAAATAAAATATTACTGGAAATAATTTATTCGATTTAAACGTCAAATAAAAACTAATTTCTCATGTTGTTTGTAAAATACAAAGAATTCGTTATTTCAAGTGATTATTTGTTATCTTATTTCTCAAATGAAACCTGTCTAATCCTGTTGAATAGGAATCGTCTGGCGCGTCTGTTCATTGCCCACTATTCTCACAGAAGTCTCATATGAAAAAACTTTGTTCTACATTTATAACATATTTTTTTATTTAGAATCACCCCTTTTACGATTGTACAGTCAGTTTCCCCGTTCACTCTGTATAATTAAGTGTTGTCGTGCCAAAGTCCCTTTTAAGAAAAACGTTTCTAAACGTTTGCAATATACGCATGCTGTTAACCCTTTGCACTCGACGCCATATTCGATTTCAAGGTCCAATCATTTCAGTTGACATAGAACATGTTACAAATTGTGCATACTTGCATATTTCATACGCACAAATTGTTTGTACTCGTGCTATGCAAAAGTTGTTAGCAGTTTACTATACATACAGTGACTGTAAAAAGTAATTGATTATAAAAAATCAGGTCGTTTGGTACAATTATAAAAAAGTTATTCTATTTTAAAGGACGTACGAATACTTTTTACATTCACTGTATTTAAGTTGAAACGGAAGATCGTGGCGTTTTTAAATTAAAATTCAAAGATAAAATTAAGATATTTATTCATAGGTTTATTCAACAACATAGTGCACGTAAGTTACCTCAAAAGTGGCAAAAAGTAATAGAACAGAATGGAAAATGTGTTACTGAATAAATCTATCATCTAACAATCTAACAGATGTCGGGTTAGGACCCTGATAATCGTTTTACTACAATCAGTTGGCTGACACGTGCGCTTCTATGGCCCTAGTCCGCGGTCCTCGCTCCCAACCATAAAACGATAAAACTATTCGACCGTCATCTTCGCACCACCGTCCCCGACCGGGAAAAACCCCACTTCTCGCAGACTGCAATAGTAAAAACTCCGAAAACCATTGTTCAAGACGTCGTCACGTTAATATACAAGACCAAGCACATGTACCAACCAGAGCTAGTGATTTCAATCGAACCTTTGTGATTACCGAGTACCCATGCGATACCCGAGTATGTACCTCAAATGATATCTGAGATGTTACGTCGTGAAGTATGAAACTTCCCAAAGTAAACGCAAAACTTTTTCATATTTCTAGCAAATAAAAATGATTTATTTTTCATCGAAGTGTGCACCCATATTATCTACGAAGGTTGTGAGAAAGGAAGTGCCCGTGAAGAAACGGCGGAACCGTGCGAAACTTTCATTGTCGGAAAGGAAGAACCGCGTCGCACAGAAGAAAGCATCTTTTCTCAAAACGCTAGAAGAAACAGAGGCTTAACTCTCTGTGCGCAGATATTTTCACCAGACTCCGCGCACATCCGGGAATATGCAAACAACTTTTCGTTACGATTGCGTGTATTAAACAAGTATACAGAAAAGATTGTGGAACAAAAATAAAGAATATCGGATGTAGAAACTTTCGGGTTTCCCAAAAATGATCGGGATTTCTTACTAAGAAACAATATTCACAGATTCCGTACAGTATCAGAAATCCCGAAGAGATTCTCGGGAAACCCGAACATTTTCGGGATCTCGTCCCGACGTGATACGAGTCTTCCCATTCTGTCCCAAACATCGGGATTCGTGAATTCCCAGGATCTCGGACACCTGTAGTAATTAGTCTACGCCGTTACTGTAGAAGTCTGGAGTACGGGAGTCAATGAAATCTCGGAAGGCAGCTTCGACAGCCTGTTGGGAATTGAAGAATTTTCCCATCAAAAACTTGTCCAAATTTCGGAAGAAGTGGTATGTAATCAGTGGTTGCCAAGTCTGGTGAACATGGTGGATGCCGGAAAGTTTCCAAACTCCAACTCCTGCAGCTTTGCCACTGTCAGTCGTGTGATATAGGGTCCAGCGTTGTCTTGCAAGAGGATTGGCATCGACCGATTGACCAATCTTGCATTCTTTCTTCCCTTAATAATTGTAATAGGTCGCAAGCAATGCATCAACATTCTTAAATGCTTCTAATCTTTGTACTGTTTTAAACTTCACCTACTCATTGTGAGTCTGGTGAACATGGTGGATGGTGGAAAGCTTCCAAACTCCAACTCCTGCAGCTTTGCCACTGTCAGTCGTGTGGTATAGGGTCTAGCGTTGTCTTGTAAAAGGATTGGCATCGACCGATTGACCAATCTTGCATTTCTTCTTCCCTTAATAATTTTAATAGGTCGTAAGCAATACTTCAACATTCTTAAATGCTTCTAATCTTTGGACTGTTTTAAACTTCACCTACTCATTGTGAGTCTGGTAAACGTGGTGGGTGCTGGAGAGCTTCCAACTCCAACTCCTGTAGCTTTGCCACTGTCAGTCGTGTGGTATAGGGTCCAGCGTTGTCTTGCAAGAGGATTGGCATCGACCGATTGCCCAATCTTGGTTGTTTAATGGCAAGTTGCCGCATCATATCGTTCAATTGCTTGCAGTAGACTTCAGCCGTGGTCGATGTACATACAAGGTTTCATGAAACTATGATAGATTACACCTGGACCACCAAACACTTACCGTTAGCTTCTTTTAAAATCCCCATCTTTGAGTGTTTTGAACCAATTGCTCCCTGTGGCTTTGACTGTAGATCGTTCATCAAATGCATGTAGCTCCACGGCGGAACTCATATTCAGAGATTACACGAATTTTTTACTGTTCCATAGTTCTATTCGAATGAATCACCCGACGAAACGAACAAGGATATTTGAACAGTGAATACAACTGATACAACAACTGAAAAGAAAGAATACTTATGTATTTCATACTAACATATACACGTTAAGATAATGCATGTCCAAGTTTGCTTCTTGACATTTGTCAAGTTTCTTACTTAACGACCTGATGTATCTAAATATATTCCGCATACGAAAAAAAAAATAATTTGCAAGTTGATAATGTATTTGTCATTCGAATATTTTTTGAAATGCTTCTTGGCCATCACTGCCAGTGACTCTGCTCGTCATTTTGGTTACAACAGTTATGATCCCTGATAAGAAGATAGTGGGGCTGATGAATGGCACTGGATTTGCGCGGACACGCGTCCGCGATGGATCTTGAAGATGAATCGGCGAAACGTTTGTCGAAAACGTGTCAATTAGCCGAAGTGCCGTGGTGCGAACCGATCTTAACGAGTGTGATGACACCGCTTTTCAGCGACGGCACTGTTGCCCGCCTCCCCCAGGCCGCCCCGGTAAATTTGTCGGCAACGAGACTGATTATTATGTCCTTGCGAGACTGACGATAATTACAAACCGCCTTACTTTCAGTGCCACACGCTTGACACGCCGATTAGAGCTTTCGAGAGCAGGTTGACCTCGTTTCCTCTCTTCCACCGTTCGATCCGCGATCACGAGTGATACCCGAGCCGAGGTTCGATCGAAATCTCTGACAATGCATCGCGTTCGGCTGAAGGCCGTTCGACGCTGGAAAGCCAGCTTCACAGGGTTCGATCGTCTCGTACAGGAACTCTCAGACAAAAAGATAACGCATCTCACGTGTTTTTTTAAAGTTTTCTAGTGAAACCTGGTAAAACTATATTTTCCATGGCATTACTAGTTTTTGGTAAAAATAGATGTTAGGAAATAGGAAAGGATGCAATAATTGGGTTAGGAATAATTAGGATATCATCAGAGTAGGTCAGGGTAGGAATGAGTGAGACAAAGAAAGAGAGTGTGAGAAGGTATGGACCGAATGTGTGAATAACATAAATCTGTAAAGTTAGGTTAATTGTAAACCAAGTCACATTTTTTGGCTGTAAGGCTGAAAATAAAGCAAATATATGTATACTAGTTTTTGCCAGGGACCTTCTTGTATAACTTTTTTATAACTGTACCAAACGACCAAACGTTTCGTAAGCAATTAGAAGCATTGGTTTACTAAATGATCGGCAAAAAAGATTTTCCAAAAATTACAATTTACAGGTTTGCGTGCAAGAATAAAAATAGCATTTTTTATACTTTTTTATTTGGGCTCTTAATGAAAATTTAAAATATATGTTAGTTATGCACATGCTGAAAATTTTCTCGAAGTTTGAATGCATTTTTCTCGAAACCAGCTTTCCAAAAATCGCTCCGACAATTATTATTAAAACATTGAAGTTCACTCGAGAGATAAGGCTAAATGGCGCGGTTATCTAAATGGCACGGTTATCTAAATGGCCAACTTTCTATATAATTTGAAGTTCTCTTTTATTGCATAAAACAGGAATCCACGTCCAAAACGTGAAACTTTCGTTAAAAAAAATGTCTGGTTTTGTTAACTGGTGACTGGTAATACATGATTAATACTTTTATACTAATTATTTATTATAGCAAAAGATGAGATTAAATTAATAAAGAACTCAGGAATATAGTAAGTGCACTTGGGAGATAAGGCTAAATGGCACGGTTATCTAAATTGTGAACTTTCTACATAATTTACAATTCTTTTTTATTGCATAAAACAGGAATTCACGTCCAAAAATTGAAACTTTCGTTAAAAAAAATTTCTGGTTTTGTGAACTGGTGACTGGTAACACATGATTAATACTTTTATGCTAATTAATTATTACAGCAAAAGATGAGGTTAAATGAATAAAGAAATCAGAAATATGGTAAATTATTTATAACCGATTTCAAACGCATATTTTAAATTTTGATTGATAAGTAAAACTGTAAGACAAAACGTCGCGAATTAATTCTACTATCCTTATCCATCTGTGTAAACAAGGATGCAGATGTTAGTTAAAGTTATTTCACAGAAAAGAAGAGAAATATCGACAAATGTGTGATACGTAGTTGTTATTAATGTCATTACAACGCAAAAGACTTCGGACTTATCTTTGTCCGGTGCACGTGTCGAACGAAATGGATTGTTAACGCGTTGTGTGTAAACGGACGAATAAACAAAAGAAGATCTTTAATACCAAAGTGATTAATACTCGTACACAACAATTCCAATTTTAAACTTTCTTTCGTCCGTCATTTTCGTCCCTAATACATCTGCGTACATTCTTACTTGAGCTTCCTAAGGGATGTTGACATCTGTTAAGATTCGCTCGACAATAGACAATGGTATTCGACGATGTCATCTGCAGTGAGTCAGTATGATGCCTACGCGGGACAGGATAACCATAAAACTTTACCGTTGGGAGACAACTGCAAACTCGACACGGTCGACGGGACCTTGACCATACTCCTAATTATGAGGCACGTGCGTTTCACCCTAAAAGAGAGAAAGCTACCTTTTCTATTTGCTATAGTCTGTTTTGGGGGAAAGAGACCTGACGCATTGGGTCGGCAAGAAAGTAATTTCGGTATTTTAAGGTAAAGTAAAAGAAACAAACGAATTTTTTTATTCAAGCGATGAACTTTAAACGATAAAATATTTTCTCTTGTTTTCTCTATTTGGCAAAAGATTATCGAACAAAATGGAAAATATCTTGTTCATTAAAGTTCATTAATTGAATAAAAAATTCGGCTCTATTTCACCTTAAAATACCGAAATTACTTTCTTGCCAACCCAATAGTAGCATTGGTAATCGTAATAGCTTTCCACCCTGCCAAGGCAACACCACGCGGTGTTGGCCCAGGTCACTTCAAACGAATGGCATTCGCCTGATCGAAGAGAGGTGAGAACTATTACATCTATTAATCCTTCAGGGACATCTCTGCACCGTACTGACTCTAAACAGTATTCAAAATTGATTACACAAGATTAAATTATTAGTTTGACTGCGGCTCTTTATGCATTTATGGCTTCTAAAAATTTTCAAATAACGCCAGGGTATAATGTTTGAAAGAATTGATTACGTTTTTTATTTATTTCAGACCTACAAAGGCTACTACTACTGAAAATGAAATTTTGTTTGATTCCACTTTCTTAAAATTCGTCTACAAAAATTCCAACTTGCATTAACATTCGCAGTTTCATTACAGTAGGACCTCGATTAACCGGATACCGATTATAAACAAATATGCGTTTAAATATGATTATATTATGAAGGGAAATAAATGTTTAAAAATTAAAAACTTTATTTTGGAGTATAACGTACATTTTAATTATTTCCTCGGGTCTCGATTATCCATCGAGTAAAAAATACGCTTTAAATTATTACTGTCGAAAAGTCAGGAGCCAAATAAAAATTTGTTTCTTCCCTTAATAATTTCAATAGGACATAACCAAACTTAAATGCTTTTAATCTTTGTACCGTTTTAAACTTCACCTACTCGTTGTTGTCATAACAGCATAAAATCCGCAATTTATTTATAACTTTCTTTTGCAATTTTTTCTTACAAGAGAATGAAACTAGAGAAAATTTTAGGATATAACGTTTATCCTACAGGTTTTGAGGAATAACAAAATGGTTGAACTAGCTTCATTATATCATAATGGCATTTTATACAACAATTTATGCAAATATTCTTAGTTCACACTGTTGCCAGCGAAAATCGTAAAATTTTTAAGATGTGCGAGTTTTTGAACAAATTATATATTTACGTTCTAATTTTATGCATACATATAATAAGAAACAAATAAACATTACATTTCCTGCGTAATTCCAGGTCCATTGTAGGACAATAAATTACACATGATTAAAATCTTTTTATCAATTATAATGTTGCATTAAGAAGAAATTATAAAGTATTAATTAAGAATAATATTATATTAAAATAAAGCATGATACCGCGGTAATCGGTATTTTTCACGTGTTTCAATTACGAAAGCATTCAATGATGACGGTTCATCATTACCCTCTCTATACGCATAATTTAGTTTATTTATTACAGAAAGTTTTTTCAATTCTTCAGTCACAATCAATCGTAACAATAATACGAACGTAGCACCTTGTGAAGGTATAAAGGGTTCGCGACTCCGCATTGAGGTCGTTGCACGCCGGTGTAATTAACTACATGAGTTAAATTGTCAATTATCCGTTACGAAATTGAGTTGAATGATCCGGCTGATGTAATTGCTATCGTCAATGATGCGTACCGCAGGTGCAACGTGTACACGGACTCGATAAACAGAGCAAGTTTTCTTTGACCATTTTTCCTACCACTATTAATTAATCGACCGGATAAGATTTCTCGTTAATCGACCTATCGTTTGCGTAAAATTCGACCACCCATCGTTACTCGCGTGCTTACGCAACGCGAGATAAGTTGTTAAAATGACCAAGAAAATGAACAAGAATGTTGGTAAAATTTAACGTTGATTATGTTTAGTGACCACCACGACTAGGTCTGTTCCGGATTTTGACTGACAATTTATATTCCATTGAATTTTAATGGATTTAACACACTAAACGTACCGAACTATAAAAGTAACAGACACATGTTGCCTTAAAGAATGACAAGATTTAATTTATTTAGATTATTGTAGTTGTAATGTGCGCTCTAATAAAAATATTTATTAAATCATTGCGAGATAAAAATCTAGATGCGATCATTTTACCGGTCGTGCTAGGTTGAATGTTAAATTAAAATCAACTATGTATACCGAGCACAAAATATAACTAGTATATTGTTTTATAAAAATTACAAGACTAAATTTATTCAGATTTCGCGCCAATTTTTATCACAATATGTGCTTGAATGAAGAAATTTAATTAATAACTTCAATATAATTCACAATTAAAATAGCTCCTGCACTAATCAATTTTGACACACATGGCTTAATACTTTGTTATAGAGAATAAATAAGTGCATCGATCGGTGCATAAGAAAATATATGGTTCCATTTAAAACATCGAAGTTGACCTTCATAGGTTCTTGACGCGTCCACCTACAAAAAACTAATAATGCCAGTATGTTCACATGTATGTTGAATTTAATCTCCATCCAAACATTTCTCGCTGTGCATAATAATAATAATAATGACGTAAATCAAGATAATATCTGGCGACCCACCATGTACGCATAAAATTCGCAGTCTAACAAAATTCATAATTATTTTCGGAACTTCTTCAAGCCCCGATTACTGGTGGTCTCCGTTTTAAAAGTACAACTGTCCCGGTTGTTATTCTTTGTCCGACGCTTGTTATGCGGATAGAAAATTTGCCCGTCTCTGTTTCCGCATAATTTCGCAAATGTTGATTAGGATAATCGCGTTCCGCATAGTCTGCGGAAAGTTTCGTAGAGACACGCGTGATGTCGCCTCCTTAGCGAGTATTTGGTACAGGATGTCCGTCAATGTCTGCTAATATTCAGTCGTTTTCTAGAACGGCATTAAGCTACGACACGCCCCCCTCTCAATTACATAGTTGAGACTTCAGGGTCTGTAATGTAACTGGCCAAGGTATTGAATTGATATTTTTCTGGAAATTGTGTCGCCATCTTTAAATCCTTGTACAGATCTTGTAAGTTCCTCTCTTCGCGACTTAAAATCAGAATTGACACTAAACCTACCAACACCGGTCAAAATGACCGGTTCCAGGCTTTTTATTTTACAATTAGAAAACTAATAAGACTGATTTTATAAGAAACTATTGTAGAGATATCTTTAGTAGCGCACGTAGTTCGATAGGATCCGCACAAAGTCTAAATAAAATCAATCTCATCATTTTTATAGGCGAACATGTACCAGTTACTTTTAAGGCTCGGTAGGTTTGGTGTTAAAGGGTTCGCACCAATAAGGAGGCAGCTCCACATTCGACACATTTTTTGTTATGTATTCGAATTCTTTTTGAAAAATTGGATCTCACGCTTGGTGTAAACGGGAGGAAGCTCCAAGCAATAAGTATGATGGTGTCCCAATATATGTCCCAATAAAATATGTATGTGATAAAAAGACAGCTCCATGAAGTATTTCTTTGTACGATTCGAATACAATTGCTTCTAAATACATTATTCATTGTACTAGTGATTACAATAAAATACACTCTTTTTTTAGTGAAAGATAAAAAATATTTATGTAATGGGATTGTTTCTCTAGACTTAAAAATTCATTTCTGTGGTGATAGGCTGAGTGTGTTCAATTTCATGTATGTTCAAATGAAAAAGGATTGAGAAAGCACAATAAACAACACAATAAAATTAAATTTCTGAGTTTTGGATTTATTAAATAAAGTGTTTTGATTTTATTTAATCTCTATATATTACTTTAATGTAAAAAGAGAACAAACTTAAATGTTTAAAGTTGAAACATTAAGAAAAATGGAAGTTTCATATTCAGTCTAAAAGTTTATTTATCCGAACGTTAGTTAACCATAAATTTATGGCATATTTGAAACAGTACTTGATTTTTTATTCCTTTTTATTAACCTTTAAGTGCAAAGAAACATGTTTCTTTATAGTAGCAGCTCCTTCAATTACACTTTAGAAAATGAAGATGCTTAAAAGGATAATTTTATCACTTATAATAAACAATTTGTTATATTTTTTGCTAATTTTAGTGCACGCAATAAGGAATTTCCAATCATTTTAATGGTATTCATATTTGGCAATGATTAAGAAATACTGATGGGCTCTGTAGTAAACTCTCGCAATAATACTATATCTAAGATTGTTTAATAATGCTTAAATAACATTAGCATAAACAAGAAACGATCGTCAGAAATCCAAACATGTTTATTTTGATGAATAACATGGACTTTAGGTCTTTCAAATGATAATATGTATATAACATATCAATTCTACAAGGTAATGTTATAAATAAATTGTCGAAACTGTTGCGTATTGAGTTGATTTCATATTAAAACATTACGGGGGCAACTGATTTAGAACTGTAGAAATACTAATTTCAGGAAACTACCCTTCAATGACCGTGTGGCCTAACGGATAAGGCGTCGGACTTCGGATCCGAAGATTGCAGGTTCGAGTCCTGTCACGGTCGACCATTAATTTTTTTCTTTTTCATGATATTTCAAATATCACGCCTGCTTTCTATTATATTATCCATCAAAAAATCATAATTATATTTCTTTTAGTTATTAATTTTTAATTTTCGTCGAAGAACACCATTTACCAATACAACACCACACTTTATTCCTGAATACTAATTAATTTTCTGTTTTTATATATTTTTCAATAGTGTTACAACAATTTGAATTATTCGTCTTTTTTACAGTATACAACATTATTATAAATACAAAATTACTACTGCATTTCAGTACAGAAACACTTTCAATATTTTCGAGAACCGTCTTATGTAAAATAAGTTTTTTATTACACGTTATTTTGAATATGTGTACATGGAAATTGTATCATAATCATTAGTACTATGAAAAGTACAGAGAATACACACCATATATTATATATATAATAAATAATCATATAATAAATATTCATATTCATATAATAAATTATTTATTATATCTTTTTGATCATTGATTCTTAATTATTCCCTGTACAATTAGTTACTGTACATTTATAACAAAAGTCAAGAAAAATTAGAGAAATTTTGGAATACCATTACACTGTACAGGGTATTTCACCTAACTTGACCATCTTAAGTATCTCGCTTATTTGTTATGATAGGGAAGAAGGTCAGAGCAAAAAAGTATTCGATTCACTTTTTTCAATAACTCAAGGTTGTCGAAGTTTAATTAAAATGGGACTACACACTTTCATTACATCAGTCTCATAACTCGTAAAAAAGGAAATTAAATAATGTGCGATATGTTAACCTTCGCGTGACCTCCAACGAGAAAATCATGTTTGTATATGGGGAGGATCACACAACACCTTATTACTGAATAGTAATTCAGCTCATGTTTTTGTTCATCTTTCAAGAGTATTATAACAATTAGAATTTGTCATATTTTTTAGAATGTACAGCATAAAAACCAGCCCCTTACGTAGTTCACATAATTATTCATTAGAAAGTATAATTTTTCTGTTACACTTTATATTGAATATATTACACGCTTTATATATTGAAATATATACACAACAAGAGAGTGAATTAAAACAATAATATTGTAAAAGGTAAAAAACAAACTCTCTCTCTCTCTCTCTAAACCACGGGTATATTCATGCAAGTTTTGAACAAGATGAAGTTAAATACACGATTCTGTTTCAATCTTTTTATCGATACTATCGTCATACACTGCGTCACGATCGAATACTATTTATCTTTTATAGTGATTCGGTAAGCGGCGTGATTCCGGTCATTTCATCCGTGACAATGCTTTCTTAAAAAGTGATGGGATTTTATTCGATCGATGCTAGGCAGAACGAAGAAACACAGTGGCGAACACAGACGGTTACGTGCGTCGGATCATTACGTCGAACATAATAGAATTGTGGGAACACGTAATAATTAAAGCGATTGTAACGTGTTCTATTTGTGTGTTAAACGGGTGCAGTCATCTGTAATTCAAGGTCATGGCTTTGTGATTTCATGCGGGACCAACATTTTTTCCGTTCGAGTACACTGTATTATTGCTTCATTGTAGTACACGAGGGGTATAAACACGTCCCTGTACATTTAAATAGCTTGGACAGTACTTGCAACTTATTTGAAGTTTGATAACTAGACAGCGAAGATTTTATGTCATTTATGAGAAAAATGAGTGGGTGTAATTTCAAACGTTCAAAACATTAGACGAATTTAAAAATACTTTCCTATCCTTTTCTACCTATTGAAAGAGAGAAAATCAATTTCTATGTCAATCCGGTTTGTTGGAATTCAGCTGGAAAATTTTTATTTTGCATAAAGATTCGCTGTCTATCGATAACAAATAAAATTAAAATGATATTAATAATAAACAGACAGGGGACCTTTATTCAAGTTAAATATAAAAGAATAGGTATAAAGAAAGAATGGTGGATTTTATTTAAATCACCACTATAATGAATAATCTATTTAGAAGTGTGATGTAGTATTTTACACTGTTATAATAAAATAATGTTCGTAAATACATGCTTCTTTAAAGACAGTTATCTTTGTGTAATTTTTCCATCTGTTCATAATAATTTGATTAATTGTACGCTGTACAACATTACACTGTTCATGTCCATCTGTTCATAATAATTTGATTAATTGTACA
>CM052192.1:12003278-12116469 GCA_028455805.1 Lasioglossum figueresi | reverse complement strand
AACGCCCTGTACATTATTATATATATTTTATATAACCATTTATTTGTCATATACCAAAGAATAATGTAATTTACGTGAGACGCTTAGCTGAATCACCCTGTATATTCTAAACGAAGGAGACGCCGCTGTCGTTAATTGTTTTCACTTCCCGTTTGTTTAGACTATGGCAAGTTTCACTACTTCCTCCTCACGGTATGCGGCTTCGTCAGCACCAGCGAGGAGATGGACGTGATCTCCATGTCCTTCATATTGCCGAGTGCACAATGTGACCTAAAGCTCGACACGCAAGCCAAGGGATGGCTAAACTCGATCATCTTCATCGGCATGATGGCCGGCGCGTACGCCTGGGGCTCCGTCGCGGACGCCCTGGGCCGTCGGAAGGTTCTCATCGCCATCTCGTTCACGAACGCACTTTGCATCGTGGCCTCCAGCTTCAGCCAGTCTTATGAACTCTTCATGCTCTTCCGTTTTCTCAACGGTGCTGCGTAAGTAACACAATCGTTTGTACATGCATGCCATCGTTTACGGCGTCCCATTTGAAGTTTTGCGTACAGTAGTGCTCGGTTGAAGGCTGAAACTATAACGCTTAAGGGGTTAGGACACAGTAACAAGTGGGGGAAATATAAGATTTTTAAACTTTTTTCAGTTAACTATATTATGAACTATAAAAAAATACTTGTAGTATTTAAAAAACAATTTCTTCTTATGACTTTCGTCGTCTTTGCTCGGAATATCTTTTCTTCCAGATGGCCAACTGGTGTACAGGATTCCTACAAATTGAATTAACTGTGATATATTCTCTAGGCATTGACGATCCCACATTACAATTTTCGTGAAAATTAACAGAATGGCAGATATTTTAAATTTAATAACTGAATTTCGGTAAAAGATTTCTTAATTTTTTATTTATATTTAACAAAATAATGGGAAAATGGGGAAAAATCGATCGTCAATGCCTAATACATATTACAATGAAAATAACTGTAAAATCTTAATGTAATTGCTAAGGTAGAACTCGAGATATACATCCTGTACACTGTTTTGAAAAACGCAATTCTGAGAAAAACGCGTTTAAGGTTTACGAATGTAATTTTTCCATAAAAAAAAATTTTCGATTTTTCCAAAATATTACTGTATCCTAACCCCTTAAAATTGCACTACCCATCCCTACTTTTCCCTTACCATTGCTAGTGCTTTTAGATCTGCGGAACCATATCTCGGTAGACAAGCAAAGAGAATGAAGCTACTAGACGAAAAGAAACAGACGTACTTCAAATAAAGATGCAATAATAATTTTCCTACCTTTCTGGTTTGGGTCTTAACACTAGGTTTACGGGACCCGTCAAAATTACAGATTCTAATATTCTTAATTTGCGATTACTAAGATTGTAAAGATGCTTCCCTGAAGAATTACTCTTACCAAATTTATTTCTTTGTGTATATGTTATTGGAAAAATGGTCCAAAATTTGGATAGACACGTTCTTGTTATTTATAGCTTTCTATCGATCGTTTTTGTTGTTAATAAAATTGTTAATGCTGTCGGTGCAAGGGTTCGATCATTTGTTACTTAATTTACAAAACAATTTTGCAAATTATTAAAGTAATTCCGACGTTGCGATCTTCATTCAGATCATGTTCAAGGGTTACTAGAATTGCGTCTGTGAAAAAATGTTTTCTTCAATTTGTTAATGCGTCGAAAGCATTAACAATTTTATTAACGTTCTTGTTATGTTTATAAGATAATGTGAAATAGTTATTTCTAGAGTTAAAACTGTAAGAAGGTGAGACAAACAGTTTGAAAATTCAACGAGTACGCGTGGTATTCGATAGGAATCGGCTGCCGTGTCTGATCATGACCTACCGATTCCACTTCATCCAAATACAGTATTCTCAAAATATAGGGTTTTCATATCGTTTTTCTGTCGTTTCAGTCTCGGAGGCAGTGGACCTGTCATCTGGTCGTACTTTGCAGAGTTCCAGCCGAAGTCTAAGCGAGGCTCGATGTTGTCTTTTATGGCTGCCTTCTGGACACTTGGGAACCTCTTTGTCGCTGGTGAGTTTGCATATATAATATTCTACAAGATCGTGTAAACAAATTATAAACTGTTTAAAGTCGATAGCATCCATCTCTGCAATTTGTCCGAACTAATTGCAGAACCGTGTGAACGTGATTAAACTAGAATTATAAAAAACAATATAGAGATATTGCTATCAAAGACGAGTTGCTTACGATATTTTATAAATCTTAACCGATTCATCGATGCTATCCCGGAAACCAGTTATAACAAAAAATAATGGACGCACGTGAAAAATGTACAGTAGGACCTCGATTTAATCGGATTGATCGGGAGACAAACAGCCCGGATAAATTAAGGCCCGATGGATAATCGAGACTCAAGGGAAATAATTAAAATGTACATTATATTCCAAAATAAATTTTTTATTTTTCAAAATTTATTTCCCTTCATAATATATAATCGTATTTAAACTCATATTTGTTTATAATCGGGATCCGGTTAATCGAGGTCCTACTGTGATTGTAGTTTAATTACTACCACCAATGTCAAAGTAACGAACAAATTATACGTTATACTGTTTTTCATCTTGTCTATCACCTTCTCAAAACGCTAACAAATTGTGAAAGAAGTTTGATCGTGTTAAACAATATTTATAATACCATACGTTTCTTGTGTAGGTTACACGTAAACAAAATCGTACCGTTTTTCTTCAGGTTTAGCATGGTTGATCATCCCTAATGAAATCGGCATTGTGAGTTCGACGTTCACATATAACTCTTGGCGAATCTTCCTGCTGATCTGCGCTGCTCCGTCGTTTATCGTCGCGGGGCTGCTCCTGCTGCTCCCTGAATCCCCTAAATACCTCTTATCCTGCGGAAGATACGAGGAGGCGCTCGAGATCTTCCGCGGGATCTATGCCATTAACACTGGCAAACCGCGTGAAAGTTACACGGTAAGTTTATACACATTAGTTAGTGTACAGCAGGCCTCTTTTTACTGATGAGAGGGAAAATGTTATTACGCACACCCCAGAAGGGGGTAGGGTGGGGCTCGGGCCACGGATGATCGGCGTACCCTTTTTTTTTTAATTTATAACGGCGGTGGGGAAAATGCACTTACGCACGAAGTGTGGGACTCGCCAGTGCACTACCCACTAAAAACCCCACCGCACAGGGGACTTGCAACCCCATCTCCTCCCTTCGCCCAGCGAGAATAGTTCTATAATCCTCCTTGCGCAATATAGAAAGATAATTAATAGACTCCGGATGTTTATGCAAGATAAAAAGTTTGTACATCAATTGCAAGACACAGGAGCTAAATATGAATTTATATTCTTCATTAATAATTTTAATGTGGTGAATATAATATATTAATACTCTTAAAGTCTTTTAATATTTTTACTGTTTTATATTGCACTTGCTCATTTTTGTTATAAATAGTTAAATATATAAAATCCGGAGTCTAATAATTAATAATTACTAATTATATAGGTACTGTCCGGTGTTAACGGAACTACCCCTAATCGTTACACGGACACCATCGGTATATTCGTATTTTAAAATTTGTTCGGCAGGTAAAAGAATTAATCCTCGATGACTTCCAAGAGCCAGAACCGGCGAAGGTTGGTGTCGAGAAGAATAAATGTAAAACAATGCTCGGTGACATCGTAGAGAACAGCAGACAACTATTCGTCTCGCCGATTCTTCGTTTCACCATAATCTCGATCATCATCAACTTCACCTTTCACATCGGTTATTATGGTTTAATGATGTGGTTCCCCGAGCTGTTCAATCGTTTCGACGAATTCCACCGTGACCATCCAGGCGAGGTGGCATCGATATGCCAAGTGACCGAATATGTGGTTCAAAAAGGCTCCCATAAAATCGAGAACCTCTGTTCGGATAAAATCGGTGCCTCCGTCTTCATGGAATCGTTGATCACCGTAGCCTCTGCTATTCCCGCAAATATCGTCGCTGTTTTGGGAATGGACCGTCTCGGCCGCAAATTTTTCCTTGGTGGGTATATATAAATCAATTGTCATCTTATTTTTCATATTAACCGTCGGTTGACATGATGTCATGTCGACATAAATATAATCCCAACAAAATAGCAATTTAGTTAATGCTCAGGATTTGAAACAAAATCAATATTTGAATGTAGCATGTAAAGAATGCCTGATGACTAATTCATTATTATAATTATTTAAGAATGTGCATGGACTTATCCTTTTACAAGTATTCGATATCAATAAAGTAAAAGTTGGCTTCGTGTGAATTTTCTCATTTATTTGAGGGGGTAGACTCTCGTTTCCAAGATTGCAAGGATGCGGAATACGCTTTTCCATTTCTCGATAATGCAAAGATGAAGTTTTTCAATAGTCAAAAGTGCTAGATAGAAGATCACTCTAGACCGAAATCGCCCTCAAAAGAACTATTTTTACGCTTAGGAGGCGTAATTTTCATTATTCGGAAGCATGTGACTATTTTCATAAAGCTGCGACAGCTACATCCTGCCGAATAATGCAAATTACGCCTCGTAAACGTAAAAATAGGACTTTTGAGGGCGATCACGGCCTAGATTGATCTTTTATCTAGCACGTTTGACTATCGAATAACCCCATCTTTGCATTATCGAGAAATGAGAAAGTGCATCCTGCACCCTTGTAATCCTAAAAACGAGTGTACCCCCTTAATAGTAGTTTCCTGTGCGACAAGCTAGCAAATAAACAGTAAGAAATGAAATGAAAAAGAATGAGGAACACAGAAACTGATGATTATATATTTTCTGCAGTGTTTAGTACGTTTTCGTCAGGATTGTGCTCGATTGGATTATACTTCGTGTACAACAAGCACCAGAACTTGATCGTGTCAGCCTTCTTCAGCGGTGTGATAAGTTGCGGAAATGCAGCACTGGACTGTTTAATAACCGAGGTATTCCCTACCCATCTTCGTGCGACCGGAATTGCTATTTCCATGGTCGCAGCACGTCTTGGTGGTATCATTGGGAACATTGTAATAGCTCAACTTCTGGACATGTACTGTCCGGCACCCACCTTCATCGTCGCTGCTCTTCTAATTGGTTGGTTCCTCCACAACAAATTTACTTAGATAGAATAGAATTTACAATAAACTTATTTCGATTTTATCTCTCAACAGGAAAAAGAAAAAATAATATTGCTTTTCCTTTTCAGGTGGAGGATTATTGTGCTTATTCTTACCAAACACAACTCGTGAACCACTTTCTTGACACCAGTGGAGAATTCTATCAATCCTAATTCAATGTACAGTCATGTATACATTTTTGAAAGAAAATTTTAAACGCATTCAAACTGGCGGTCCCACGCTCATGTATCTACACAAATTTAGTTTATTAACGGATGACATTGTAAACAGCAGTATTGCTATAATCAAAACGTACATTCATATTTTACACATCAAGTTCTAACGATAATGAAGCAGAAATCTTAGGAGATACACGTCATAATAGTATAGAATTATCACACTTTAGAAAAAATAATCCAAGTCATTTCGTGAACAATGAATTTCAACATTAAGAAATCCTACGACTTATAAGTTGTACATATCTTTTGCTTTTATAAATTAAACATTTTTTGCAATCTTTATAACCATTTATTTAAAAATCCTCAACCGTTTTCAATTCTGGGAACAATTACAGGTACAAATCGAATTCACAGCTGTCTAGACATATCTAATTTTTTAAAGAAAAAGAATAAATTAAAATAACTTGAATTAGTACAATGCTTCCCTTTATAAAGCAATATAAAGTGTTCAAAGTATTTCTGTATATTTTCAAAGCACTAAACCCTCAATTAAACGTTCTAGAATATGTTCAGAGCATGTGGATTTTGTATACTCATGATGAACGTAAAATGTATAGATACAGCACTTATATAAGTAGAGATCATTTTTTGAGAACATTTTACTACATACTTTTGTATGATTCATAATTTCTTCGTTCACGTAAAATTACCATTGTACATTGTGTACTCCTATATATTTCTAATTTAAAATGTAACAATTGCAAGGATTTAAAATATAAAAAGAACTGTAACAATTAAAGATAATTATTTTTGAAAAATACTAAACTTCCAGTGGTTAAAGCTACTCTTTATTTTTTTCCTGATTTGTACTGAATTATTCGTCCTGTGGTTATTATGCATTTATAATATGTTCGAATGTGTAATACACAACAAAATAAAGACTTCAACAAATGTAGACTAAATAATGTATTGTACTTTTAATAAATCTTTTAAATAGTGAAATAAACTTTTCTTTTATTGTGGATTTTGAAAAATAACTTTTCTTAACACTTTACCTACTAGAAGTCTTCCAATAACTTCCAATAAGAATTCTTAATAGCTAAATACTAATACCAAAAAAGATTATTAGACTACGTTATTCAAAATAACTTGTTGGTATTAGAGATCGCGGTTTTGAACGTGTATTTAAATACACGTGTACACGTGGTACGTGAACCGTGTAGTACGCATTTAAGGATCCGTGAATACGAATCCGTGTACACGGATCCGCGAACACGAGAATACTACGGATCCGTGTATACTATACACGGATCTGCGACTACGAACTACGAATCCGTGTACACGGATCTGCGAACACGGATCCATACGGCACGTTCGAGTCTGACAACTGACAACTGAGGCGTTATTGTTTTTCGATCGAATTCTTCTAGACTGTTGATGTTAGAAGTTAGACAATAGTAAAGTCGTGGTAAATTATTCGACGTGAAATCACTAATATTTGTGAAATTAGAGTACTATAGTATATACGGATTCGTAGTATTCTCGTATTCGCGGATCCTTATTCACGGATCCTTAAATTCGCACTACACGGTTCACGTACCACGTGTATTTACATACACGTGAAACGGGGATCTCTAGCTGGTCTTCTATGTTCTCTATTACATGTAAAGAGGTGGGATAATAAATAAAATCAGAAAAGAATTAGAGAACAGTGCAATCTTCATTTTCCACAGTACATTCGATATCCAATTAGTAGATAAAATTATTCTCTCATCATCTTTTCCTTTTGCCTGGCAAGCTTCTTCTTACTAGGTTTCTTTTTGGAAGGCTCTTCTTCTTCTGGACTTTTGACAACAAAATCTTCCTTCTCCGTCAAAATTACTTCGATGTGACATGGCGAGCTCATATAAGCTACGAAAGCAGACGAAATTAATTAGATTACTAAAATCACTAGTCAATTATTCCGTGCATTCAGAAGAAATTAATCGCAAATACTAACGGTTGATGCGACCGTGGGCTCTATACGTTCTTCTTCGCAAACAAGGGGCATGGTTCACTTGAATGTGATTAATCACAAGTCTGTCAATCTCTAATCCACTGACATCGGCATTACTTTCAGCGTTTTTCAAAAGCTGCAGTAAGAATTCAGCCGACTTTTTGGGCCATCGACCTAAGACAAGAAGCGTTCGTTAACAGCTGTAAAATTTTGAGGTTAAGAAACGGCGAAACAGTAAATAGTCTTCATTCAGTGGAAATGTACATTATTCATTTAAACTGACCTTGCGTGGTGCCGAATTGTTTTGCTTGAGTACACCTGCCAACACCACCATTGAATCTACGGAAGGGTACACACTCCTTGTGTTCAATTACATTTTTCAAATATTTTTGCGCTCTTCGCAGAGGCATATTTTTAATTGCACGTGCTGTTTCATGCGTGTTCTGTAACCATAGATTATAGTTAATACAAGAAAATTCATTTCTCCAAACGTCCCGTCACGATGAGTTTTGTAAACACACGCTACTGTAATTTTTGAAGGTTAGATCTGACAATGTATAATTTATTTACCTTGAAATGCACTCGCAAATTGGAACCGCGCGCTCTGCACGACTTGGTCGCGTTCTCGGGTTCGTGAGAGTAACGTCCCATTGCGTTCTGGAATCACAGAAAAATTCACTGACAAACTTAATCACATCAGTGCCCACCGACCTAAATGTCGCAGCCCGACCTGCCGACACGCGATTTTCAGTCTCGTCAATCATTATTTGTCGAGCAACAAAGTCACACATTTTCCAATAAAACAACAGCTGTCGATCACATTTTGAAGAATTTCTTTATGTCGAGACAATTATTGGCGTAAAATCGCAGATGCAGATAGATTCAAAAACTGTTACGAGCCAGGCCATACATACCTCTTAACAGCACGATTTTAAAGGAAAAGACGTCACGTGGGCCACTAGAGAGAGAGACTTCCTGTATGTACAGCGCTACCAATCTTAGAATCTTCGCGAATAACATCTATTATTACTAGCATAAAGTTTCTAGGTAAAATCTATATAATTGAATCTATATAATCTCTATAACAAAAAATGTAATTGATGAGATCATAATGAGCAGCATACAAAATGTGAATACGTGATATAAAATGTAACATTTCTGGACCAATTATAAAGAAAAATTTATTTACCGATATTGAATTGTTTGTCACAAGACTTTCCATACTAAAAGTTGCTATAAAGCAATAATCTAATAATTATTGTGTATGTTTATACTCTTTGTAACAATACATATTGTACTTGCTAAATAAACCACTCGGTTTAAAGCAAGAATACATAAATATAAATTGTTATTCGTGACAACTACAATAATGTGGAAAAAGAAAGTAAATCATTGATTATAAAAAGACTTTACTATATACAGGGTGTCCCAAAAATGTCCTACTTTCTTGAAAGGGGTGACTCCTAAAGACGTTTCAAATAACTTTTTCTATTGCATAAATGCTCAAGGATCTTTATGCATTTATAGGAAAATTGAGTAGATGAAATTCAAAATTGTTGAAAAATTTTCAAAACTGAAGATGTCAATATATGATTTCTCCTCCAACCTCTACCATCACCGGTCAAAATGATCGCGGTTCCAGAATTTTTATTTTACAATTATTGATATAATAAAAATAATTTCTTATAAATGATTGTATAGATATCTTTAATGGAGCATATACATATTATAAAATATAGGAACTGCACAAAGTCTGAATAAAATCTTGAATCAAATTTTTATGAGGGAATATGTAATACCAGTTATTTTTAAGGCTCGGTAGGTTTAGTGTTAAAATCATTAAGGAAATATATTTGTTTGTTATTACATTCAATTTAGTTTCTATTTCTTTATTTTGCATATAAAGATCCGCAGTTTAGTTATTAATGAAATGCACAGACCAATCAGAGCACGGCTACGATACGCCTCGCTGAGCGTGGTGTTGACATTGGTTGAGCTAGAATCCGCCTGCTGTAGACGCGCTCTGATTGGTCAGGGTTTTTCATTAATAACTCTTTAACAAAGCCGCGGAGACATTTTCGCAAAGGAAAATATTACTTCAAATAACCTTGTAGAAGATTTTTGGGACACCCTGCATACATAGAGTGAAACACAAATATATATATTACATTGATACTCGATAACGCGTTGCAGAGTATATACAATATATTTACTCTCTGACAATATATATATGTATATGTACAGGTGGTTAATATGAATTTTCTGTGGTGGGGATATGTTACTATATATATCATATGTATATGTATACACTGTAGTCACTGTAGTGTTCCTGCTAACAATAATTTAGCTTTAGCTTCGTAGTATGTACTTCGTAGTGTATAAGCGCTGACGCTAATATTGCCTGTAATTGTTTGTCATCATGCCTTTTCGAAATGTAAACGATAGGTAAGCAATTTCATGCAGCAAGAGTTATATATTTTTCATGATTCGGAATGTTCGTGTACAGATTCAAACTCACATTGAATTGACGTTCACGATTATACGTCAAGTTCAATTAAATGTCAAGTTTTAAAGCATGGATGTTGCGGACAACGCCGATGGATCTTTAGATCCTCGTATACAGGTAATTATCTGTAATGACGCATCTTCTATTTATACTTTTATTGTATTTGTAAGTCTGTTTTTGATAATAGCGAAGTATGCAATTGATTATACATGTAAAAAAAATATAATTACTAATTGCGACGGCGAGGCCTAACACAGCCTGGTACCATGTTCCACTTTGCTTTCACTTCTTCTTCATCGAAAATTTTTGTTTTTATTTTTAAAGAAGACGCGTTAATTATCGATCTCAAATTAAAAATAATGATTACTACTAAATTAATATTTTTTTCAAGTTATTATATATTTTTCCATAATTATTTACCGTCTAATGCATTCCATTGTTTTATAAACAATATATGAATAAATTGTAGATTGAGCTAGAGAATTTGAACGATGCAACGGACGACATAAATAAACTCGAAACTGAATTAAATGTAAGTTATTTTATTATAAAGAGAATCATTATTATTAAAATTGATATAAAATACTTTTTTATTTAGGAAGCTCATACTGCATTCAGACAGTTGTTGTCTGAGACCACAAAGAGATTAAAGGAAATTATAAACAAAGTAGGAAATAGTTACGTTGAAAAAGCAAGATGTTATTATGATGCGCTCGAAATTGCACGTCGTGCTCAGGTGAGAGAACGTTTGAAGAAACTTTTAGTACAATAGAATCACTTGTGTAAAATTGGTTGTGCAGGTGCAATGCCAACAACAAGCTCAATTATTTCAAAGAGCAAGCGAAATTCATGCAGCAGCAAAAGAAACTGTGGCTTTAGCCGAAAGCAGGTTTATGTCGCATCAGCACGAGTGGAACTTTGATCAGGCATGGCAAGATATGTTAAACCATGCAACTCTTAAAGTAAGTTAAATATAAAATAAAGAACCTACATAGTATGTCCTAGTCTAATGTATTTTATTCAGGTAATGGATGCAGAAAACCAAAAAGCAGAATGTGGCAGAGAGCATCATCGACGAGCAATACTGTTCCACGATGCTGAGAAAAGATTATTTGAATTAGAAGAAAAACATCGTCGTGCTATAATAAAAGCACGATCCTACTTTGAAGTTAAAGCTCAATGCGATCAAATGCTGGAAACGCAAAAAGAGAGGGTTGAATGTATACAGAAAGCAATACAAGTTGCAAAAACTAATTATGCCACAAGTCTGCATAGATTAGAAGAAATTAGTAATCAAATACATCAACAACGGCGAGATAATGGTATTATACTATTAACGTTAATTGTGTCAATAATTATTTTTAAGTGGGTTATTTATATTACTTTTTCTGCTTCAGATTTTATAGCTAATGGTCCTCGAGAACCAGGAGTTGGTGCAGAACTAGTTAGTCCACAAAAAACTCTAAACTACGATATAGAGTTTAATCAATTAAACGACAATAGAATAAAGGATATTACGAATCATCAACTTAATAAATGTGATAGAATCCAAGAATATGTAAGTGAAATATTCTGCAACTTTAGCCTCGTTTTGGTACAATCTGGTTTTTAAGAAAATTAACAGTGTTTATTGTGTTGCAGAATGCTTGTCAATTGCAAGAAGATAAGGAACATCTCGAGAAGAGATCGGTAGATGGAAGCGAAGCAATATCTACACAATGGGAATTAGAACTGCAGGCTAACATGAAAAAACTCAGCAATTTATCCCTTGAAAATTCTCATGACACCGACAGTAAGAAATTACAATATTATAACAAAGACAGTACAAAATCAAATACTTTTACACAAGAATTAAATCGAAATTTTTCGCAGACTAAAGAACTGTCTATACATAGTTTAAATCAGTTTCAAAAATTGTTAAAGAATCTACAGTCTTTAAAAAATCCATTGGCTAATATGTCCTTACCGTCATCTGGTGAAGGACCAAATGCAGCAAAAGATCTAACTGCTGACTCTGTGGTATCGAACAAACGCAAATTTAACTTTAAAGATAGTATATCGAAATCGTTAGGTAATAGTCCTATAAAAATTAATCTGATCAGATTAGGCTCAACGTCCATTGAAGAAGTGGAAAGTACAACAAAATATGTGCCAAATGAAACCTCCAAATTTGGCTTTAATAATAACAAACTTGAAAGCAATAGTGACATTAATTTATCTTCGAATCTTGATATCAGTTCCGTAGGAAAATATCAAAGTATGAATGATATTTTAGATAATAAGACTGATAATCTTCAATTAAATAAACAAATCTTAAATTTAAAGCATACTGACACACATAACTTGCATAAGGCACAATTGAATACTCGCACTAAGACGAACTCAGAATTACAAGAAGACATAGTATTGACAAAGAAGTGGAATAGATCTAATTCTTTGCAATTTTTATCTCATAGTGCCAGTTCATCTTCAGTAAATTTAAAACAAATAACTAATGATTGTAACGATCATTGTACTATTAAAGAAACAACTACAAAAACACCAAATGTTAAGGAGCTACCATTATTAATGTTGCTTGACAAAAAACATTTGTTAACAAGTGGTAGTGGCAAAAGTTGTAGCATGATTAATTTAAATGACAAGCACAAGTTTATGTTACTAGACAATTTATACTTAAGTAATATTAGACCTCTGAGTACTGAAAAATTCAACTTTGAAAATAATGTATGTTCCGAAATTTCTTAATAAGAATTAAAAATTACAATCAAATACAAAAGAAATGTGATAATCTGTATGATAAACATAACACGTGATTATTTCTTAAAAAAATTTATATGCCACCAAGGACGAACATTATATTACCTTAATTTTGCAAACGTGGTTCATGCTATACTTTCTTCAGTGATGTAAGAACTAAGTAGTATTAATTTTACAAACGTTTCCTGCCAAATAGGTATAAATTTTACATCAATAGCATAAAGTAAACTAATCAAAAATATGTTGTACAAAAAAAAAAGTATTGTTAATTTACAGATTGTTTCTTATTAGGTACAATTGCATTTGTAATTTTGCATCTTTTCGTGTACAAAGAACTGTGTAATTTACATTACACACTTTTATAAAACTGTTGCATACCACAAAAAGTTATGTGAATTGCATTTCTGAAAAAATGAAAAATGCAGAATAAGTTACATAAATATTAGCTTTGCCACGTTTCTTGTAATGTTTTACTAAAACATTTACTTTGGTATACGACTTTTGTTATTGGTAATTTTTTTATGTACTATGTTGACTCTAGATCTTGCCAATTGTCTGTTATCATTCTGTATACATGCATATAAGACATTACGCTTCGGCGAGGCCTATTAATATTCTTAGAGCTTCTTACATCGATATTGTATTACCAAAATATTGTTATTGATAAATGGTTTGTACTATCATCTATTTTCTATGTAACACTACCGTATTGTAGTTTAAGTGGGAATATAGTTGATTGATTTTGTTTGTTAAAACATTTTATAATCTTTTTTTGAATCTCTTTTTACACTTTAGTAACTTTCGAACATCGTGTCACAATGTTACTAACGAAGTTGTTTCACTTGAAAATTCTGGTTTCAATGAAATTTTTCGTGTATAGTAAAACATAAAAGTCATTGCTTCGGTAATATGTACAATTTAATTTGTATCAATTTATTGCTAAATGCAGAGATCCTCTCTGCTAAATATATGTTCTTACCAAGGTATGACGGAATCATTTTTTCCATATGAAAATTGTTTCCTATTATGCAAGAGCAATTAATGTATAAATAGTGCAAACATTTTGCATATTTAAAGTTCTACTCCATTACATATACATTGAAAGAATAAAAATGTAGAAAATCGGTTTTAGCACATGTAGAATTTCATTAAAATTACAATTTTCAAACTGTGTTTTCGTATAAATAACTCATTAGCAAATACTCGCCTTAAAAGTTTTTCAAAACTGTTGAATTGTCCTTTCTGTCAAATGACATAAACAAATGAATCTTAAAATTTGCATTCGAGAAACTATATGAATGTAGTTGTAAAAGCATCAAATTGAAATAGTGACATGACTATATGAAAATTCTAATCTACAGTTTTTGATGAGTTTTCAAATATTTGAAGGTATCAGAAAGTGACAAAAAATACATGTCAAAATGGTTCTTCAAATGTAGTTGGAAAATCGTACGTATCAAAGTTTATCGCGTTGATGAACGAAAAACATTGTTAAATAAATTATAGCGGACCGAAAATATAAACATTTTTGTTAAAAAGATTATCGAAACGGTTTATTTATATACGCATTCATAGAATCCATTTAAAAGTCTTGTCTAAAATATATTACGCTGGAAATTATTCACAAAACTATTGGAACACGAAATGTTCAAGAACCTTGACAAAAATAACTTGTGAGCAGTTGACTTTGATATTATATTTGATAATACTTCTGATTTTTTTCTCCTTCTGTAATCTTGGTAAATATTAATTTATTAATAAGTCGATTTTTCATTGTTAGAACCATATTATTACGTTTTCATATTAAATCTTTTTGAACGAAAACATGTTTTTCCTTTCATTTTTCTTCCCATAAACACATATATTAACAATATATATTTTTTATTGTATTCTGGTCATCGTACAGTTTTTTTTTAAACAGCGTATTCATGTACTTAAATTTATAGCCATAGTATTCATTAAAATTGTCCAAGTTGTGATAACAGTAGGCGGAGTACAATGGCTACATTTTGCAGCAATAATAACATACTTTAACAAAGCAACATAGACGATTGTTAAAGGTTATCATTCAAAGAGACGCAAGACCTGACCCGAGAGTTGACAAAAAAGATGGAAAAAGAAAATTATCAAGTTAACAAAGTATACTGCAACTCAATACAGATTCAGAATGAGGCATGTAACTAAATACATGAAAGATATAAGATTTAATATTGGATAGTTTAACATAATGAATGTATTTTATAATTCAATGAACTACTTATAACTAAGATTAGATAAAGATTTGCAAAGGATAATTTGACGAGAATAACAAAAGCTTGATAGAATATTTTTAGCATGCAGAATCAAAAGAATCAAATGATGAAAGAAGAGTGCAAGAGGAAAAATACTGTAGGATTAGAATGGTTAACGAAGAGAAAAAGGGAAACAAGAAGAAAGATAATGAAGAAAAGTATTCACAGCAATCAAATACAATATTTGGACTTTGTGCTATTTGTCATCTTGCTGCTGAGAATATGAACACCACTTTTCATCAAAATATTCCTTGTTCTGAAGAGCACGTTTTGTGCCAACACTGTATTCAACAATTTACTATTCCATCAGGTGGTTTAAAGTAGACTTTTGCAAAACCTATTGTAATTATATATTCTTTTATTATATTAATATTATAAATTGATTAAATTAGTCTTAGAGAACTTGTGAATACAAGGCATAAAAGTTTCAGATTATGATTGCATATTACAGATTCAGGTTGTATTCTTTGCCAAGCTCAAATTCAACATTCAAATTTAAGTTTGTCCCAAGAAAGCAACACTAGTTTAAATTCCATATATATTTGTCCAAGAAAAATGCAAGTTCCACGTCAACAACCAGAGTGTCATGTTAGATATCACCAATCTGAACAAGCTTATATTAAATCTAGGAATCAAAATTATTCGACACCAATAACAAATACAGAAAAAACCACATGGGGATGTTATAATGTTGACGATTCTGAGGACAACATTCATTGCGACACAGTTAAAGATCAAAGCAATATTCGAGAAGAAAAAGACGTCAATGACAGTAAACAAAGACAACATAGTAATTGTAATCTATATAAAAAAGGAAACCCGGACTTTTACATATCTGAGACTAAACTTAATGGGCAAATTACAGCAGAATGTTCTCGCAGACCAATCCGATGTCCACGAATTGATTGCGCTATAAATGTTGCTTTTTCAGCATTAACACATCATTTTGTTTTTGATCATCCAGAAATACCCATTTTGAATGTGGAACCAGGCATTAAAAGTACACTGATTGTTAGTTTCAATGCTTTATCTCTGAATTCTAGTCGATGTCTTGCTCTTCTTTTAGTTTCTGGTAAACTCTCGTAAGTATAGCTTATACCTAGCTGATACCACATATGTATATGTACATCTTATACGTTCCTTAAACATATCTTCATAATAAGAGATCCTGTTGCAAGACTATTTAACAGCAGTCAAATTAATCCAAAGTTCCGGAATCGATTGCCATTACCAATATTAGCTGCTCGATTACATTCAACAGATCAATGTAACAAAATTAATTACTGCGAGAAAAGCATAATTATTGCCTGGGTTGCTGGATTAGATATTGGTAACACTACAGAGAAACTTCTATGTAGTATTCAGGTATATTCATCAAACATATTCAATTAGACATGTAGTTAAATCTATATACATGATATACGATATGAATATAATAAAAAATGTACTATTTCCAAAACAGGCTGTAGATAAGTTTAATGCTGAAGGCTTACGTTCCCTGACATACACAGGTCCAGTGAATTCATTAAGAACAGCCCAATGTCCTCGAGATATTTTGTCAACAGGTGATTGTATAGTCCTGCACGAAGGTCTCCTTCGTCATATTACATCCGATTGTGCTACACTCAATGTTAATGTTACTGTACATTAACTATATTATCAAAAAATATAAATGGTAAACTTAATAAAAGTTCTCACTAATAATAACGTTAGTAAAAGTACTTACACAGAGATAATTCTCATGTTGTATCCACATGGCTGAGTATTGTTTAAAATGCAGTATTATATAAAAGTACTTTATTGGTTGAATATATGCATAAAATGCAAGATACATAAGATTATAGTTTGTATCATAAGCTTGTCATAGCAGGAGGACGGGCATATGCTTTTGGAATGAAGCCATATTTGCGTGTCTTAGGTGCATATGCCCATAACCAGCCATCCACAGTTTGATTTCCCAAATCTGCATAAATCCAGTCAGCTCTTCTTACTGACAAATCATCTGGCGCCTGCGCCTTGTAATCGTAAAGTACAACTAATTCAGTCCCATTAGTTTCATCTCGAAAATCTCGTAAACCTTTTTGTTGTAACGACTCATTTCCTGGTATAGTGCTATTACCTTTCCCTGTGTGTTATATATTGCAAAAATTAATTTTTTTTCTAGCGCAAACATTCAATTTGTTCACACTTTAATATATTAGAGATCGAACGAACTTACCTAAACTATGTGTTTCTGCAGACGTTGTAGCTACAGTAGTAGTAGTGGTAGTTGTACTAGTTGTTGTTGCATAAGAATGAAGAACATGTCCTGGATATACAAATCCAGATGGTACAAATCCTTCGTTGCCATCACAGTGTCTAAGTACCCAGAACCAGTCAGGATCGTCTCGATTGAGCACAGTCACAAATTCTCCTCTTTCTACGCTAACATCATTTTCATCTCTAGCGACAAAAGTATAAAGTACAATATATCTTCCAGCTGATGGATCCTATGACATATTTATAAAGTTTCAGTTGATTCGATTCGTTTACATTATAGATAGGAGATTATAATACTTGTATATTTACTTTAAAAAAAGGGTGTACATCTGGCTGAGAAGATATAGTTTGTATGGAATTTTGTGATTGTGTAATATTAGATCTATTAACATTTGTGTCAGCTGTAGTCACATTACGAGCATAACTTTCACAGTCTGATGCAGATCCTGTATCAGTTTGTTGTGCATCAACTGTTTGCGAACGACCTGTACCAGCAAAATCACAATCAGTCTCATTAGACCTTGGTAGTTTCTTTTTCACATTGTTCATAAGAGTAGCAAGTGTTAATTCAGCAAGCTGCGATGTGTAAGGTGCACAATATGAATGTGGTACAAAGCCTTCCATACGAGTATCAGCTGCTATTACATACACCCAATCATTCTCTCTATACAAAACATTTACAACCTAGAACACATGCAGAAAATGAACAAAACAATACCATCAAAGAATGCATTTTACATTCAACATTAAACAGAATGAAATTAAATGTAACTTTATGAAACATAAAGCGAATTATAAAAAGGTACAATAAAACGAACCACATAAAGAGTTATTTACATTTTCTTTAAGCAGTATAGAATGAAAAAACTAACCTGGCCACGTTTCACTTGAAGTTCATCATCAACGCAGGGCATAAAGTCGTGGACAATGACCATTTTACTATCTGGTGAAAGTCCATTCTCTTTTTCAATACCTACTCTAACTAAAGTTTCAATACTAGCACTTCCTGTTATACGACCAGGCGGCAATGGCACTTTGGTTCCTAAACCCAATCCCGTACCACCTCCTCCAACACAATCTTTCTCCAAATTAAAATTATGTACTCCAGCTATATTATAGAAAATTATATCTAAATTATACAGTTATACTATCTCTAGTATTCTGTCTATGAAAAATGTTTCTTTTTCAGACAAGGATTTTAACAGAGGAAACTTCGGGCTTTTCAAAGTAGGAAGAACTGTTATAATACTTTCTATCATAGGATAAATAGAAAAGTATAGCGTATTATGCAGAAAATATAACTGTAGTTTCACAATATCTCAGAAATGTTCATCTACGAGCAAAACCTTGTCATTTCGAATCGAATACTTTTTGTTTAACATTTCTTCCGTTTTCCAATAGGTATATAAAAGATTTTCATACTTTTAAATGTTGATCTTATTTTATAAAAAATGACAGTAGAAACATGAATCACTCGGCATACGTAATACGTACGGGAATATTAAGTATACGCGACAGTTTAAGTTCGAATAAAAACAAATTTCTTGAAAACCATAAAGTAATGATTTTTTACTCACGTTTCTTTTTCTTTCCTCGCCGTATACGCACTGGGCATAAAAAAGCCATTCTGTTCCCTCAAAGTTGCCTTAAAATCACACTTCCAAAACATGAATCGTTAAATGTCAAAAATTCACTGTGGCCAGACACAACATAACAGAAGTGCAAATATTTTAAACATGCTAATAAACGTTATACAGGTCTTCCGTGTGTAAATAGTAAAGTTTAACTAAAAATATTTAAGGTATTTTACATCGAAGAATATATAAATATACTAAGAGTATAACGGTAAAGTCTCGAACCAGAAATCTAATTAGTCTTTCGTTCTCCTAAAGGATTTTGGATGAAACTGGAATTCAGGCACTTATAGTGGTGAATGCAACAGGTAGACGGCGCTTTAGCGATACACGAACGTAATGCAGGTATATAGACTTATTTCGTGTGATTGCATGTGTGCACGGTGTACCATATAAAACATACAATCACACAAGTTAACTTGTTTGACAATATTCTTTCCTTTTTCGTTTAAAATATCCTTATTACAGCTACTAACAATGCAAAATAACAACTTTTTAAATATTATTTAATTCAGAGTTTCTGAATCCCAAAATGGATTAATATATTATATTATATAATTCAAAAATTTAATTAATATTGTAACTTTAAGTAAGATATACATAAAAGATATTATATACTTAATGATTTACCTACGAAAGAAACTTACGGACAGGTGCCGTGTTTCATATATATATTATTCAACAAAAGTAAAACACATACGAGAAAGAAAAATAAAAAAATACGATTGTCACATATGTATAATATATAAATAACATTTTCTTTTTTAAATATACACTGTCATGTAGAAGCAATGCAATAATATGGAAAAATCTTATTTAATCGAAATGTCGTTTATTATCTCAATTAATATAAATGACGATAATAGCCTTATCTATAACAGTTTCCGTCATATACATTTAACAATGAGTATTTTTTTGGAAAATAATTATATGTACATTTACTCTACAATTATACCAAAGATCAATCAGATCACTACTGGAACTACTTAATATCCATTGTTATATATATCGATCCATAAATAATATGGAATTCGTCGTTCGAATATAAATATTCGATTATACAAAATTCAGAATAACGTTCAAGCGATTAGAAAATTGTTTATTGTTAAATCGTTCTAAATCGCTCCTTCGTTTATCGTCAGAGAATATTCAAAAGTTCAACGCTATAATATAAGTACGTTTATCAGGGACATGGACTTATACAGGTTCTTGAGATTCTAATGGTAAAACATTTTCGAAATTCTTATAAATAGAATTTAGAATACCGGAGAAGTCGTCCATATATTCGTTTCTTTCTTTTGTTTCTTTTTTGTAAAGTATACAAAGTTCAAATGAAAGGTTAAATTTTGTACTTTCATATTGCACTTGTTTTATGTTATTTTTAATGACACGCTTCGTTTCTTAAAAATATCTCTGTGTTATTATGACACACATTTATTCGAAATCTATTATGCCATTAATCGTGGAATAAGTGTGTTTATGATTAAGAAAATAAACTATTGATAGTGTGCTTGAGAGGATGTAAATCCCCCGGCTCTCTCTAGACACACTAGATTATTGATAGTAGAAATATACGGTACCACGTCCCCGGTAAATTATTTGTTATTTATCTCATCGACGAATTAAATTTATGATAATTCAAACAAAGGTCTCGAACTCGTATTCGGAAGAACGCCTACTACTTATACACAACTCTGTCGAGACCATAATATATGTGTAATAGATAAGTTATGTATTATTCATACATAAATTCATACACGAAGCAACGTATTGAAATTACCTAATTATATGAAACTATTTGCATTGAACGATCCTTTATTGCGTAACAAACGTCTTATCAATAGTTTATTTTCTTGAATTTCGATCCATGAACGCGACAGAACAAATAATAGACCTCAAAACTCGTTCGATTAGTATTTCATTTTTCTACTTCCAACACAAATAAAGAAACCTATATTATAGTCTACTACTCGAAATGAAAATCGAACGAGTTTTTGAATATTAATGTATTAATTACACGCATATTAAATGCGCTTCTCTCAAATATCGAATGTACATATTCATAATAACGTATGCAATAGTTAATACATTTAGCTACTGCACACGACTCTTCGTTTTTCAAAGTTAAAATAAATATATTATAACAATGATTTCCTCTTATTTATGAAGTACTCGGTAACATTATTTTGATGAATCACACCTTAATCAAGTAAAAGCCAATTAGCGAATTGTTATTTATTCGAACGAACGAAATCCACATCAAGACGTCGCAATATCGTGACATAAATGTTAATAAAGTCAGACGTCGCATATTGTGTATTTATTTGTAATTTCCCATTTTAACTTAATACATCACCCATTCGAAATTAAAATACATCTTTAGTCATGGCAGTTACATGATTCATTGAAACTTCATATGCAGATCTCAAATATATTGAAAAACCGAGTTTTATGCAATTCATATATGATACTATTTTACGACATACTCTAGATACCTATAATAAACTGAGAGTGTATGAAAATCATAAATTATTACATTCTTAACCGTAGGTGGGATGCTTATAATATTACAACAATATGATGTAACGTATATATGTCATATGTATTGACCAAATGTTATACGAAGTATAATAGTGAATGCATTTATCTTATATAATCCATTATATCATACACCTTCAATTTCTTCATCTAACAGATTGCTTTGAAAATTTATCGTTCACTTTTATTTAAAAAGCTAGTGTTGCGAATAATAAAATTGAAAATGGAAATTTCTTATGCCTTGTGCTTTGATGTGATACAAGAATTACTGGCACTCTTGTTATGTTAGAAAAATGTATATGATAAGAGATCTTCGAAGCAGTCTCGAAATATATGTGTATGTATGTTTCAAATACACAAATGTATAACTAACTGGTTTCACTATAGTATGTAAATATGTGTAGGATATATATCCTATTTCTAGTATGTATCCAATACAAAAAGCTTTTGAAGCTTATAAAACAACCTTTCCAATATATTTTAAATCGTTCAAATACTTTCTGCACGTGGAATTTTTAACATATTTCCAAAAAAACAATATAATATCTGAGATACAATTTTTCAAAAATTGCTCTCCAACAGAAGGAATTTACGTTTAGATTATACTTTTTTCATATATTGCAAGATAAAACGAGCAAAACAATGACAAAAAATTTAACAAAATAAAGGAGTACATGAAATTACAAAAAAATGGAAGTTAAAAAAAAGTGTATTCGAGATATATACAAATATGTATATTAGATAAATATTTATATATATCTTCATATTTATGTTATCTTACTCTTAAACATCTAGTGCGTATCTAGGTATATCTCTAAATCAGTGTTGATTTTTCATAAATATTTCAAAAAATGTATTTTTCTATTATTGCATGTACACACCATAATAATGAGCAGAAAGAAGAATAGTGGTCAATAAAAGGTAAAATTGTGCTTATAATTTTGCTCCACAATCCCTTAGAAATATCAATTACATTCTTATTATAAAACTTAATTTCCAATTATGTAAAATTATTCTCAATAAATCACATTTAAAATTTCACGGCCCACAGGTTTAAATATTGTTCAAATTTTAAATAAAACTAAAATGATATGTAGATGCTATGTCTCAAATAAATATTAATACCAAAAAATATAAATCATTCTATATAACCACCTCATTGTGGAAATTTTATACTCTACAGTATTTTTGTCAAAAATTAAAAATCATTAATAAAATAAGTATTACGTGGGGATATTATACAATATTGCAAAAAGAAACACAAGAAAAGTACACATATCGCGATTCCGTGCGCCTTTAATAAAATAACATTCATCCCATTCTTATTCAAATTGTTCACAATACAATAAATTTAATTTTATTGTAATTGGAATTAGCTATTTGTCACAAAATAGTGTAAGAAGTATTAGTATATACAAAAAGTCACCATACTTTTTAAAATATAAGTTAAATTTTCGCGATTCCCTGTAATATCACTCAAATATTTTTAATTTTTAAATAATTAACTTATTTTATGTGCAATTAATCGAATTGAGTTTATTAACTAGAAATAAAATTTCACTTGTATTGGACGCTATATAGATAATAAAAACAAAACAAAATCAATGTGTTTAATATTATGGTATAGTACGAACTGCTGAAATACACCTAGATTTATGCTTAGAACATTCCTAATATAACAATATAGCACCTAAAGGTTTTTTGTACTTTAGCAATATTTTGCATGATAATGCTATTAATATAAACATACACGTATGTTACTTGAATGTATTTACATTATGCAATCATGACTATAAAAAGTAAATGGAAAGCAATCTAATCTCTTGTTTTCTGATCATTGTTTAATTCGTTAGTTAAACAAGTGATCATAAAAATCTTTGTGGTGTGAATATTTAATATGCATGAAAAACTTACTTAATGATCGTTTATGTATAACTATTAAATGGCATGGTAAATTCTGGTTAACTTATGTTGCTTTTCCATATATTACAATATCTACATTCGATTTTACTCAAAAATTGATACAATGAAGTACGATTACAATAAAATTTGAAATCAAATTTTACAATGTTGAAGGCTTTCTATGTATCACATAAACCTAAACAGATTTTTATTCATTTAGAATTTTATCATTATTAGTAGATCTAATACTAAATTTAATGCACGCCTATCTGGCCAAAAGATAAGCGATGCAAAAAATTGCTGAGCAGTTTTGTAAGGTCGTTCCATAAGTTCGTGCTGCTTATTGTTCTACTATTTAAATTAATATATGAAGCATACCTTTAAAGTTTACGAAAAAATGTAATCACCCTCTGGTTCTACAACCTCTTCCCATCTTTTAAGTAAAGATATTATACCGTCACTGTAAATTTTTTTGGTTTTTCGTTAAAATATTGTTCAATGTCTGTTTTTATGACTTCGACGTTATCAAATTTTTTCCGATGGAGCAATGTCTGGAGAATATGGTGGATGAAATAAAAGTTGCCAACCGAATTCACGTAATCTTTTTTGCAAGGAAAGATATGCACGTTACTACGTGATTGCGGCGGTTCCATTCTATGAGCTGGTGCGGCATCCATACATCCAGCTTTGTTACCATTCCCATTTTCTTTAAGTGTCTATGGACAAATGATTCAGACATCTATTAATCTGATAAACTTCGCCTTTCATCCACTAGATTACGAATTTTGTCCTTGTCTACTTCGGTTGGACGTCCAAAATCTGGTTGATCTTCAAGATAAAAATTTCCCTTACTAAATCGATCAAACCATTTTCTGCACGTACGGAGTGATAAAACACCTTCTTTCCGTAAACGGCACAAATATTATTTGCAGCAACTGTTGCTGTATTTCCTTTGGGAAACTCATACAGCATAAGATGCCGAAAATCAATACGCGTCTTACTCATGGTTTTTCACTATGTAAAAGACGAAAGGCTTGCTGTTTACTAACTGTTTCTTTCGAGTGACTTCTATAGACTGAATTCGATCATTAAACTCTAATCCCTTCGGTCACTTATCGCCCTATGTTTATACAACATGCGTTAAGATTAGTGCAGACGGCAAGGTCTCCGGCTGCGAATCATTTGGCCCTTTTTTTTGAGAATGAGGATAAAACGGCGTACCGTGAATACATCTCACCCGGGACAGCCAATGGGCTGCCCCCCCCCTCTCCTACTAGCTAATTGGCCCAAAATAAGGCTTCTCCAGGGACCTACTGCCCGCATTAACTCCTGGAGAAGGCGGCTTCGGGCTATAAATACGCCTGTTCTTTTCATATCTGCGAATCATTTGGCCCTGGATCGAATAAACATATCCGCGGCACGAACTTATGGGACGACCTAATATTAAACAATTTAAAAAACTCTAATCATTGATTTTATTCTTTACTAACTGCTAGAATAACAGATTCAGACTCTTTATTATTTGATGGTATTATAGCTTCCGTTTCTTCACTACCTTCTGTACTGTCTGCTGCGCTTGCATTTGCTGGTTCCTCCTTTTTATCACCACCATTAGATGATTGTAGTTGCTGTTGCATTTGCAATTGATCGCGCAATCGAGATATTTCGCGTGCATCCGAACGCCGATGATGTCGCAACTGTGCATTCTCTGAAACTATACGCCGTGCTAGCTCCAGGACATCTTGTGGTACTTCTAAAGCCACTAATCTATCTTCTAAATCTATTGCTGTTGTTCCTTCTGAGTCAGAATCACTTTCCAGCGCGGAGGTACCAATGTCAGTTGAAGGTGGTTCTATGTTTACTGTAGAAGATGTTACCGCAGTACTACTCTCTTCTTCTTCGCCGACTTCATTTTTAATCTTTTGTGGCAATTCTTTCTGATTGCTTTCAGGTGTACATGAAGGGAATGCAGAATAAGTGCCAGGACCAGATCCAGAACTAGGAGATGTTTTCTCGAGTTTCACACTGTCTGGCGGAGGTTCTTTCTTATCTCTCTCATTCGGGCTTGATAAGTGATGATTATAACGTTTGTGTTCATGGTGATGCCGTCGCTGATGATGAGCAGAGGGTGGAAGTACTACAGGCACTGATGGTGCAGGTATAGGTGCTAAGGCTACATTTGGTTGAAAATGTGGTTCAAAACGTTTGCATTCAGAGAGAGGAACTACGCGTTCTGGATGTTGCAGTACAGGTGGACCTCGACTTAGGTATGCAGGCACCAACGATGAACTGTTTACAGAAAAAAATTATATATTTATTACACAACCTATTGCTTCCTTACTTTAACTCTCATCCGTCCCTCGTGTCAATTTGATATATGTTTCATGTAAAGGATAATATTATTCTGTCATTTGTAGAACAACTCATCTGAAACTTTGTGGCTTTTATTTTTGTAACTATAAAATATATATATTTAGCATATTATTGTTCATAGCAGAACATGTGACAAAAAATGTCATAACATTTGTTACCAAAAGGGCCCTGGAGTGTTAATCTGACACACATCATTTTCAAATTTTTTCAAGTTTTTTCAAGTCCTTTGACAGCTAGTCTGTTGTTTTGTAATTGTTACATAAAAATGTATAAATTTGAATATCAAAATTTGGCATGAACTTGAACAAGAGAAGAAGAAACGTTACATATTCTCCTCGCTGTTAGTCAAAACTAAGAACAATAAGATCGAAACAAAGCAAAGTCGAACATGTACGAACGAGCAATATATTGTGTACATATTTATTCTTAATTCTCAATAAAATAATTAGCAAAGTGAACTATTTCTCGATTCATTTCATTTGATCTTTTACCATTGTGTTTATTCAACGTATGAGGGACACATTAAATTGCAAAAATGAGGGACAGATCAGGGTTAAATATATATTCAATGCTTTTCCTTACCTATCTTTGTGCTTGCAAGTACTTGTAGTATTCCAAGGTCTAAAAGCTGATGCCCCTCTAGCTGCTAATTCAAAAACTGCCCATTGCATTTGTAGATATGGATCAGTTGCATTAGCTACCTGTGATACAGGATGATATAAGCCTAAGCCACTTCCATTATATATTCCTGGACATTCGTCTCTCGTTACATCTCTTCTAATTCGTTTAGCCAATTTTTCAGAATCATGGCGCAACTGGAAAAGGATTCTTTATTTTCTTCTTCTATTTGTATTTTAATATACAATCAGCATTAATTAAGCAGTAAAATTGGAAAATCTTATTGAATATGAATATTTCAAAGAAATAATATATAATGTACAATACCTCTGACTTTCGCTTAGAACCCAATATCAGATGTTTCTCTTTCAATTCTCGAAATGTATTCAGCGATTTATTATAATTTTCTTGTTCCGGTGAGAGTAACAGGTATGATCTCCAATTTGCAGAATCGAAACCCCAATGACAAGTACGATTTTCAAGAGATCTATGAGCGTGTCTAACAAAACATTGAGGTGAAAATTGGCAGCCACATTCGATACATTCTATACACACTGAATCGTCGGATTCGAACAAATTTGCATCAAAAATGCCTTTACATTTCCCAAAACACTCGTGATATACTTTAAATTTGACAATAGCTTCTTTGTCGCTATCACTTTTAGTAGAAACTTTCTTCTCGGTGTTATCCTCATTCTGACCAATTCTAGAGAGGTCGCACGATTCTGTCCTTAAAAGCAAAGCACTGACAAGCCTTTCGGCATCGGTTTGAGTAATAAGGCCACAGGAAGGAGCATTACGCGGCAAAATTCCTGAATGTTTTAGTTCCTCTAACTGATCTCTTGTACATCGTGAGCAATAAATTTGTAATTCATCGCACACTTGATTGATCTGTTGAAGTGAGAAATCTTGCAGCACTGTGTTTAAAATCTGTGGTAAACATAACCTCCTTTCACCTCCTACCACAAAACAAGATATCCTTTCACCCTCCAAAACAGTCTCGCACCTTTCGGAACAACTTTGATCGGGCGCAGTTAAAATTGGAATTTGAAATTCCAATTCTCTTTTCTCACAAACATTTTTCGAGCGTTCTAATTGAGGATCCTCGTCAGAATCTTCGAGCGGTTGGTCCGTCCTCCGAACTTTACACGGGATGAGGGGTGTCACTGTTAAATTATTATCTTTTTCTATATCTTTCGTGGAGACTTGCTCGAATGCTGAATCAATGACACAATTACTCGATCGACTCGAAGGGGAGTAACAAGGTGCCTGATCTTGTAATAGGCTCTTGCAGTCCATACCAAGCAAGGCCGAGCTCGGACCCTGTAAGCTTTTCACAGCGGATAGCTGATATGTCTTTAAGACGGTCTTTAATTGCGGGCTGTACGATTGACTGTTTGTATTGCCAGGCAATAGGGTCTCCATTATTCGTCTCGCGTGTACAAAGATTCAACAAGATAGCGAGCTCGTTCGTTGCATGAAATCTTCGAGACAGCTCGTGACATACCACGCTCGTCCGTCCGATCCGTAACATAGGCGTATTTACCACCTACAATATACAAAACCTACACGCGTTCACTTTTGCACTACTTAATTCAACACTCGTGTCATTCATAGTAGTCCGCATTTGCGATCACGGGCTGATAAATAGCACTAGTGACCAACCATACGATGTGTTGATCTCAGATGATGCACTGTAACATCCAGTCGCTTCTCCTTTGGCACGCGAGAGAGTACACGCTTAACCCGTTCATATATGTCTTTCTCGAAGTCTGTTCCCCTTGCCGTAATATTATATTCAACACAAAGATCCCGACTATATCTATTATCCACAGTCTATTGTCCATCGCAACGTCGCTTCCATGCACATGATAATTCGTACTTGTAGAACGAATGTGTGTGTATACAGATAGATATATATATATATATATATATATATATATATATATGTCTGTGTGTGTATATATATATATATATATATACTTTGAAAAAAACGAAAAAAAATGATATAGCCTCCACTGTAAACGAACCCGCAGTCGTCGAGATGGTTTAATTCCTTTCGATTTCACATTTGTCCACTTTTGTTTGTCCACGGATCTTCCTTTACAGCTCGCAATCGGTTCTTCTCTTTTTACTTCTCGTCGATTTTCTTCGCATATTTCTCCATTTATTGTTTTATTACAGTGCAAGAAATCCCTTCGGTTTTAAGCATATCCATTGTTTCGCGATCTTCGTTATCACTGCCGTCGTTTCTATCGTCGATGCTTTCGGTATTATCGTTACTACCGTCGCTACCGTCGCTATCACGATCGCCACCGCGACCGCCATTCGACCGTCACCGCCACCGCCACCGCCACCGCCACCGCCGCCGCCACAGTTATTTCTACCACCACTGTCCCTGCCACCGCCGTCACAGTCGCCGCCACCGTCGTCGTCGTCTTCGTCTTCGTCGTCGTCGTCGTAGTCTTCTTCACTGTCACTACCACCCGACACGACCGACACTATTATCGTCCTTCGCGACGATGTACGAGGATAAATAGTTAATCACACTATTTATTCAAGTAATCATGAAACCGATGACATGTTCGATCGATGAACATTATGAATGGCATCGTCAGACAACGGATTGACTTAACGCATCGCGACCAACTGACGTATCGATCGCACGCGAACTCGGAAAGGAAGAACTGCTCAAAAAGATACGCATATTTTCTGATCGCGTTGCACGTTGTTTGGTCACAGGCAACGCGAGGCCCCGCAAAATATCCACAACTCGGCCATCCAATGTTAACGCCGTGATATTTACACAAACCAAATATACTAGTGCGTTTTCGTAGCAAGACGTTTCGTCGATTGCATGCGTGTATTCTCCTTCCCTCCCTCCACCCTTCCTCTCCCTCCACTAGTGTCTTTTTTCTGGTACAAATACTCTCCACCTTGCTTTTTTTTGCACACATACACTACACACACACACACGCGCGTACACTATAATCCTGCGCGTATGTAAACACAAGGAGGTCTCGTCGTGGGATCCTTAAAGTGGACGTAGATCATTGTACACTTTTGTAAACGCACGGAGCATCACACTCTTAATTACAGAGAATTTTCTATCTGCCTGTGTTGTATGCATGGAACCGCCTCTCTCGCTCATGTCTTCGGCTCGGATGGCATAGAACTATCGTAAATTTTGCGCGTCTTCGATCTCTTTCACAAGTGTCACGTCGTCGATCGAAGTTCACTATACCCCTTTTTAACACCGCAACGTCCACCGAGCCAGCATTATGCCTAGCCTCCTACCGTGCTTCTCTGTCTACTACTTTAACAGCTTTGTCTCTATCGTATTCTCGACCAGTGTGGTGACACGCGCGCACATACACACATATATATGCATGTGTGTATATATATATATATGCACGTTACAGATCTCGCGTAACCACGTTCGCTTCCGAAAGATGTGGAATGGTTGAGTGTTGAGTCTGCGTATCTACTGATCATAGCATAGTGTCAGTCTGGTCGGACGACGACAGCACTGCTGGTGATGGTGGAACGGCTGACATGAGTACAATATTTTCTCGTTACGAGTTCGATTTATCCTCCACGTTATAAACTCGCTACTATCCCTACCAGTTTGGATTGTATACAAACAACGCCAGACTATTTATTTCTCACGCGGCTACTGCAAAACTAAAGCGATAAGCCACCGGCGACTATTCGTTTGTAAGCTCGTCACCGGTAACGAACCGCAAGTCTATAACGTAAATACTGTATTTAATCACGTGATCTTCCCGTCAAAACAGCCTACATTCCCTCTACACCCACATTGACAGAGCGCGCACCTAATTCCACGTTCATTGCCAGGGCAAGTTTACGTTGCGCATGTTAGGCTACCGCCGTGGCGGTGATGATTTATTTTGATTTTCTTTAAAGAAGCGACAAAAGACAGTATTTTCGTTAGTCTATCTCGAAAGTGTTATTTTAATCTTGTCCAAAAATATCTCGGAATCTTATAGGCTTATCCATGTATTAATTCGTATACATTCGCACATAACAACAATATCATTCTTATTTTGATACGCCTTATCAGAAATGATAACTGAAGACAAATTATGTTTATTAAACAATTTCTTTTGTTTCGAACTCGTGATTGTAACGTGACATATGCACAAAATACATATAGTAAATAATTAAAGAATTGAAGTAATCATTACTAAAAATATGTTTATTACAAATTAATTACATTATTTATTAATTACATTATTTACATTTATTATATTAAAAAAAGAATTATTGTACATATGTTCTATTTTGGTTTTTTCACCTTTCGTTTGTCCTTTTTCTTATGTTTCTTTTTGCTCTCTTTTATAGTCTGTTTTTTTCTTCGATCTTTCTTTGATCTTTTCTTTCTTTTAGTTTCCTCTTCTTCCGAAGAAAAGTCAGAGTCACTTGAATTACTAGATGAAGAAGACGAAGATGAGGACGATGGCGATGTACTTGTACTAGACGGGGAGGATTCATTAGATGCGCTTTCAGCTTTTTCTTCCGTTATAGGTACTATTGCTGGTTTTGGATGAGTTTTCAAATGTTCTCGTAAATCGTCTGTAAGTCCACCCAAACCAATTGATGTGAAAAAATTTATAGCAAATCGAGTATTTTTTGGATCATCTCTGGGAAATAATCCTTCGAATGCTTCTTGTAATGTAACATCTTTAACACGTTGATTAAGCTTAGATAATCCCATGTATTCTGAAAGTTCTTGGAATAAGATTTTGATAAATATCCTGTTAGAACTGGTCGTGTCGTCCTCGGTCAATTTTATACAAGAAAGTACCTCCCACGAAATAGAATCGGTGAATAATAAATGAGCAAAAAACTTTGACACGTTACGTAACTTATTTGTATCTAAACGATGTATTGTATGGTATGAATCTCGAAAAATTTGTTCAAATGGAGTAACATACATCTTGTTAATGGCACAAAATCGACCTGCTAATAGACCAAAAAATTTTTCATACGTTCTCATCTCTGCACAGCAATCTAAGAACATATGACAGAGTTCTGTTTCCTGTCCAGGTTTCAGTTGCATTTTCATCAATTTGTGTGCACATTCTTCAAAGTCTAAAGACGAGTGAATCGTCAAATATATTGTTCTTCTTAGAGCTGTTAGATTTGTTTCAGTATTATCTACAATAACGTCTTCTTTCCCTTCCATTACAGCAGTGCTGCTATCTTCATCTGAACTATCATCTTCATCATCTTCTTCGCTTTCAGATCCACTAACGTCTGAACCTAATATTTCTTTACTTAATTGTTTATATTTATCTTCGTTAGTAACATACTCTGCGTCAAACTTGAAAACATTCAGTATATCCTGAGAATCGGTTGCTTCGTCTAATGTCACTAGATGTGTAAACTGATTTTCTTCTTCAACGAGATCAAGCTCTTCTGGAACTGCCTCGTGATCTTTAAACCCATCTTTTCGAACTTGAAACATGACTTCTATCATGTACTGAACTCTTTTGTCTAATTGACCTTCATGTAATATGTTTCGTAACATTTCAAATATAGCTTCAATGCCTTTCCTAGTAACTTCAGTCAGTTTCATACCACATTCTTTCAAAAATGCAATGGCTACTTCAATGGAATCATCTGTTGGTGTTTCTACTAGTAATGTTAATGTTTCTAATGCTAATATCTCATGAGCTACTCTTTGATTTACTAAATGTGCTATGAATGTTCCTGACGAAATACAAAGAGGCTTATCATTCCTTCTAAACCCACGTTTAAATTGTATTACAAGACGTTTTAATATTAATTCTCCAATATTAGGAAATTTAGAATTGATGATCGCAGTAAGAGCCGCATAAACAGCAGTAAACGTTGGAGATGCTGCTTGAGCTTGAATTATAGATCGAGCGAGCAGACCTCTACCTCTGACAATATTTTCTTTCAGAAGCTCTCGAGTTATAAGTCCTATATTACTAACATTAACTTTATTAATGTAGCCATGGATAGATTTCTTCAAAGCTTCCCATGCAATACGTTGATATGCAGCTCCTGATTTATCAGTGATTTCTGCTTGCATCATTTTTAATTTTGCAGGTGGAATATATGCACCTCCAGTTCGTGATGTAATTAAATCAACTGTTCGCTTTTGTCTTTCTGTTACCACATTAGAGCTATTCTTTCCTTCTCTTGTCTCCATGGTTTTGTTTGTTACTTTGTCTTTTTCTTCTTTCCTTTTATTTTCTTTTTCATAATCTCTCGACCTTTTCATATCACGTCGTCCATGATATCGTTCGTCTGTAGACGATTCTTCATAATCATGATTTCTTTTATAATGATCGTTCCTTTTACTGCTTCTGTCGCTATGGTGATGGCGATCTCTTAAACGATGACTTTGGCGTTCATAGTCATCTCTATGACTTTGACGTTCATAGTCATCTCTGTGACTTTGACGCTCATAGTCATCTCTGTGACTTTTACGCTCATAGCCATCTCTGTGACTTTGACGCTCGTAGTCATCTCTATGACTTTGACGCTCATAGTCATCTCTGTAACTTTGGCGGTCATAATCATCACAATGATTTTGGCGTTCAGAGTCATCTCGATCACTTTTAGAATGTGATCTCTTCATCTTGTTACTGAAATTTTGAAACAATAGTGTTAAATTTTCAACAACAATTAAAGTAAATGGTAATATTCTTATTTTATTTTATTTGATTAGTAAAATCAAAACAATCTTTTTAACCTTTATTAGTGACCAGAGAAGTAGAAGCTAAGTATCACAAAACGTCAACTTACAGAGGTGCTTTGTCGGAACACCTCTAAAATACACTGTGATCACAGTGTAAGTATAACTCTGGTATAGCTTATTATGTGCCTTTATGTGGATAGAATATAGGTAGAAAAGGATAGAATATAGAATTCGACAGAATTTAGTACAATTTTTATTTATATGTGATCTGCAAAGGCTACTTCTACTGAAAATAAGATTCTATTTTGTTGCACTTTCTTAAATTTCGTCTACAAAAATTGAAAATTGCATAAACATCCGCAGTCTATTCATGAGTAAAACATATTTATTCATCAGGCTTCCAATGTAGGGTAACCTCCAATTTTTATTCATCACTGATTATAACCTAAAAGATAAATATTGAAGACTTATTTATAAAAGTCAATGTACAATTTTGAATGCTACTCCTTACCACTAGTTACTGAAGTCCAGGAATTGCAAATATGTCTCAAATATCCTTCAACCAGCTCATGTTGCAAAATACAAATGACACTGGTTTACACACGATTGCACACGATGCAAACTGATGCAAATGCAAACCCACTGAAACCCACACAGTGATGAGATGATGAGATATCGGACGGTTTCTTCGCGTATGCGCGACGATTTTGGCATCAGTAAAGTAAAAAGTTTGGCTAAACTGGGGTACCTTGGTCACCCTGCATAATTGCGCAAAATTTGTTGTTGAAATATTAATAATAATTTACCAAAAATTAGTAGCATGCTTGTCTCGTCATCTCGTCCTGGATTCTTCCGGTACTTTCCCGCCAATAATAGTGTCCCAATAATTAAACCACAATGTATATGTATAGATATGATACTGCCTCCGAACGCACATGTAACATGTGACGCGCATACGCGAAAAAAACCGTTCACAGCCCATTCTTGAACCCATGTATACATATAAAAGTCATAAAGACAACCCAGAACAATCTAACAGTATGGTGAACTTGAATTCCGATTATAAACAATTAAATATGATCATATTTATTTTGGAATATAATATGTACATTTTAATTATTTTCTCGGGTCTCGATTATCCATTGGGCTGTTATTTATCCGGGCTGTTTGTCTCCCGATCAAGCCGGTCCTACTGTACAATCTATTATCCTACTTTTTTTGATATTGTTAGTAAATACTACATACTACTTATTATGTGATAAATATCATTAAGTTAGGACAGACCTCGGAATTAATGGCTCGTTACAGCCGATTTTCGAAGGCTATGCCCTCGGCCACACGTCTCCTCAGGCGCGTACCATCTGACCTATTCATCGTCGGTGATTAGGTCGATACTCGTATCAATAATTTCCACATTGTCAATTTGTATTTTTGTAAGTGGTATCCTCTGCAAGCATTATATCGCAAGATAATTTTGAACAATAATGGATTTGGAAAATATTTTCAACAGATATATTTTGAAAATAGTTTTTATTTATATTGTAAAAATTTTATTCACATCTAGGATAATCCCATGCGACTCCCGTAGACTAGAAAATCGGTCGCCGCGAGCCATTATTTCTGAGGCCTGAGTTTGAAAATTTTATAAACTTTAATTACATCAAATTAAATTCATATTGTAATATATATACATGCGATAAGTTAAATATGAAAGATAAATCACATGATTATAAATGACGATCAACTTTTCAAAATAAATATTTATACGAATTTGCATTATGCAACATAATTTCGATTATATCAATAAAGAATTTTATAGTCTATCAATTCTATGTAGTTTAAAATCTGTTCATTATGTTTAGAATTATTGACGATTCATATGTAAGTACACGTTATATATATTGTGGATGATGCATAAGGGGTAAAAAATTCAAATATTTCTTTGTTTTTTTATAATAACAACAATTAAAATTATGTTAACATAACCGTCATTCCGTTCGATTTCTTCATTATTGTGTTCGTTTTTGTAAAAGGTAAAACATATATACACAATGAAGTATGTTCGTGTCTCACAAGTTGTCTCCTGGCAGGAATTCGAAAGGAATGCGGCAGCTAGCCGTCCGATTGGTTATTCGACACGGACTTTCGGTTCTAGCCGAATTATTAGCTAAAGTGTGTGACGTCAAAGCCTAACCATTGGCTGCGAGCGAGGACCCCCTTTGCCCCTGTGCTGTCTCTAGGGATTTCTTGTGAGGCACGCGGAGTATGTACATGGCGACTGCCAAGTGACAACGCGTTTTGCTGTGTTAAATACTTTTCAATTTTGTTTATCATATGTCTATTTCGAATTAGTGGTTTTATAACGACGATATTTTATTCTACTAGAAGTACACATCAGGATTATTTCATCTAACTTAATAGTTAGATCATTATTGAAAATACTTGTGGTGAGTCAGAAATCATATACATACAACAAAACTAAGGTTGTCATAAACTCAACTAGATTTCAAACGCAACAATTATGTATAATCTTTTAATTTTAGCATAGTAAACGAAAAAAGTATCAACTTATTTATATAATTAAGTAGAATATTAGAATATTTGTTATGTTTACATGGGTATTACACCATGACATGATCTCGAGCTCTAATTAATACAGTATTCTGAATTTCACAAGATTAATACAGAATTCTATAAGATTATTATAAATTGCTTTGCTGCTTCATATCCGTTATTATACTAAACAATTTTAACTGTACAAACTTCAACGATTTGTTATCATGCTTTTTTATTTAATTTAAATGTTTTTACAATTCAATTATTATAAGTTGACAATAATACCTTTTAATTGTTTTTACCTTTTAGCAAGAAGAGATCGATACAGATTTTGAAAATGCCTACACAAACAGAGAACGACGATATTCGAGTGAAAATTGTTTACAATGGGTAATATAAATATATAATTTCTTTGTAATAGTATGTATTTTTTGTGAAAACAACAGTGAAGAAAAACAAAAATAATAAAGTTAAGGAAATAAAATATTGATTTTCATAATATATTACCTACATAAGTATATTGTTTACAATACATATAGCATTTGTAATACAATGATTTATAACTTCCCATGAGTTGAAACTTATTTAAATATTTCAATGATGTGAAGTAAGTATATATTGGGCATATATTACTTACATGTTCTCGTAGTTTGCGCACTTTTTATATAAACAAAACTCCTTCAACATATGATTTATTTACTTTCTTATGTATTTGAAGATTTCCCCTTAATTTATTCTAGAAAGGAAAAGAGATCATAATGGTTTGTTTTACATCAGGGAAGTGCAGATTACATATATTTCTCCTGGAATTTCGTTCGATACATTGCGGGAGGAAATGCGTACGATATGTGGATTCAGTGCATCAGGTCAAGATCAATTTACGATGAAATGGGTTGATGATGAGGGGGATCCATGTAGGATTGTTTCTCAGGAAGAAGTGGATGAAGCATTGCGTCTTTATGAACTAGAGAAGGACACTGAGATAACTATACATGGTAAGTAATGTTCTGCTAGTGCAAATCTATATGTAGTTGACATTCAGAACCCCAACCAAATGGTTCTTTCACCTATCGTACTTTTAGCGATAACTAGACTTTGGATTGTATGCGTTTTATTACAATTTGATTACAAAAAGATTAAGAATGTAGTTACATTATTTGAAATTGATTAAAGTTACTAAAGGAAGACATACATTCTAATGTGACTCCTATTTGTTGTAATCAACGTAGATCATTTTCACTTTGTACTCGCAGTCTAGTGATAAGATTTCTGTGACTGTAACTATTCATTCAAGTATTTATTTTGTGACGATCCGATAGAATTCTGAACAAATTTGTAAACTTTATTCATAATGTGATTATCATGTTTAAATAATTTATTTGGTACGCAAATATGAATAATTTTTAAAATCAGTATAGCGGTATCTAAATATATTTTTTCTTAGTCATCTATTTTATACTTAATTGCACATTTATTTTGTTTGTGTTTCGTTTATAATAATTTTCCATTCAATATATTATTGTACATCCCATATCTTCATATTACATATAATATTTGTATGATATTATTAATTACAACGTTTGCATGTCACCAATTAACATTGGAATTCGTGTAAAATAAAAATACTGAACGATTTAGATTTAGATGTAATAGAGAGAATTACATCGTGTTAACCTTTTGACTCTCATCACGGATAGTAACGACTAATAACTCGAATAACTACGACCTCGGATAACTACGTCCGATTCGCATTGCATCATCGATAAGCATTAAAAATCTTCTGCATCCCTTAAGAATAATGTATTGGAGCCCCGATTATGTAGTATTTCACGGACATCGTCGGAAAAGAAGGCAAACACGCGAATAAGAACTAATAAAAGAGGCTCTTGAAGAAAAAAAGGGCAAGGGTGGGAAGGCATGAGAACGTAGTTAAGCAAAGCGAACGTGAAAAGGAGGGCGAGAGAGATTACGAGAGAGAAAGGGTTGAAGTAGGGCTGGAGAAGAAAGAATGTTAACATAGAAAGGGGATCACGGAAGGAAATATTGAGGAAGAAGAATTAGAGCGAATAGGGATGTGCGAGCCAAGAAGGGTGGGGGGGCATAAGGGAGAGGATGATGGGGGGGGGGGGGGGGGGGGGGCGGGTAGGAAGTAACAGAGAGAACAGAGGAAAGGTTACGGGAAGGAAAAAGAGTTGGGGCGGTTTGTTAAACAGAAATCAGTTCTGTTTTCGGCGTGACTTTATCCTAGCGTTTGCGCATTTCGTGGAGTAAAACTGGTCTGGTGGTGACGGCAGTTAATGAATACTGCAGCAGCAGTCGATATTCTTACGCGGACAGATTAGCTGGGCGACAGTTTCCTCGTGGAAATCCGTCAGAGAGGCTGTTGGAGTGGCGAGAACGCCCGCGCGAAGAAGCTAACCGAAAATCTCGTTGGGAAGGGAAAAAGGGTGGATCGAGGAGAGGGTAGAAGGCCGGTTGATCATTCCCCGAGGTTCATCCGCGGGAAGATAACGGGATAGCCCGGATAGAATATACGGGCGGTGGGCTGGGCTTGTTTTAGTGCTCCGTGATCTCGTGTCGAGAGGTTGTGACGGTGTATCTTTAACAATCGCTGTTGTCACTGGAGAGGTTGCAAAAGTGGCGATAAACCAGCATCGATCGCGCTGACTCGTCGCATTCTCAGCCGGGCTCCTGCAAGAGGTCGGCCACGGTAGAAGAGGCGAGGACAGAGGAGCACGGGGGTGAAATAAGGAGAGGAAGGGAAAGACAACGGGCCGGAAAGAGAGAGATTGAGAGAGCGTGCGCACGTACCGCTGGGTAGGAAAGTAGGGAAAACTCGGGGGTGGGAGTTAGAGGGTGATAGCGAGCAAAAGACGGGAGCCAGTGGTGTACGGTTGTTGGCGGACGATATCAGACAGCCAGGATAGAAGAAGTGGAGAAAGATAAATACGGGTAAATTCTTCACGAAATGGCGTGGGGTTATTGGAGCGCAACGTCAGTCAGCGATAGGGGTCGATCACCCCGTCGGGAGAAGGATAAACAACAATCCCAAGGTTTGCATCAGCAGCACCAACAGCAACAACAACAACAGTTTCACCAAACCGAGCCGGGGATCAGCACGGGGTTGTATGGGGTACAGCAGCAAGTACAGGGTGAGATCGGCGTCGGTACGTCGTCCGGGCCCGGTGGTGGTGGTGCTGCTGGTGCCGCAGTCGAGGAACCACCCTGCAGTATGATGATACAGGGTGGTTCCTTCTATTCTTATTCCGCGGCACTGGCTGCTGCGGCAGCAGCTGCGGCTGGCCGTAAGATCCCACCGCCCGTCGAAGTACCTTCCACCTCGTCCACGGGAATTCAAGTTTTGCCGCGTGATCGACCGATTAAATCAAGCACCAGCACGTACCCACCCTCGCCCAGCAGCGATTCCGCCGAGTACGAACAGCCGATCGCTGGGATGCGAGGCGAGTGTTCGCCCAATAACAGTCCACGCGACGAAATATTCGTGCAACCGGGATCTTCGTCGTCCAGAATGAAGCTACTCGGCAAAAAAGGTGTCGACGACACCTCGGAAGTCGATCTGGACGAAGTGATCGCCACGGAGATGATGTACGCGACCAGCAATCAAGCTATAGGGCCTAATAGGTGCCGTGTACACGGGCCGTGTAATCAACGTCCGGATCCTGCTCCTTCCACGGCCGACGATACCACAGGATTCTCGCAGTTTTGGTTCAACGACATTACCTGGGGTAGGTCTCGACACCCTCTCCGCGCTTCATTAACTTGGTCGATTGATTCGCAACGAAGCACAGGTGCATCGACCGCCTTCGTTCCTTCCGTTTCGCAGCCCTATTGTTTGTATAACTTTTCGATATTGCACGTTATTGCGCGCCGTGGCACCGCACAAATCCACTCGGATTACTGCCCGGAGTCAACACAATCTTGATTCAAACCGAACGAGCCGAATGCTCGGATGCAATTGCAACATATTGATCGCGAAGAATAGTGTGTGTTTTCGAGATGGTGTGCTAACATGTGCGCTTATCTAATCATCTCTGCTTTAGTCCCATATTTCACGATTTCAGAAGGATCAGTGTGCAACTCACGGACATCGTTTCATTCTGAATTCGCTAGATGCGACACGATATGCTTCGCGTGCGGAAGTTAGTGTTCCTTTCGAGCTGATGGCAGTTTTTTTTTTCTTTCTTACTATTACGAACAAAAACAGTCATGAATCCTCGTATCTAATACACTCGAGATCGATCGTTGAAACAATACTACAATACATTCTCGAAGGTCGAACCAGACGAGTAACAGCATAAGGGATGAAAAGGGAGACGTGTGCCACGCAAAGTGGTACAATAAGCTGCTTCTGCACCAAGTATCAAGAGTCTTTGTTTGCTCTCGTTTGATCGCAGCAATCGCTGGGTAACAGGCGTAATTAACACGTAGCTACTTAGTTGTATTAATTCGCGACAAACAATATCTATAGTAATACTCGCTGCGGTGGAATCGTTTCGCGAGGTGTTATACACGTATATCGATCGTTAATACACGCGAAGGCTTTTCCTAAATTGTTTCGGGCACAACGTTCGCGAGCATTTATGCTAAAAAGATCGGATCCCCTTGTTTCCGAATTTTTCGAATCTAATATGAAATTAAGAAAATTGGACATTCGGCAAAGTTGCTATCCGTCTCAAAACGAATTATATTCTAAACTCCGGCGATCTGATTGTATACCGGAAACTTGCCAATACTTACTGATAAGATACTCGGCCGCTAAACCGAGTAAGACGGTTTCTTTAATTTTGTTGCGGGTCTCGCCGATAGTTTCGATCGATTATTCGATGGCGAGTGAGATGTAAAGGCGTAGATTGAAAACAATATTGCACCTATCCGTGTCCGCGAAGGCTCCTCGTCGATAAGCGATAACGCGATCGCATCGTTTCAATCCAATGGTACACGTTATCGGGCAGCGTTTAATGATTAAGTCACTGAATAAAAGTGACAGTATAGGGTACACCTATGTAGCCTCGGCTAGGCAGCGGTTAGGCTCGACATGTAACGGAAAAAGCCAATTCCGATCGTGGTCCTGAAGACATTTGGTAGGCCGTGTAGTGTTGTACACGTTCGCGCGAACACGGTGTGCGATTACATCTTCGATAACAGTTGCCGATCATTGTCTATGCTGAGCTGACGAGGGCACCGCCGCATCGTTATGATGACGTTGTCCGTGATACACGATCTTTGTTAGTATTCGCTGCTGTTTCCGTCTAACGTTCTAAGATCGATCCTTGAAAATTTCGATTCGGGACACGGAGAAGACCGGCTCGAGTGTGCCTCAAGTATAAGTTTCGGGACGCGCGGAACTTGCGAACGGGGATGACGTACCCGAGTGGATGTTCATACAGACAATCGAAGTGTACAATTTGAAACTGTCAATGATGGGGAAAAAATGATAAATTAGTGGCGGCCGCATGAATTTGCATGATTCTGCATGATTTTGCATTACTGAATATTCATGAGATATTCTTTCCGTGCCTCGAAAACCGAGTTTTCGATCAACCAAGGGGAACTACAATCAAATTAGATATGCCATTACCCCCTTGACGATGGCGAATGCGCAATGAAAAGGCAACTGTGATGCTGGATAGAATTCAAGTGACTGCACTCTCGTGTAGCCGTAGTTCGAGAATCAGCATTTATAGTATTTACATTTTCCGACGCGCAAGTCCAATATGATTTTTTTTCATTTGATCGACATCGTTAAATGAAAAGCTTCTACGTCGGATTATGTTGGTGAGAATGAAACGTGACATAGACCCTTATCTCTAACTGATATCTGCGACGTGTGATAAACATAGGGTCCGTGCGAAATATGGCGCTCGACATCAAGGGGTTGAAGAATTAGATTAAATTGTACGGTCTATGTGGGTTGATAAAACATACAGGGTGTCCCAAAAATGTTGTACCACTTCGATGCAGGTGATTCCTGAGGTCATTCGAAGTAACTTTTTCATTTGCGAACATGTTCTCCGCGGCTTTGTTAAGGAGTTATTAACGGAAAACACGGACCAGTGTTGGCATTGGCCGAGCCGGAGTCTGTCCGCTGTTGCCGCGCCCTGATTGGCCCGTGTTTTCTATTAATAATTCCTTAGCAAAGCCGCGGAGAACATTTTCGCAAAGGAAAACGTTACTTCAAACGACCTTGGGAATCGACTCTTTCGAGGAAGTAGAACATTTTTGGGACACCCTGTAGAAGAAAAACGATTCGCTATCATCGAACTTGTAGCTCGAGCGTGTAGTTGTTTAGAAGCTTACGTTCGCGTACACAAAGACTGCAAAGTGACTGCGATTTAATTGGAAAAGTGTAACGAGTACGCGAGTCTATGTAAGTACAGTCGGTGTAAAAACCAGCACACCCTTCAAAAACAAATAACTTTTTCAGAAGTAAATCAAACGGTTTGAGTCTTTTTTTTGTAATGTTAGAAGAATTAATTTTTACTAGGCAATGCGTAAATAATTTTTTCTTCAAATTGCTGAGAAAGTAAAGGTTACAATTGCTTTTTTATCCGTGTCTGTAATGAAAATTTAGAAGGTGCCTTTGGTAAACCTAAATATGTTACACACACGCACAAAGTTTCATCGAAATCGATCAATAGCAATAGCAATTTCAAATAAAATTATTTACACACTAGCTAGTAAACTAATCCTTCTAACATTTAAAAAAAAAAATGGGGTAAATCCGATAGATTGTTTATACAAATTTCCGTAGACTGCTTTGCAGACGACAAAATCAAGAAAAATTCAACGATTAAGTGCCACATCAAGTTATTGTAATTATATACTACTATGGTAATGCACTATAGCAAAGTACTGTAGTATAGTAATTATTATACTACTTCAGTAATTACATTTACATATCAATAACTGCGTACAGTTTGTTTCGTAATTCTCCTTTTATGCAATTTCTAATATTCCTAAACAAATTTGTTTAAGGTCCGTATCTAAGTTGAGCCCGGTTTTCTTGATGAAAAATTCGTACACCTCCAGTGTAATGTAAATATACAAGAACACCTGCAGTCTTGTAATTATGATAAGGACATTAGAATATCTATTTACTTAGAAATAGAAAGAATTTATTTTCAATGTTATTGAAATGAATAAATTAAGATTATTTTCAACAAGCATGGTATTATTAAGTGTCATTCGAAGTGTCATAGCGAATTGGTAGAGTTGTTGTACGCCAACGATTTAACGCGACGGAAAAATGATTGTGCACTCAAGAAAATTGTCCGTTTCTGTTCCAGTTTTTCCTAACGTTCCGCCTGCACCTGGAATGCCCTGTCAGGGAGAAGACAGTGAGTTTTTCGTCGCAACAATAGTCGCAAGTTTCTAACACACGCACTCGTCTCCCAATGCGAATAAACTAGCCAGCGAGTTATATGATTAGCAATACGTTCTTTTAAGTTTCTCATGAGATGTGTACGACTGGTCTGGCTAACCGATTCATGTACAGTAGACTCTCGTATAACGCGACCAGAAACTTGTTTAAAAAGACTGTGTATACGGTGCTAGACAAAAACATAAGACACACTGTGCATGTTTGTATATTATGTATATTTGAAAAACAAGGAAATGTGCATTTTGTGCATTCCATGTGTTGTGTGTCATCTCCAGAGTGAGTATACCAAGGAGTGAGTTTGTGGAACACAGCAGAGAAGGGAGAGAAAGAAATTTAGTTGAGTTGGACAAAAATATAAAACACTGTGCTTATTCTGGACTCGAAGTTGCACACAACACATAGAACGTACAAAATGCACATTTCCTTGTTTCAAATACACATAATATGCAACATGCACAGTGTCTTATCCTTTTGTCCAGTAGTGTATGTATCGTATGTTGCAGGAAATGTACAGTATAATGTACAAAATATTGCGTAAGACGACTGTAAACTTACTGCCACAGAAGATATAAATGCGCAGTAATATTAAATAATTTTTTCATCGCGTTATGTGGGAGTCTACTGTAAACGATTACTATTATATTTTTTGGTGTATCGTTCTTTCGTTGATCGACGCTTGTTTCTTTTCGTTTGATCTATTATTGCCGCATCAAGAGATTTCATTCCGATCAATTTCTCATGGTGTACGTCGACCGTTTTCGATTCGTTTCGTTCTCCTTCTGTTAAGTTTCATCATGTACGTATGATTCGTGTGGGCAGGATGACCACCGAATAGATCGTTCGATCACACTTGCTAACATAGACCGATTTCCCCGTATGAATACCGCGGGGCTTACGGTTCACATGTTTTTGTCGTGTTTACAAATTCGCCGGCTCGGTTGTTCCGCCCTTGCCGTGATTATTCAGTGCCTCGTTATGGAGCGATTTAGGCTTATCACAGTTTGCTGCCGATCTTTCGGTGCGGTATTCCAATGGATCCGTCTTTTCTCCTAAAGTAGCCCGCGAGGCGCGCGTTTCCTTATCGTACTCGTACCGTGAGAGTGTGTGACAGAGAGAGAGAGAGAGTGTGTGCGTGTGTGTGTGTGAGAGAGAGAGAGAGAAGGGAGGGGGGAGAGATTGTAAATAGAACATAATTGAAGGCACGCGAATTTTCGAGAGATCGTCGGCTCTCGTGCGCGGTCGTGTCGTAGGACAAATTCGATAGACAGCTCCGCGGTCAGTTGATACGTATATCCCGGAACGAGGAACACCGTTCGCAGACATTGAAGACAGGATTACTCTCTGTTCGTTTGTGATATTTATGTTTTTTCATTTTCCAAAGGAAGCATCTACAGACGCGGCGCACGTAGATGGAGGAAGCTGTACCGAGTGAATGGTCATATATTTCAGGCGAAACGTTTCAATCGGGTAAGCATCATATACTCATTCAATTACTGACCCCGAATCGCTTTCACAAACCTCCGTCCACCTCCATCCGAGAACCACCCTCCGGATACACCATCCACCCACGCTTCTCGCTGCTCTCGAATATAATTTCACACCATCTTTTTCCATTGTGGCTACGAACACACTGTTACCTGTTACACACCGCCGTCTCTCGAAGCGACCCTCTGTCGGTCGGATAGATTTAATTCCTGATAAAAGGAACTTGCTGGCTAGTGGTCACCGGGATTATTCTGTACCTACCGGTCCCAGTACCTACCTGGTCTCTTCTTCGCTCCAGCCGAGGGGTAATGAGGGCGGTGTAAGTCGATTTCACTCGGACGAGGGATGGATAAATGTGAGGAGGACAGCAAGGGTTAATGTACAGGGTGAGCTACCCAACGCTGTAACCGGAACTATCTCTGCCGATTTTAACAACATGATCGACATTTTCAGAAAATGTATTTTGTGGTAGAAAGGATTTTCTATTGGCGATTATTAGACTGCGGATTTCCATGCAACATAAAAATTGTCTGCATTAGATACAGGTAGAAAATATTCAACCGTTTACGACATTAGTTGTTAGTTCACAAGGTATTTTAATTTGAGTATACGAATCTCTATCATAAAGATTAACTCCTTTGCGTTTAGGCTGATACACGTGTTTTCGTACATCGACTTTGTAAAGATAATGGCTGTAATATTAGCTTGACCTAAAAGTTCGTTTCGGAGATTGAGTAAATGAAAAATTAGGAAACGATGACAGATTACCATGTTGCCCAGCATCAAGGACGAACATTATAAAATAACATTTTGGGAGAACCTTATTAAAAACAACGGAGTTATTTTAAGTTCCAGTCTTGAGTAATTCACCCTATACAGGAAGAGTTTCCAGAGTGTTTGAGGAGGTACACTGGTAGAGAAGTATGATAGGGGTTGTTGCGTTTAGATTGAGGACGATGAAGAAGGGAAGACACGCCAGTTCAAGGAAGACGAAAGCAACCGTAGAATTCGCGAAAGAGGGTGGGGGTAATTAAAGAAGTAATGGACAAAGAGGAGGGTCGGCGCGGAAGAGAAAAAAGAAGAAGAGAGTAGAATTAAGTCAGTAATTGTAATTAGACTTACGGACTCTCCTTGACTTACACTACTCTTGTTCTGAGGGCTTCACAAGAAAAGCGCGCCAATTGGGTCCGTATAACTTCCTCTCTTTGTTTAACTTCCGCAGAAAGCGTTTTGCGCGTTCTGCCAGGATCGGATATGGGGACTAGGTCGACAGGGGTTCAAGTGCATCCAATGCAAGCTGCTGGTCCACAAGAAATGTCACAAAGTGGTGAGGAAGTCGTGCTTGAGCGCGCAACAACAGCAACAACAGCAGATACCAAGTATAGAGGCGCAGGCGATCGACAGGAACGGCGATCAACAATTGATGGATGTCGTTCAATGCAGTAACGTACCACATGTCGAAGATGAGATCTCAGAGTCGCCGATCATCGAGGAGCACTCACGAAATCGTAAGAACGTCTTTGAGGGGGTTCTCTACGGTGACGGTAAAAAAGGCGGCCGAGCCTCGGAAACCTTTCTCAGGAAAACCATTAAGCACATCAATTCGAAATTGCATAGATTTATTAACGCCTATTTGAAAAGTATGCAGCATTTTTTCAAGTAAAACTATTCAGTTCATCCGACGCTGCAGCTTCCAGAGTAACTGGTGCAGTTGTATGAAATCAATGAACGAAAGAGGTTGTTCTGCATGAGCGTCGTCCGAAAAAGAACTTTCGACTCGTGCGAGACACGTACATGGAATATGCTTCATATTTCAAACTGTATTGAATTGTCACTTTTTAATTTATTTCCAATATTTAAAAATTATATTTGTGAATTGGAAAACGATTTTTGGAACCGGTCACAGTAGAGAATTCCCTGTACTAAGCTGAACACACTCAGAATCTGTAAATCGAATCTTAAAATTATATTTAGTTCCTAATATTTATTACTTGTGATGTTTTTTATGAGAAAGACTACGAGTTTGGTTTAAATGAACATGTAATAAATACATCATATACTATTCCCGATAAAAAAAAGTATTTGGTCAAAGAAACTAAAGCAATAGCGAAAGAAGCAGAATAATAGAGTTGCCTATATTCGAGTAGAACTTCAATGTGAAAAGAAATAACTTCATTAGTGAAATGCGGAATAAAGAAGTGAAACAGTGATTAGTGAAAATACTAAATCATCTTCCAAATTATAAAGTTTCTTCTGTTCAGAAAATGAATACTATTCTCGCACTTTCGGATATTGTTTATACATTTCTTTGAAATTTTCACACTTCTCCTGTGAATATTTCATTATTTCGTAGCTGGTAAATAGGTAAACATATTAATCGTTTATCTACATGTTCTTTACAATATGACAAAATCGTTGTATCTACTTATTTAATATACGTACAACTAATTATGTATACAATACACGACACAATATGTATGTATACATTATGTAAATTCAAAATATACTTAAATAATTCCCGTATAATCAATGTCAACTAGTTCGATTGAATACTTTTTGCTAGGATTAGTATTGACTGTATCAGTAAGTACAGTTTCAACTTTTTTCAAACGAATAGGTGTATCTCTTTAAAAAAAAATGTAAATTAATCAGACAATTATAATATGGCCTATATACGATTACAGGAACTGGAAGCGAAGAGAGGGAGGAATCGCCACTGGATACGCTAAACGATGCAGACAACTCGAATGATATGCAGAGGCAATACTCACTAAATGATTTCGAACTGATTAAGGTAATCGGTCGTGGTTCCTACGCGAAAGTTTTGATGGTGGAACTGAAGCGTACGAAGAGGATTTACGCGATGAAAGTGATCAAGAAAGCCTTGGTAACCGACGACGAGGACATAGATTGGGTTCAAACGGAGAAACACGTCTTCGAAACTGCCTCGAATCATCCTTTTCTTGTGGGGTTGCACTCATGCTTTCAGACCCCCTCGCGATTATTTTTCGTGATCGAGTTTGTACGTGGTGGTGATCTTATGTTCCACATGCAAAGACAACGTCGTCTTCCGGAAGAACACGCTCGGTTCTACGCAGCTGAGATTAGCCTCGCCTTAAACTTTTTACACGAAAAGGGTAAATATTTACAGAGCGATAGTTGTGCCATAAAAAGACAGATTACAAGCTATAATTTTAATCAGTTTAGAAATATTGCGTCAAGAAAATGAACACACTAAAACTTTTACATAGATAACATGCTTAAAACAAGCTTTATTCAATGACCCTCAGTTTTCATTGAAGTAACAAGCGTGCTAATTTAATTTTTAGGAGAAGCAATTTACAAAATTAAAATGTAAGCAATTAGCAATAGAATCATAGAAATATTAGAAGCTATTTTTTCAATCTAAAATTCAATTACACAAGCATAACTACTGTCTATTAATTGCATGACTTCTCTATTAAACAATGGCTTGTGGCAGTAACATAAATAGAAATGTATAAAAATTTAAGTGTGATCTCAAGTATTTAATCAGTAGGTATATTGTAAGAAGCAAACAGAAATGGCAATGCTCTATGATATTGATAATGTCTACTCATAAAGCATAATTAAATTAAACAATCAATGAAACCGTCGTCTTATGAGCAACAAACTAGCGTAGTTCGTTCATAATTGCATTATGATATTATCAGTACGAGGGAAATTCACAATAACTTCTTTTTACAGGTATAATATACAGAGACTTGAAGTTGGACAATGTACTACTTGATCACGAAGGTCACGTTAAATTAACTGATTACGGAATGTGTAAAGAAGGCGTCCGAGAAGGCGACACAACTTCCACATTCTGCGGCACTCCAAATTATATCGCACCTGAAATATTACAGGGTGATGATTATAGTTTCTCTGTAGATTGGTGGGCACTTGGTGTACTGTTGTATGAAATGCTTGCAGGCCGTAGCCCGTTTGATGTTGCGGGCGCATCAGAAAATCCCGATCAGAACACTGAAGACTATCTATTCCAAGTTATTTTAGAGAAAACTATTCGTATACCTAGGTCGTTATCAGTCAAAGCGGCTTCCGTTCTTAAAGGTTTCCTTTGTAAAGATCCTGTTAGAAGATTAGGTTGTGGCAAAAGGCCAGCTGCTTTCCTTGATATCGTTGCGCACCCATTCTTCAAAGCAATTGATTGGGAAATGGTAATTATTAGAAACTCTGAATGAGTACTATATTAACGTTTGAACGGTTTGGTATTGTCTGTTATTTATTTCGTTTTTAGTTGGAACAAAAGCAGGTCACACCGCCTTACAAACCACGTTTAGATTCTGATCGTGATCTAGCCAACTTCCCACCAGAGTTTACGGACGAACCTGTTCATTTAACGCCGGATGATCCGTAAGTTTCCAATTCTAAGTTGTTTGTTGAAGCGGATCGGAGAATATTACTGACGGAGACTGATATTTTCCAGGAGGGTGATCGACAAAATTGATCAGAGCGAATTCGAAGGCTTCGAATATGTGAACCCGTTACTCATGTCTCTGGAAGACTGCGTGTGACAAGAACCGCTCGTTATTGTGCAACGTCACAATCAATATCAACAGCAATTGCAGCCGTGTTACATGTATGAATTACAAGACAAACTCGCGATGCTCCGTATTGATCCTCTATTGAACATCAGCTCAAGAAATCGAGGTTATCATAACAACGTTTTTTTAATGACGTACTCCGAAGAGAATGAGAACGACAATAATTATAACGAATATCGGTTATCGCCACCTTTTCCATTCCGATACGAAAGTCCGATATGCTCCAGTTCTCTAAGTATCACTGATGTTACTTACGGCTCTAGCAATAACAATGAGATCATTAGCAACTATGATCAACACAATTACGATGACGAGGAAGATGAAAGTCCAAAGAAAGGACTCTTGAAGCAAATGTTTTGCCTTCCATTAAATTAAGCTAAATAAGGCTTGTTTAATATTACAAAATTGCCTCTAATCAATAGTTAATATAAATTTTGTAGATTGCAAGAGATTTGAAAACCTGTAACAACGTTAAAGTTTACAGAATCCTTATATTAAGTATTGGAAGAAAAAGTACTTAATTTGCGCCACGTATTATAACGATCATATTGACTCTTCTTTCACATGGTGCTGCAAGTAAGCGTATTAATGGGTATTATTTTCAGCTATTTTTAGATGAGAAATGAATTAAAATGGAAAATGTACCTGACTGCTCGATTAATCTCGTAGATAATATGTCATTCCGTTATGCAGTCGTTCTATTAAATACTTACAAGCATTATACGATCCTATTATATCGCTTGCATGAACGTATTCACTGAAAACAATAGCAACAATATATTTCTAACAAACTAATATCTATTTAAGAAGAACACTGTATATTATAGATTAATTGCGTTTTAAAAGAATACAGAAAACGTACGTATATTTCTAAAAGAACTAATTTTTTTTCTACATTTCTTTTCTTTTTTTTTCATACAGACAATTTGAATCTATAATATATAAACATATTATATATACATATATACGTATATTAATGATATATATTAATATTAAATATATGTATATATATACACACACTACTAAACCCTTTTAAAAGAGAAATGTTGATCACAATGTATATTAAAAAGAATTTTAATCACATCACATTATAGCGTTACAAGTTTTTTCAAGTATTTTTGTTCGTGAATTACATGCTCCAAGAACGTGAAAGTTACACAGTAAACAATTTTGGTGCAGGATGTTTTTTCCGTATTGTTAAAAGAAAAGTAAATTGTGACTACGAGGTAAAAATTGCACAAAATAAGAAAATATTATTCCTTAATAATTTAATCCCATATTATTACAGATTAAATTGAAGAAGATAGAACGCACCCAACAATTTTTTACAAGATATTTACATTATAATCTATCTATCTATATATATATATATATGCCAGCTGCTCTGTCCACTTTAACGGTAAAAAATCTTCGATGTGAAAATGGTGGAAATGGAAAGATGGTGTGGAAATTCGCGACATTATAATAGGATTTTATTATATTTAGTTTCAAACAATAACAATCAACAGCAAATTGGTACAACTATAGAGAAAACGGTTGCTAATACAAGGTTAAATATATCATTAAACGTAGCCAATAGTCTAAAATAGTGGCATACCTCCAGAAATAAGCCAGCCGTTGATTTTTCAACGGGTATTGTGCTAGTAGAATAGAATATAAAAGTCTTCCACTATCATACTGTTTTGCATCCGTTAGGAATTCCAAGTGTTAATGGTTTACACGTTAGAAAAAAAAAATTATGATATTTCGAAAATAATTTTGTAAGAAATGATCACTGAAAGCGTCTAATTTTGTGCAATTTTAAGAATCGAATATACTTATTAAGTTACTTTCTAAGTGTTATACTCTAACAAAATTGTTTACTGCTGACAGTTGTTCGTTCCTGTGATTATTATAAATATAGAAAACTGTTAAAAGTCTTGATAAAAGAACTAGAGAGTTATGAGATTTGACATGAACTTAGGGTAATTCGAAAGGAATCTAGAGTAAGGACACACACGAAAATAAAATTGCCAAAACACATTATACGAAAACGTTTTATAGAAGGTTAACAATTATCTTTAAATTGTTACATGCCAGATATGTATACTATATTATGCAGAGTGAGACATTTCGATTCAATTAACAAAATTTGTTACAACCTTTTGTGTTACTTGTAATATATATTATATATTGTATTAAATATATATACGTTAAATAAAAACTATCATTTTAGTTTGCAACTTTAATATTGGAATATGAAAATAAAATAATATCATTTTATTTTTATTATTTAAGTATATCAAGATAATAGTTACCATATTTTTATAGTCGTATGTAACGATAATACCGCGTTTTCATTTTTTTTAATAATAATAATATCTCATTTGTCTTGAACATGAATAAATAAAATGTATTTTTACATTCGTGTTCCATACATTTTTGTAAAAGTAGAAATAACATATCAACGAAAACTTAAAAGAGAATAAATTTATTTAACGATACTACTATAACAAATACTTAAATTGTAGTCGATACATGGTATATTATAATTATCATTTTATTTAAGTGCCTCGCCCTGTATACTAAATAATATATATATTTATGCATGTATACATAAACACGAGGTGTTTATTATACTTCATTTTATTTCATCCATATAAAACATAATATAATGAATTTTAATACTTTAAACGTACTACATATAACGTAATTATTTTATAACATAGGATAGTACAATCAAAATGAAAATATTAAATTATTGTATTATTTGTCAAATCAGAATTAAGAAATTGTTGCTCTTATTTTTATTCACTACAATTTTTTATACTTTTATTATTTCTTCATGATCACAATTAAAAAGAAATATTTTTCGTGTGTCAGAAAGTATGTTCCAAGCGGCAGTTCCAAGAGTATATTTAAAAATATATTAATGAAAATAGCTTTTACTGCGAGTAAAGACTATGAAATACATTATAAAATGAGAACTATATGTTATTTAAATATTCTACTGTTAGCGCTCAAAATAAGAAAGAAAAATGCTTGTTATCGTTTACATATATATATATGAAAGGGATTTTAAAGCGATTTATGCTTTGTTACTTGAAATTTAGTTTTCCAACATGTTGACATCTTCCTGGCTGTACAATACTGTAGTTATTATAATTTCACATAATAGTATCCAATACGTATCGGTTAGTAACTGAAAGTTAATCTTATAATTGAAACAGAAACAGAAGTTTGTGTAGTGCATTTTATTTATAATAAAATATTTAAAAAAAATTCCTTGGAATGAATTCTTAAGAGGTGCATAGAAAAGTAACTTTACAATTTAATATACCCCATGTACACAATTCTTTACCAGAAAATTGTCGGTTTATATCTTGATTTAATTCTATTCATTATTTATTTATTATATTAATTTTTATCACGTTTATCTCACTTTTGTCAAGTATAATGACAGTTTAGTTATAGATTGCCAATAATTTTAATATAGGTTCGAATACGAATTTTACAGAAGATTTTCCCCATAGAAAATCATAATGGCTGAACGTTTGAATAGATAATTTTTCATGGAACACCACGTTAATAAGTTTTTCTTGAAGAAGATCGACGTCCTAGAGAAATATAATGATATTTATTAACAGCGCTCTCATCATTTTGTATTATTATTACAGAGGTATGCAAATTACTAGACTTAACGTTTTCTTTTATAATTTGCTTGATTTTAGCAGAAATATCTTAAAACATATATAATGAAGAAAGATAATTATCATTTATACGGATTCATAAATTGGACATTTCTGTGAAATGATCGCTCATTTTTATTTGAGTTGTTTGAATGTTGTTGCCCGTTTTAAACAAAACTTTGTAAAATTATAATATATATATTTCAACACACTCAATGTACTGGACATTGCATACAAGATGTGTCAAGCCAACAAAAAAATATTGTAAATGGAACATCATTTACAAAAGAAATACCAGATTTTTAAAAAGCTTATCGATATTAGTCTAATAATTTTTACACACCTATAATTTCCCATGTTCGTACGATAAAAAATTTCAATACCTTTGGAGTCGCTAGTGAATCACCATCGCTACTAAACAGTGCAATTGGAGCAATTGCGTTGCTCAAATTATACTCTGGCGGCACTGAAGAATTATACAACCGATAATTCTTTTCTTCGCTATCGTAGTCATACTGTCTAAAGTAGTCTGAAACATTCATTCCCGTTTTTTAAAAAATACATTACCTTTCGTAGTTTCGAAGTTTCGTCATTTATAGTTTAGAACGGCATTACCTTTTTGCATATACCCCTGGCCGAAATGAACCACTTGTTTCCAAGAAGCTCCCGCCGGAATGTGACCAAGAATTACCGTCAGATTGTCCTGAAAATCGTTTGAAAGTTATGTAAATTATTATCACCGGAACAGTTGTCGAGTTCATATTACTTTAACATTAATTTTTACCGCGCTCAAGTTTGACTGGCCAAAATCAGCGACAAAGAAGAGAAAATTAGAGCAAAATAGCGACGTTATCGATTGTGTCTGATCTTTGCAAAGTAGATTCGTCACGAATTTTCCCCAGCTGGAACGTGACCGCACTTCTGGATAGCCGAACTTTTCACCGATTCTCTGTAAAAATAATTAACAAATAATGACGTAAATTCTTAATTTTAGAGACTAATATACCGATGTGCTACCTAAGATATTTCACTTGTTTTTAATGGCATGAGCAAATTTTTAACAAAAACTAAATATTTATTTTACAAGTTGTTCCAAAAATGTTGTACTTTCTTGAAAGGCGGTTTCTCGGAGTATTTTAAGTTTAAATCTTAGGCGAGGTGCCCTTAATAATAATGAGAATATTAACAGGAATTCACAAATTATTACAATTTGTTACCCCCTACTTTATAACATAAATATTCGCATTTTATTATAATGAAGATTAAATAACATTCATTGAAATAACCGAACAATATTCTAAAAAGGAAAAACTAGGAACAGCAACGCTCAAGTAATTAACATTCTAGTTAGTAATTACAATAAAATATAATAACCGTTTCATTATATTTTTGTAAGGAAAGATAGATAAAGGATAGTACCGTTTTTACCATTTAGGATAGTAACATTTTTCGCAAACACGAATGTACGATAAAAATCCATGAAATTCATTTGTGCTGAAATATGTCAAAATGCGAAGCAGTTTGAATGCAAGGAAGGTATTCGAAGATGATTTTGTAGAAATTTATCGGATCTTTCTTCAACGCATTTCAAGGACGGAGGAAACTTAATGGATATCGGTTACGGGAGTTTTACGCAATCGACAAGAAATTCACGTAGATCTTACCACACCCATGTATGTTAATTTAGCCAGTTTTGTAATCGGCCCGCGCATATTCCCGGTAAAAGCGACGGGAGCAAGGCCGATCATCAAAGCAATTTTCTCATTGTAGTCTGGCCTTTGCGACATCATCACCCAAAACTGCGTGGTCCCCTGTGAGTGTCCTATGTAAAAAAGCCTCTCATACTTGGTCCGGCCGAGTATGTAATCGATCGTTGCGGGAAGATCGTGTACGCCAAGTTCGTGGTAACTGAAAAGCCACGTCGCATTTCAGAAAGAGAAGTTGACACAGATAAATCGGCCTTTTTTTGATTTGTGTCATTTTTCTTGTGAATGAACGATATGTGTGAACTGAAGAATTAAGGGGAAAAAGTTACCCTCTCCCTGTCAGTATCGGAAGCGTGGGAGAATAGCGTCGTGGAAGGGAAAGGGTAGAGTGAGAGACAAGTCTTGATCTGGCGACACTGATCCTCTGTAGGCCGTTTGAGGGGGTAGACTCTTTTTTCCAGGACTGCAAGGGTGCGGATTGCGCGTTCTCATTTCTCGGTAATACAAAGATGGGGTTTTTCATTAGTCAAAAACGCTAGATAAAACATCGATCTAGGCCGCGATCGCCCTGTAAAGTCCTATTTTTTCGTTTACGAGGCGTAATTTGCATTATTCGGAAGCATACAGCTGCGCGTGTAGGGTATTTTCATAAAGCTGCGACAGCTGCATGCTTCCGAATAATGCAAATTACGCCTCGTAAACGTAAAAATAGAACTTTTGAGGGCGATCGCGACCTATATCGATGTTTTATCTAGCGTTTTTAACTACTGGAAAACCCCACCTTTGTATTATCGAGAAATGGGAACGCACAATCCGCACCCTTGCAATCCTCGAAACGAGTCTACTCCCTTAACACGGGAGCGACATACCTGAAATCCCAATAACGACGATCTGTTGTAGACATCGTCGTATGGTTCCTCGAATAAATATTGCCTCTGTTGTTCCCGAGCCAAACGTCGTATCCCGCATCAGCCAGTATATACCCTAAAAATAACAAAATAAAACAGTTCAAATTATTTGACACTTTGGGAATGAAACTCAGTGTGTTCATAGATTAGTATAGGTCATCGAGTATCTTGTCATCATTGTCTCATCGACCAGTATCTTTCTATAATATCCGTTGGTGCCATTAAACTGCCTTTGAAACTAACAGAGCAATAAAAACGTACAGATTCGTTATAGCAGCATTTCAAAGAGTAATAACACGTCTTGATAGGTAAAGGAAAGTTTCTAACAAATAATTCTACGTTTCCCGTAGAAATTGGCAATCAATTTCTAGAAAGCACACCGGAAAACTAATTACGAAGTTTTACTCCATTATTATGTTAGTGTTGAAGTGTATAATTACTTTGATTAATAGCGTCTACTATTATACGTGTTTTATGTGTATGTGTATTTCATTAATCGGACTTATGACGATCATGAATTTGTCAATTTTAAAGAACGTGTATGTGTATATGTGAATTATAACTTGACTCAATTTGACTCGTTCGCACGGTTACAAACAGTGACATAAAATACTATCACCGTGTAGTAATCAAAGAATTGTATCTAAACTTTTTGTTCCATTCCTAGACTGCAGAGTTGATGCGTCTATATAGTGTGAAAAACATAATGACGTATAGACTGTAACTAAAAATACATAATGTAATCTCCAGTCTATTTTTAATTTACTGAAACCTTTAATGTATGAAAAATATTATTGCCTGGTTTCTGCAAGTTAAGATGAGTCGACAAATTAATTATTTGTTATATCCGAGTGAATAAAAATTAAATAAAAACTAAACATATGATTCTATTGAAGATAAAATACAAACAGTATCCTGTTTTGTAACTATTTTACGATTATAATTTTTCAAATTTTACCAAACGTATCTGTTTAATTACATTCTGGAGATTTTAAATCACTAATATAAGTGCATAAAATCCGCAGTCGATTTATTTCGTTGCACAGAGAAGGTGATAAAGTATTGGGTTGGCAAGATAGTAATTTCGATATTTTTTAAGATGAAATAGAGCCCAATTTTTTTATGAAAGCAATAAACTATAATGAATAACATATTTTCCCTCTTGTTTTTGATATTTTATTGATTAAAGTTCGTTGTTTGAATAAAGAAATTCGGTTTTTTATTTTACCTTAAAATACCGAAATTACTTTCTTGTCAACCTAATACAAAACGATAAAACATATTAAAATATTACAATGTACAGGTATTTAATTACCTAATGAGTTAGATGGTCCCAAGAGAATCCAATCTGCGGAACTCCCGCCTAAGCCATGCTGCACCAGAACCGGTGCCCTTCTGGAGGATGTCTTATCGTATCGCCCATAGGGAATACGATGAATTTCTAAAATGTAGCCATCGCCCGTAAGTACTTTATGAACTTCCACCGGGTAACCGTATTTCCGTATTAGTTCTGGCTATTGAAATAAAAATATTTTGAGAAACATAATCGGTAAAATAAAAACTAAACATAACGCAGCGATCGCGCGATATAGCCCACAGAAAATCGTCTCGATTAAACGAAAAATGACAAGTATATACATATAACTCACTCCCATAAGTTCAACGTCTGGATGACCTTTTTCATTATGAAATGCGGCGCCGAAATAAACATTCGTTATAAAAAGTTTCAAAACGACGAGACTGCGCAAGGACGGCATCATGTTTAAAACAAATCGTCGAAGATAAAACGTGGGTATTTTATAGGTGACGGCGGCTTGAGCAGGTGCTCATGATGCATGTTTCATTTATCCTGTGTTCCCGACCTTTAACGTGTACATTGCTTCGCGTAGCAAATGGAAAGTACAGTAGGAACGGATAAATCGAACCGATCAAGGAGAAGGTTTCTCCCACCCTCGCTGTCATTCACGACATCGCTCTATCAAAAGTACCCTAATTTTCTCTTTCCCAATTTAGACGGAGCCTCAAATTATTTATCTCGATTGACTTCTTGTGCTGTTCAATTCCAATACCCTCACTTTTTTCACTTTCCTTATTTCAAGGACACCGCCATTAATTTGTCTCGACGATGATCGTGCTTCTGTATCACATTGCCCTAACTTTTTCTAACCACTGTTTTATTTCTTCTTTAAATTACGTATATTTTTATATTAATTTATATTTATTTATTTATTTATATTAGCTAAGTCGTTAGCGAGAACATACATAACTAACGATACACTGTCATAAATTCACCGAAAAAAGGAAAATATTCAATATTTGTCAACACTTTTGTTAACACTAAACCTACCGACCATCGAAGATGACTGATGTGCACAGTATCATTAAAATAACAAGATCCAATTTATTTATATTTTGTGCGATTTTTACTATAATATATACTGGAGTCAAAAAATATATTCAATAAATTCCTATGAAAACACCTTTACAATTTCAATAATTGTCAAATGAAAAATCTAAAATGGGTCATTTAACCCCTCGTGGTAGGTGTAGTGTTAATCTCGTATTTATATCTCTTTCATCAAACTACTTATTCCATTGTTTCCATTTTCACTATTGGCAGTTTTTAGTCTGATTTATTTCGGAGGTGACCTTATTAAGGGTAATTACTCGTCTGGGTACACTTTTCTATTTGATCGATCTTTTGATTTATTTTTAGATCCTACTGTATTTACATTGTAGTACCCTTGACACCTGCTACGTAAAAAACCCATTGTTTTCGCTTAAATGATGGAACCTGACCTCGGACGGTATTGTGAAAACTGCATGCGCAATCGAGGGTGGTTGTACGCAAAGCAAGGTCGATTGCGCCATTGTGTACGAATGAATATAGCAGATACTCTATGTTAATTAGCAATATATTTCTTTAATATGATTGCTTGTTACTAGACAGCGGATCTTTATGCAAAATAAAAATTTCAAGTTCAAATCATTTTTGAATCCACTAATATTATCTTTCTAAAACAAGTAAACGATTTAAATAATTGTTTTATAAGCTCTACAGGTTGTTATCATGAGTTTAAAAAATTATTGAAATCATAAAAGTACCTTGTAATTTTCCATTTTTAAATAAATTTTTTCACTTATTTATTTAAACTAATAAAAATCTAATGACATATTTATTTTCACGTATGGTATTTATTGTAAATATGAAATCATTATATTTTGTAAATAATAAATTGATTATTAATAATATCATCTGCTGTATATAAACAATTGTTTATAAATAGTGGAATGTTAAGCACGGGTGTTTTAAACGTTAAGCTGCGTAATAATCAATTAATTTATGCACCAATTACCGTCAAATAGTAAATGTCAACCCAAAATATTATGTCAAACGGTATTATATATATATATATATATATATATATATATATATATATATATATACAGGATGTTCGACTACAGGCGGGCGAAAATTTAAGGGGTAGTTCTCCATAATAATATAAGTTATTTAGTTATTAACAATTAACAATCCGCCTAAAATACGGCAACGCGACCAACAAAACGTATCACGTATCAAAACTGACAGATGTATATATATATGCATGCATACCTTGGTTCTCATTTGGGGCCCCAGCGAGGTGAAAATATTTAATTATTATTATAAAATTATAATTATATAAATTATTTCAATAGATAATTGAAACCAAAATGTACCCACAAAAATTAGGCATTAAATTTTATACTTTGAAATTTTTAAATGCTTATCGCTCGGTAACTTTATCTTTATAAGCTTCACATAAAGATTCATCAATCGTTAACGACAATCAGTAAAATTAATATAATTGGTTACAGTTATACAATTACGTTTAATTTTATAACTATTTCTTTGAGAAAAAAAAACTCAAGCAATCATATCAATACAAGTTTTAATCTAAAAAACTGCGATACTATCAGGTGGTGAGAAAGTGTCATCTTTCGAGAGTATCTTAAACCTTAGTTCGCGATCAACGATGGCGATGGTGATGTTATTTGCGGTCTCTTGTTGTGGAATCGAATTGGTATTCTAATCACTAGATTGAAGATGTAATATTTAATGTCATACAATTAGAATAAGAAGGAACAATGGTGTCGGTCGGTATTTTGTGTATTCCAATTGTTACCGCATTCTTCTACTGGAATAATTTAATATGGTGCTACATATTTGGAGTGCTAACCATATCATGTTTCTGTATGGGATGTTTGATTGTTATGTTCATAAACATCGCTCTTTCTCCGAAACATCAAACTGGTGCAGGCACGTTAAAAACCGTTGCGGAGATCGACGCTTTTCATAACTTGTTAATGGTATGTTCATACAAAAATACATTTATATCTAGACTAATCTATAGGAACTTGAAGTGAACCAAACTGATTTGCCAATATATTAAATCCATAATAAAATTAAATAAATGTGTATACACGTAAGTAATATTTTCAAAGTATACATTTATTATTGCAAATACTGACGTGGAAATACCTTTCGTCTATAAATCTTTTTACTGATATGTATGGATAAGATAACAGGTATCGCATTACAACAATAGACATTGCACGTTGAACCTTTTTTCTGAGTTTATTAACTCTTCCATTCCCATTGTATTAGGTTGGCAAGAAAGTAATTTCGGTATTTTAAGGTAAAATAAAACTGAATATCTTTATTCAAGCGAGAGATGAACTTTCATCAATCAAATATTTTCTTATTTATTGTTTTTCGTTCATTGCCTGAATAAAAGATTGGGCTCTCTATTTCATCTTAAAATACCGAAATTACTTTCTTTCCAACCCAATATTTTTCATTTAGTATCAATATTAAATAATTATGATATTCGTGCTAGATTTTTCAGTGGACCTTGTTTCTAGCGTTCATAATCTTCGTTAGTTGGCTACTAAACTTAATTAAGACTGACAGAATTTTCTAACTATGGTCATTGATTATTCTATACATAATTTCAGAAGGGATATACAGCTCCACCTTCGAATACCAAAAAATATGCTAAGTATCCACTGGTTTTCACTCGTATGGTGGACGGAGCTCTACAAAATCTGTTGGATTTGATTTTTCAAGATTTTATTGGTGTTTGGCTTAGTGAATTGTCTTTCAATTCTGAGCAAATAATAGACAATATGAAACAAGACCTATGGGGAGCAATTCAAAGTCTTCATGAACGTTTATCCAAAGTGGATCATACAAAATTAGTTGTTTGCAACATAGTGAACAAGATAACATTTCATTTCGAAAAGATCAGGATTGCTCAAGCAGCTTCGTATGTTCAGCTATATTATTTTCATTGTTATATAATAATTATTGATAAAAACTACATATTTTCATTATTTATAAACAGATCGGAAGGTGAAGATCCAGTATTTATTTTATCAACGCATTTAATGTCATCTACGTCTGAATTAGATTATTTGAGAAGAGTCTGTGAACTGTACATTTTACTTTTGTTACCACCTTCTTATTCTCTTGTACCAGTAAAATATTTATTAAGAGAAATTCTTGCGTGTAAAAGTAAGTTCACTGTAGAACTTACAGTAAGGAGCATAACTGTTTCCACACATTTTAAATCAGAATAACTTTTTTATGAATGGACCAATCGACTTCAATTTCTCTGTAAGAGGAAACAGTTATGCTCCTTACTGTATGTATTTATTAGAGGGTTGTGCGAGAACTCGAAAATGTCGAGTACCCGATGGTCGGGGAGACATCGGGTGGACGCACACCCCTAATATTTCTAGAACCATATGTTCAACATGTATTTTACTTATTATATATTTGCAGTCTTAAAACCAGCAATAGATTTAATAACCGATCCTGATTATATCAATCAAAAGATTTTATCTTACATTGATCAACAGCAGCTTGCAGAAGCAATGCATAGAAAAACATATGAGTATGCTGAATCGTTTGAAGACTTTATACGCATGATTAAAAGTTCCAAGGATTTAGAAGTTTTGAAACATATCAGATACAATATCGTTACGGAAATTATGCAAGCCACGACAATACAAAATGTGAAAAGAGCACAAGGTTTAGATCCAGACAATAATGCATTTGGAAAATCTGATTTTATCCAAGCTAGAAAATTAAAGAGGTATATCAGTCAACTGACGTATGCTAAAAATACATGCGAATGTCACATGCAATCATTAGGATGGAATGGATATACTGTTCAGGTTGCACAAATAGTTTTCTTTATTACTTGCTGCTGATAATTATATTTGATAAGTATGTTTTATAGGCAAATGACACATTACCGTTACAATACATCCTGGATAATGTAATTGGTCGAAGATACCTTTCGCAATTTTTAGAACAAGTTGCTAGTCAAGATTTGATTGGGTATTGGGCAGCTGTGCAGGAATTACGAAATGCTGATAAATCCCATTGGCATCAATTGGGTGCTGAAATTTTTTATACCTACATTACATCTCCTACTGCTGAGATAAAAGTTGACAGATCTATTCGGAAAAAGATGGAAAGTTTCTTGTTAGGTGACATAGGGCCTAATGTGTTTTACGAAGTACAACACAATGTTGTTAAAATCTTGGAACAGAAATATTATCCATCGTTTGTGGTCAGCGAACAATATAAAAACATGCAACAAGCATTACTTAATGAAAGAACAGATGGTTCGTATGGAAGTCCTTAGTATTGTAGATGTAATTTAGCCAAGTATCATGTGAATAATTTTTAGATTTAGCAGAAGATCGACATATAGCAGATGGAACATTAGCAGAAAATGTGTCCTTACTTGTTGGAGAACATTCAAACTATGCTCGCAGTAAATTGGATCAGTTACAAGAAAAGTTGAACAACAAAATGCAGGCTTTGCAAGCATTGAAAGCTTCATTAAAACCAGAGAGCAAAGTTTTGAATTTCTTGGCTAAAGAAGTTGAATGGTTGCAAAGTGAGAAGAGGCAACTGGAAGCGCATTTAACTCACACAGAAATGTGGGCAGAGCATTTAGGTCACTGGAGAGCAGAAGTACAAAGTGCAGAAGTAAGTAAAGGATAAATTATATTCATCAGCAAATATAGAACAAATATGACTTGAGTATTTTAATGGAACAAATATTTATAAAATAGATACTAGACAACGGAGAATCGCCGCAATTTGTATTGGTTGTTCATATGGCTGTAGATGAAAATAACAGTGATAGTATTTGTAGCGGTTGGGTGGTATTGAGAAAGTTGCAAGACTTTCAAGAGTTACACAGGAACCTTCGTCAACTTTGTTCTAGCATAAAGAATTTGGATTTACCATCACAACCTTTAAAGTTCTTTGGGAAATCTGATAAAAATACCTTAGACAAAGCGAAAGTACAAATTCAAAAATATTTAAATGTAAGTCTCTGAAATATTTTCTATACTTATTAAAATATATATTATTATTCTCTAAAATATTATGCATACTTAATTAGAAACTTGCGATTTTTCTTGTTCAACTAATAGTATATTTATTAATTTCAGTTTGTTTTAGAAGATGAAAAACTGAATCAAAGCGAAGCGTTATATACATTTCTTAGTCCAAGTTCAGAACACTTGAAACATGCACCTCCGTCACCTAAAAAATCTCGATTTTCTTTATCAACGTTATTCAAAACGTATGAGACTGTGTACAGTCGGGGACAAAATTTTATGTACATTACCTAGGACACTAATCCTTCTAACATCTACAGAAACGCAAGCCGTTTGGTCGAATTTTGAAAAAATGATTAGCTTTTTAAAGGGTGTCCACTGAATTTCATCCCCGACTATAATTGATTTAGAATACCATGCAATACTGTAATAACCATTTGAGCTATTTACATTAGGTCTAGTACTAGCAGTGATATTCGTGATAAGGACGATGAAGAAGATTACTCTCTTTTGTTGGATGATACTGACAGTGCACGATCAGTCACAGATGGATGCTTGAGTTCCAATAAAGATGCGATAGCAGAACCTTTATATACGCTTCTGGGTGAAATCTTTGATTTAAGAGGGGTATTTCGATGGCTGAGGCGATCATTAATTATTTTTGTTCAAATAACTTATGGTCGAACAATTAATAGGTATATAATTAATAAATCTTTTAAACGGTTTCATCGATTACATGCAATAGACAGAAGCACTGAATATACTTTTCAGGCAAATCAGGGACACTATTGCGTGGATATTCTCAGAGCCAATGCTTCATTATTATGTGCAATTATTTACAAAATCTTGGTGGCCAAATGGCCACTTAGTATCTGGGAATGTTCTTCGTACAGATGAAGAGAAATTAAAGACGCGAGGTGAAGCGCGAAGACAATTCCTAAATAATGTACCTGAAGTTTTAACCAATCTAGTTGGCGCCCAAAGTGCTCAACGTGGCGCAATCAAAATTTTTGATTCGTTGCAAAATGTGAATTTAAATAAACAATTAATTTATGTAAGTTACTATTTTATGATAAAGTTTATAATTTGCAACTTGTCTGTTGGATATATTTAATTTTTTGTTACAGGATATCTTTGAAATTGTGATGTACGAGGTGTTTCCAGAATTAACAGAAATAAAGCATTCATTGCAGTAAACTATATCCATGAGTATTTTTCATACATTTAATTTCGTAATTATTTCCTTACATTTTCAAAATGAAACAAACACAAATTTGTTCACATATCTTTATTTCACCATGTTTTAAATATTTTCATAGAATGTATACACAATGTAAACAATTTTTTATACATCGCTCTTTTCCATGCATTTAAAGATTTAGAAGATAATTTTGTAAAATATGATTGAAGTGTACATATATAATGAACATAAATTTATTTTCAGTCATCACATAAGCCAAGTCATTTCTTACCATGATACGCGTTATGTACATACATGTATATGTTAGATTTTCTTAATAAGACATTTCATAAAGTATCACATGTGCGTTGTCATTTATATAAGAAATTGGAAATGTATCGATAGTAATTTGTATTCTGCAATATAACATTCTTTAATTTTAATCTTTTTAAAGATTATATAGACTGACTATATTCCTCTAGATTAATTTCTATATTACTATAAAATCTTTTAATTTTTAAAACGATAACAATCTTTAAAACAAATAATAAATAGAAGGTACCCAATAAATAAAGTATACCACGATATATTACCCCTTTATACTTTAATTTATAAATATTATTCATTTCATATATAATTTATATTAACATAAAAATAGGTATATATCAACGATGAACAAATATTATACACTCTATTTTACTTAACTGAAGTATGAAAGTGACATTATTTATGCGATGACTTGTTATTCAAATGAGTAGCTCTGTGATATCGACTTTTTCAATTATTCAAAATATAATTTAAAGATATACATCACTTAAATATAGCTGAAAAGGGACTAGTTTTTGTATTATTTAATATTAAAGTATTGTTCTATGAGAATATTAACCATTCTCTTTCGATCAACTATAAAGTATCTATTTTTTTTTAATCGGCACATGACTTGTATAAAGCACGTATCATTAGTTATTATTGTTATTTTTATTATTATAATTATGAATTTTTGCTTAGAACGAGTTAATGGATGTAGAAATATGTTTGTTACCAGTTTCTACGGTAAATAAAAATATAAGATTCAAAAAATGGATAAGGTAACATAAATATATGTCCGCGAGAGAGACAAAAAAACATTCTTAAATATTAATGCGATATACACAAAGTTTGATAATAAAGTACAGTACTCTCGTTATAAATATCCAAAAGACCTTGCCTTTAATTGTCCGAGAACTATCTCCACTACCGCAGGATATACCCTGTGAGGGGCCGTGAAGCTCGAGAGGCCTCGGTCACCGAGGAACGTAACATAATATATTTTCATTAGAAAAATGCCACGAATATGTTGGTGAAAGTCTCATAAAAAAATAATGGAAAATAAAAAAGTTTTGTTATTGGACTAGTAGTGGCCTCACACCGATATATCCGACCTGTATTATGTTACACTCCTCGGTGACCGAGGTCCTTGAGCTTCGCTGTCCTCTTCTACGTTCAGCGCATCAAACAATAGCATTTTCTTATAGACAAATGTCTCTGGCCGACCCGTGTTTTGGACACTTATCGCGAGAGTACTGTACTCCGTTATGCTACAGATTGTTTGTAATACTCGTGCCAAATGTGAAATTAATAATAAAAATTAACGCAATTGATCTTTGTTTGGTAATGACTAGACTCCAGATTTTATTCATGTATAACAAAAATGAGCAATTTAAAACAGTGGAAATATTAAGAGACTTTAAGAGTGTTAATATATTATTTTCACCACATTAAAATTATTAATGAAGAATACAAATTTATATTTAGCTCCTGCGTCTTGCAATTGATGCACAAACTTTTTAGTTTGCATAAACATCCGAAGTCTAGTAATGACATTACACTTATTACACTTATCGAAGTGAAACCGATGTTGAGCTGTATGATGAAGTTTATGAATTAATTTAAACAATTTTAAAGCGCTCAGAAAAATCATGAAATATCGATCAAAAGACACTTACGCCCAGGCAAATTTATTTTATCAAACTTTGTATATAATATGGAAAGTAAAGATTGCTCTAATGTACTGTTATATGTAGAACCATACATTATGTCAAGAGAAATCGAAATGAATGGAAATTATTGACATATTACAAATATATAAATATTATACAGTGCCTAATATTTAAACAAATAATATAAATACTGTTATGTCTTTAATGGCATCGACTAGAATTATTTAAGGTAATATTAAAAATTCAGAGATTATCATTACTTATAATGACTGATCAAAATAATGCAAACGTTTAAATCTACAAGAATTTTATCGACTATGATGATATAGTATGAAATTTTGTTCAATTGCAGTAAATGGATTATCTAAAATCTATGTATACGGAACATCGTGAGTAACTTTAGAAATTATGTTTCATATACAATGAATATGTTTTAAGTTTGGACAAAAGTAAAGATGTATCTCTTCAATTATTGGACTTCCAAGTGAAATATGTTGACTAGTTGGATCCCTTTCGCTACTGCTAAAAGTATACACATTACAAGAATGCATACCGGTGTTTAATTACTTGGCTGTGAATTCGGGCCAATAGTTTACATAATAACGATGTGTTAAACCTTCAAATAATCTGTCTAGCCACATAGGTAGACCATCCAGAAGATTATCCTGATACAAAACATTGTTTCCACTCTGCAAAGAAAATAATTCACATAAATTATTCAGATTTCATTTTGACACCGAAATTTTTAACAAATTATATTTATAATATTTCATACCTCATCTTCAGAAAGATCAGATTCATTAGAACTATTAAAACCAATAAATGCACCAGCTTCAGCGTCATCTACTCTTCTGGTTAATTGTTTTGTCATTCGTTCCATTCGCTGGCAATATAATTATTGTTAAATAAATTCTTTGATTTTTCAGTGCAATGTAAATACTTTCATGTCAATATTTTTAATGTATACCTTAGAACCTTTGCCTTTACTGCATTCTGGATGTTTGGCATGGTACATACAAAAATATTTACGGTGCCCATTTAATGATAGTACTGTGCCAACACAATTTTTGGCATTTATATTTAATTCCTTTTGTTCTGGCAAAGTGAGGGATAGCAGTTTTTTATACCAATCTAGTCCTCTCTCAAGAGACATGAGCCCAAACATAAGGGTCTTATTTTTTCTGCGATATAAAAGACAGAATAATTTTATTTTCTCATAGTACATATATATTCGGTTGGCAACTAAATTCGCGACCTTTTGCTTCGTAATTCTTTTATTGTATCATTATAACCTCATTCAGTGATCATTCCTTTTGTACTGTACATAATTGGAAAACTCTGAATTTTGCGATTAATTTGATGTAAAATACTCGTGCTTAAAAAATATATATAAATGACGTTGTTTGAGAAAATGTGGAGGTCGCGAACTTAGTTGCCAACCTAATACAAATTTGTTCAGCTCACCTATAAGGCCACACAGCTTTATGAAAAGCTGGTAATAATTTTAGTCTACTTTGAGCATCAACTAATAGTATAATGGTTCTACAGCCTGGTTTTAATAGTCGAACTAAACCATTATATTTTTCTGCGCGTAATTCATGTAATCGTAATTGTGGCTGTGATGGTGTTGATATACTGGTATCCTTACATTGAGCACGTTCAGCTTCAACACTCGCTTCTTCTAATTTCCTACAATAAAATATCATCTTAAAAATTCGTATGATGTTGAAGTTTTTATAATTTCAAGTTACTTACACTAAATATGACATTCCGTATCCAGCAGCACCGATTAATATTAGAGTAGCAATTACCGATACCAAAGGCAAAATCTGCTCTTTAGTAAGACTATCCGATATATAATCTACAGCTAACAATGCCTTGCCAATAAGTTTATCTACAGTACCCTATAGAAGAAATTAAATTACAGTAGACATATACAGTCAGTCTTTAAATCAGAATAACTTTTTTATAAATAGGCCAAACGACTTTAGTTTCTTTCAAATTTGTAACGAAAGTTTTGGTAAAATTGCGTTTAGTCTAAATTACGAAAAAATAGTAGAAATGACATGATGAAAATTCCATCGAAATTGGTTAATTGGTTTACGTGTCATAGGTGATTAATAGACTGCGGATCTTTATGCAAAATAAAATATGTTTGCATTGATTACAAGTCGCAGGAGCCAAATAAAAGTTTCTTCCTTCTTCTAATTATCTTATTGAACTGAAACTAATACACTGATGTTCTAGTTTGCCAGAATGACTGAAGTCGTTTGATCGATTTAGAAAAAATGTTATTTTGATTTAAAGTGTGTACATCAATTATGAGACTGACTGTAGGTACATTTCGATCGTTTACAAAAATTCAGGGATCTACCTGTGCATGTTCATCGGCTAGTTCTCCTACAACTGCAGCATACGGCAGTGCTTCGGTAGCTCGCAATAATCTTTGTATAGTTTGTTCCAAATTTCGACGTGTTTCGTTCCACTGGTTCTCATCTTCAGCGGCCTCAATCCAACCAGTAGGTAACCACTCGTACTTCAAATGATTTGCATCTCTTCTCCAGATAATGACAATGTGTAACAAAGGTTCTAAGGGACTGCCTTCGCCTGTCGACAGTGCCGATACAAATTCTGGTTGTGTATCTTTAAACACATATGTATACCTAACTCGCTCAGTGCTGGAAATTTGAATGAGATAACTGTTGTACGTTGACATAATCCTTAAATGACAACACTTCTACAACAATATTACCTGTAAGATGATTCTAAAGCTGCCTGTCTAAACTTATGTCTTGCAAAATCATGGAGAGGATTATTTTGTTGAGATATTAAAACTGCGCACAATCGTTTTTGTGGTCTTAACCATTCTGGTGGACAAACAGAGTCCAGCATTGCTTGATTTGAGAGTCTTGGTAAAGCGAGGAATTTATTGTTTGATATAATGTTGTGCATTGTGTCACTGGATATATCTTTCATACTAACAGATGCCATAGGTTTCTCAGAATTTTCGTTAAATAATAACAAAGTATCTAAATCCGCAGAAATCTTATACTTTGTTACAATTGATTCTGTGTCTTCGTTTCCAGTCTGTAAAAATGAAAGTTATATAGCTCCGAGAGGATATATACTTCTTACAATACTTCTTATTACTCAATTGAATGACATTTTTACCTGGACAAAACCAAATGCAACACGATCTCTGTAGTAAAATGCAATAAATAGATACCGTAATCGTATAGATTCTTTCCTATCAAAAATTAAAGCTCGAATTCGATTATCTATCCATCCTGAGAGAAAATTGTCTACATTGTTTTCATTTATAGTAGGTATCAATTTGTATGGGAATTTGCTTCGTAAGAAGTCTGTAATATGGAAACCATTTAAAATTTGATTTTCGAAATTAGCATGTTGTATAAACTACTCCATTAATATTTCAAATACGTACCGACGATCTTCTGAACACTGAAAAGAGATTCCTTATACACGCTAGTGCGACCCTCTATTGTCACAACAAGGCATGGCACTGAATGAATACTCAATCTTCTTGCCAATGCAGATTCTTTCTCAGCATGCGCAGTTGCTAAACCAAGACCCAACGGTTCTAACTCGTCAACCAAACGGCGCCATGTCGGTTCTACTTGCAAACACGCAAAACACCAATCCGAATAAAATAATATTATATAAGGTGTACGATAGGTTTTTGGTATTATTACATTTTCAAATGATCTGTAACAAACGTATTCACATTGAAAATGTCAAGAGGAGCTTACGCAAATGCATCTAATTGAAATGAATGTTATTATAAAAAATGTACAAACCGATATGTGATGCTCATCTTATAAAAGAGTGAAATATCTCGAGTTTGGTAATGGAACTTGAAATTCCCTCCAAACAATTCTTCCAAAGGATCAAGGACATTAAATTGACTACTATCTCTTCTTTGCCTGGGAATACTTTCTTCGGTAATGCCATGATTATCGAATTTTTTCCTCCTTTCTGGATCAGTTAAAATCTATGGAAATAAGTACTTAAGACAACATTCGTTAAATCATCAATAACATGTTTTTATTTGACAGAACACTAATTTTACCTCGTAAGCCTTTGTAATTTCTACAAATTTATTTTCTGCACCAGGATGATCGGTTTTATCAGGATGCCTAAAGATGTAACACAATTTTGTAAACAATCAGCAGATATTTTGATGTCTGCTATGAGTACAGTACTAAATATAAAATGTTAATTTTATTAATAGTATGATTTTATCATACATAAATTGATTGTGTGACACAAAATCAAGAGCAGACGCCCGCACTTCAACGATAAAACAAAATATAATAGTCGCATTGATAATTACCATTCTTTGACAAGATTTTTATACGCCTTTCGAATTTCTTGTAAGGTTGCACGTTTGTGAACACCTAAGATTTTATACGGGTTTCCCAATGACTCGATTCCACCAGCCGACGACAATAAATTAGTTGTTATAATAAAAATCACGATAAAAAATGAGAACCTCATTAATAATTCTATATTAACCACTCTTCTGTTAATGTTATTCGATCGTTTGCTTACTGATTCCGAGGTTCTTAAAAAATTAATCGATAACATTATTTGTGATGCAGCTTTAACGTGCGTGTATGTCTATCGAATTATACACTTTAATATGAAGTCAACATTGGCTAAAACTATCCCGTTTTCTCTTTACAGTGTTTAGCAAACATGTTCAGCACAAATTTTGGCTTATTTTTACGCCGGAAACTCTGTCATTGCAGTTTTATAGTGATGTTTCTGCATGACCATGTTGTCAAATCGGATATATACAGTGGACATTAAATCCTAGAATGCTCTAGTAGAAGGGTAGGATCGATTACAAGAGGGCGCTAAAATAGATAAAATTCTCTTTACACATTTTCCAATGTATTTTGAAATATTTGTTTTAGATGATACAGTAGAACAGAAACATAATATGTATATCGCTAAGTTCGCAGAAAAATCCAAACGGCCAGTCACCGAATTTGATAAGACAATGAAATACGCATAGATGACATGACATAGATGACTTTTTAAATTTAAAAACTCAATTTCTTCACAAAAAACGAATCGACAATTAAATTATTATAAATATATGTAAAGGAGAATACATACAGAATACAGGAGAATATATATATATATATAGGTTTGTATGCACCTGATTAATTTATTAAATTTTAAGAAATCTGTAGAATATAAAAAGTATGCATGGTTTGTACATAATAAATCTGCAAAAGTAAAATTTCATGGACGATTTAAATATAAATCCAGTTTCAATACTATGAAATACGACAGAGAAAGATCTTGAGACTGAAACATCAAATAATGAATTAATATTATACATCTCTGTTATACATTATGCTTGTATACAAATGGTTTGCATACAAACGATTTGCGAAAATCGGCTGTATTCATGCATTTCGCCGCTCCCCGTTAGTGATTTTATGCGACAACTTGAACCAACTTTTATATAACAAATTACTAGGTAAATGGTGATTTCACATTTATCGTGGCGCGACTACGAAACCAAGCTAGAGCGAGCGGATTCTAACGAAATTAATCAAGCTGCAGAACGAAACAATTGTTCTATTTAGCCGATATTAAATAAATAACGCGGTCACATGACACATTAAATTATAAATATCACCCTTTCCCATTCAAGCATGTAACAATAGCGTACTGTATACAACTGTATACGAGTCCTCGCATCTACCGATTGATGAAATGGGAACTATTTAATTGTATTGGTCTCTTCTGTATCACACGTTGCATTTAACATATACATCTCTACTACTGAAAAATTTAACCAAAGAAACAATAAAATTATTTCAATATTGTTTTTACAAATACTTAAATGCTTCGATAACCTTCCCCGGGATGACCAGAAACTTGCGTATGACATAACATCCAATATTATAGATCTACTTTTAATACAGAAAAATGGCTGTTGCTTGGACTGAAGACGAAATTGGAAGAAAATGGGATCGATGCTTCACAGATGCACTTTTTAAATTGGGTAAATGTTGTCTTACATTTATAAGTCCTGTTAAGCATTGAAGAAGTATTAACTTTTATTCGCTGCTAATACTGTAACATTTTCTTAGGGGGAGGAACTTTACTCGGTGGTGTGTTTTCCCTGTTCTTCTTCAAACGTAAGGCACAATTACTTTAATATTTACTTGATTACAATTAAACTAATGCTACTTTTTAACTACAAAAAAACATTGTAGAATATGTAATAATATTCTTAATCTACATCGCCTGACATCGATATAGAGACTTAATTTTGAAGGTTAAGATAATACGATCCTTGACAGAAAAATCTAATCTAATTCGTATTTTCGAAGATATCAAATATTATTCTACATTTTCACATAGGTAGTTATCGAAATCATGCTATCGTATATTTAAAAATTGCATCATTAAGTGTGGGGAAATAGGTTAGGTATCATGAACTCATATATGTTCCTCAACATTGAATATACCTACTTTTTATACTGAAAAAGCTATTTTTGAATGAAGGCTTAATTTTGAATGCAGATTTAATGACATTTTTTCATTTTTTGTAGGCAGAAAATGGCCTGTTATAACTGGAGCAGGATTTGGATTAGGTATGGCGTATTCTAATTGTCAAGAGGATTTGAATACAACAATAAGGCAACAATCATCTAGAGACTGTAGCAAAGTTTCCAAAGATGCAGCAAAGAAGAGTCCTTAGCAAGTTTTATTCCTAAAGATTGTTTTGCTGTTATAGAACATGATATAACATACTAATAAACTAGTGGAACTTGTATTATAGTACCATATAAAATAAAATCTTAATTACTTTAAGTTATTACATTCAATTAGAAAAGAATAAATTACTGTAAAACTTCCTATGTATCATTTATATTGTTATTATTGTTTTACTTTTCATAGGGATTTGAACAGGTAGACAAAAATTGCATTTATTATACACATATATATGTATACTATATTCATAAAGTAAGAGACACGTTTTGTTATAAATTCCAAAATGGTATAATAAATTAATAAATCATTCGTAAGAATAAAAAGATTAATATTTTTGATAGAATATGGAATCATCTCTTCCAGAGGATGTCTTTTATATTTATAAGTCAATATATTTTCTTTACAAAAGATTAAATGAAACATGATAAAACTGTTTAAAAATTGTACTAATAGAATATAATATATGTATAACTTAAAATAATAATGCACATTAAAAATTATTCGTTAATTTTTCTTATTTTTCTTATACAATTATTATTACAATAATATTGATAATTTTTGTTGTATTTTGTACAACTATTTGCTACACATCAATATTTCTAAGATATATATATATATATATATTTGTTTTTTAAGGTCTTAAAAATTTTTAGTTTCCACTTTCTGAAGGGTCGAGTTCTTATAAAGAAAACTGCGTTTAGAAAAATCCTGTAAAATGAACCGTTAAATAAATATGAGCAAATCCATGGTCTGAATTGGCCGGGCGAGGCAAGTAATGCGATAACGCGTTGTTTGCCGCGGCGGCCCAGCCAGCCAACGCGTTATTGCTTGCCTCGCCCGGACAATGTCCCAGTCAGATCAGGTCTGTTCTATACTGATACACTGATATATACAAACAATACACACTTGTACACACCGTCTGGTAACGCTAGTGTGCAGATCTGTCGCAGATACAAAAAAGTCACTGTTTCTAGTAACTTGTTGGCACTGTTCATTGCTTCGTGAAAGTTTTAATATTTTAATTCCTATCTTGAGATATATTGTGAGCTCGTATATTACTTTTATTTTATTTATAAGTAATAAGTAAAACGTGAATATTTCTAAACAGTTAACAATGGTAAAATTGCATATCGAATAGTGTTTGTTTAAATTCAAGTTCGATACATTTCGATATTTGGAACGAGAGCATTACTGCGTGAGTGGATCGGATCTAAACATATCTAAGCAAGATGGATAGGTGCTAATCTTCGATAAAGGCATCCTACTGTCAATTTTTAAAGGATTTTGTGAATTACAGACGAATTCGTATCAAAATTCATTGGTGTTAAGTAAAATCTACGAAAATGTTGACCGCTGCTGCAAATTCAATATCAAATAACGGAGGATCTTACAGCAATGACAGATCGTCAAGTACTGCGGATCCAGAACTCGCAACAGATCCTGCTTCTGGAGGATTTTTTCACTCTGATTATAAAAAGTAAATATCTAATTCGACATTCGTATTGTTCTAACCATCAATGTTTTCTTTGTAAATGGTATTTTTACATAGACCTGATGCTACTTTCGAGCATAGTACTTAGATATGTTGAAATAAGTATAAATGTTCTAAATAAAATACTTGTATTTTCCTGTCTTTATTTCATTGTTATTGAATTCTTTATATTTAACGTTATCCAGTTTTATTTCGTTAAATGAGTATTTATTATAATAAGTTACGGTAACGTATTGTACGTAGCTATATACTTCTCTAAACTATTGTTTTCACATTAGGCACGATGATTTAAAACAAATGTTGGATAGTAGTAAAGATGGACTTAAGTTGGAAGCAATGAAACGTATAATCGGGGTAACAATATAACATATAATCTTTTCTATTATATTGATCTAATTCGAGAGCGACAAATAAAATAAAATGTTTTTACAGATGATAGCGAAAGGAAGAGATGCGTCAGAATTATTTCCTGCTGTAGTAAAAAATGTTGTTTCAAAGAACATCGAAGTGAAGAAATTAGTTTATGTTTACTTAGTCCGTTATGCAGAAGATCAGCAAGATCTTGCATTGTTATCTATTTCTACATTCCAACGAGCTTTGAAAGATCCTAATCAATTAATAAGAGCCAGTGCATTAAGGGTACTTTCAAGCATACGTGTATCTATGATTGTTCCTATTGTAATGCTTGCTATTAAAGATTCAGCTAGCGATATGTCGCCGTATGTTCGTAAAACTGCAGCACATGCTATTCCTAAACTATATTCGCTGGACTCTGAGCAGAAAGAAGAGTTGATAAGTGTTTTAGAGAAGTTGCTTTCTGATAAAACTACTCTAGTTGTGGGTTCAGCAGTGATGGCATTCGAAGAGGTTTGTCCAGAGAGGATTGATTTGATACATAAGAATTACAGAAAGCTTTGTAATTTATTAGTAGATGTCGATGAGTGGGGCCAAGTCATTATAGTCAATATGCTCACAAGATATGCGAGAACACAGTTTATCGATCCAAACATAGATGTATGTATAATTCTTTGTAATTACAGGAACTGAAGTATATGTATACATGATTTATTTATATTTTTCGCAATGATTCTTATAGATCATAGAAGAAGATGAAAACCGGCCGTTTTATGATTCCGATTCTGATTCGTCTAATACTAAAAAACCAAAAATGTCGTTAGACTCTGATCATCGGTTACTACTGAGAAACACGAAACCTCTTTTACAAAGTAGAAATGCTTCTGTGGTAATGGCAGTATCTCAATTGTACCATCATACAGCACCACGAAGCGAAGTAATTATTGCAGCTAAAGCACTGATACGGTTATTAAGAGGGCATAGAGAAGTTCAGAGTGTAGTCCTTCACTGCATAGCTAGCATATCAATTACCAGAAAGGTAATGTAAGTACTAGTATAATGTACTAAAGAAAAATCAATTATTTTCTGGTCCATGAAATTCGTACAGACGATAATATTCAATGTTTTTGTGTAGGGAATGTTCGAACCTTTTCTTAAGTCATTCTTTGTAAGAACTTCAGATCCTACGCATATAAAGCTTTTGAAGTTGGATATCCTGACCAACTTAACAACCGAGACTAGTATTGGAGTCATATTGAGAGAATTTCAAACATACATCTCTAGCAGCGACAAAGAATTTGTAGGAGCTAGTATACAGGCAATTGGTAGATGTGCAAGTAATATAAAAGAAGTAACCGACACTTGCTTAAACGGACTAGTTTCACTACTGAGTAACAGGGATGGTAAATAGAAATATAATGCCTACTATTCATGATCATTAGACAGCGGATTTTATGCATTTATGACAAAAATCAGGAGATGTAATTTAGAATAGTAAAAACATTAGAAGAATTTAAAAATACTGTTATATTAGTTTTAATCCATTAATCATATTAAGAAAGAAAATACATTTCTATTTCACTCCAGTTTGCTGCAATTCATGCAGAAAATTTTTATTTTGCATAAAGATCCGCTGTCTAATATCATTCACTTCAATCATTGTTTTATAGTATTTCTCATTATTAGACTGCGGATGTTTATGCAATTTGCAATTTTTGCAGGCAAATTTCAAGGAAGTGAAAACAAATAAAATCTTATTTTCAGTGGTAGTAGCCTTTATAGATATGAAATAAATAAAAATCGCACTAAATTCTGTCGCATTTTATATCCTAGCATTTTTTGCAAATTTTCAAAAGCCATAATTGCATAAGATCCGCAGTCTTCTCATTACCTTCTGTTTTTTATACCTTTTTCTTTTTTTTATTTAGAGGCTATCGTAGCAGAAAGCGTTGTTGTTATAAAAAAGCTTTTACAAACTCAACCGAATGAACATAAGAATATCATAGCTCATATGGCTAAGTTAATGGATTTTATTACTATACCACAAGCTAGGGCATCGATATTGTGGCTCTTGGGAGAATATTCGGACAGAGTGCCTAAAATAGCACCTGATGTTCTCCGAAAAATGGCTAAGAGTTTCGTGAATGAGCAGGACATAGTGAAATTACAAATATTAAACTTAGCTGTGAAATTATGTCTGAATAATCCTGCACAGACAAAACCATTTTGTCAGTATGTTTTCCAGCTAGCAAAGTATGATCAGAATTACGATATCAGAGATCGTGCTCGTTTTTTAAAACGTTTTATTCTTGACGAAGATAATCCAGAAAAGAAGCTTCCTCAACTTGCGAAAAGAATATTTTTAGCTCCAAAACCTGCACCGACTCTGACATCCAGGTTCAAAAATTCCGAATTTCAGTTGGGTACATTATCGCATTATTTGGATATGCCATGTGCTGGTTACCGTCCGTTACCATCTTTCCCTGATGTAGCTCCAGAACCGTCTGTTAGAGATGTTCTTGGTCATACAGTTGATGGTGATATGAGAGATGTAATGGAAGAATATTACAGAAAAGATAAGAAAGACAAAAAGGGAAAAGAAAAAGAAAAGCCCTTTTATAGTGATGAAGAAAGCATTACAGGAGATGGTAAATTCTAGAAGTATTAATATTGTATTAGGTTGGAACGAAAGTTCGTAGCGTTTTTAAATCAAAATTCAAAGATAAAATTAAGATATTTATTCATAGATTTGAATATCATGATAAAAAATGGCAAAAAGTAATAGAAGAGAATGGAAAATACGTTATTGAACAAATCTATGTACAAATATCCTAATTTTATCTTTGAGTTTTAATTTTCTCCCAATACTTATTGTGAGAGTTTTTAATCAAAATATTCTATATATATTTTTAGCTTTGGCCAATGAAAATGAATCTTCAGACACCTCGTCAAGCGATTCTTCTTCAGATGATAGTGATTCGTCCGAATATACGTCCAGCTCGAATAAATCAGAAAATGATGACGAGAAAAAGAAATCTGCTAAAGGATCCGATGAGTCAAATAGCGAGTCTGAGAGTGAAGAATCAAATTCAGAAGACTCCTCCGAAGAGTCTGAAGAAGAGAGCGAAGAAGAAAAACATAAAGCTTTTAAACAAGATACAAAAGAAAAACCGAAAAGTAACATTGATCTCCTTCTCGATTTAGACGATGGTATAGTATAATATTAGAATTAACGGAAACAAACATCTAGATGATAATATGTGAACTAATATATGTGAACTAATATTGATTGTAGTTATTCCCATGACACCTGTGATGCCATTAAGTTCCGGGAGTCTTCTTACTCCAATGAATTCAATCATTTCAAATGACGTGAGAGAAGTGTCATTATCATTTATTCCAACAAAGAAGTCTGAACTGTTAAATAGTATTACAGGTCATGGTTTAAAAATTGAGTATAGGTTTACAAGATCACAGCATTTAGTAAGCGCTCATTTAGTTAGTATTGAATTAATATTTTCTAACGAAGGTGGCAGTCCTATCAAAGAGATTCATATGGGAACAAAGGTAACTAAAAATAGGTTTACCATATTAAACATTTAATTCATTTCTTTCTGACTAGTTATTATTCATTTTTAGAATGTACCAAAAGGCATGCTTTTACACGACTTTACACGAATACCACTGTTGGAAACTAATTCGAATTTATCTGCTACATTGGGCATCAATTTTAATGACTCTACTCAACCCGCAAACTTTAATATTGACTATACAATTAACGAAGAAACATATTCGTGGCCAGTAATTATTAAAGCACCAATTGGTGAAATAATAAGAGCAGTACTTCTACCAGATGATATGTTCGTTACTGAAAAAGCAAAATTGAAAGGCATGAATGAACATACAGCAAAAGTGGAATATACAGAAAATAAAAAGAATATTCCTCAAATGATTTATGAAATTGCAAATGTTGCAATGATATCCAGTACTGACGAAGAAATGAGGTTGGTGCAGGTTTACTATTTGTATGAGAAATACGATGTTCTATCTATAATTATACGATCAATAATTAACTTGATTTCGTTTATAGATTTACCGCTCACACTGTAGCCTCGAAATCATTGGTATTGGTGACAATAAAAATTCTTGGAAGCGAGTCTTTGGAAATATGTGTAAATTGTGAGAAACTAATAATAGGTTCTATCTTGTTGAATGAATTAAAAAGCAATTTAAAATAAATGAGATATTTTATACTTACGATTATAAATAAGTAAATAAATAAATATATATATATATATAAAATATATTTACACTTGTATAAAACGAATACAGAACTTTTATGTTAATTAAACATATATATTTACATATGCATTCAACTCTCAGAAATGTATGTTTACTATTAAATATAAAAAAATCAACTATAATATGTTTGTTATAATGTTATTAAAGTTTTTATAATAAATTGAAGTTACTATATTTAATAAAGGAAAGACGCCAGCCTTTTAAAACTTATATTAAAAAAGTTATTTTATACTCTGTCAATGCGAAATAGTCTTAAATATACTATTTTGTGTATTTAATACTAAGTAGTGTGAATTTATTTACAAAAATACGACAAAATACATTGAATATGTTGAACTATCGAGAATTATCGAAAATAGTCGAAACGTATATCGATTTCAAATTTTAGCTACAGAGTATACCCTCTAGGTGGAAATACTGTAAACACTCCTTTTAGCAGCACGGTTTACGGTAAGGAGGAATAATATCAACAGGCCTACTAATATCGAAGTAATCTTTTATTTCAGTAAAAGGAAAACCATATATTTTCATAAATATTACATATTTCATGAACGTTCTTTCAGTGGAATGTTATATTTTTTTCCTAATGTTACAACTACATTAATTTTAAGAACTTATCGTAGGAGGTTATAGTTTGACATTTCAGTGTTCTTATTAATGAATTGTTGATATTTTCCTATAATTCGACATTCTCACGAGACTTCATTTCATTTTACTTACATTTTGTAAAAGCTTCTTCTTTGTAAATTTGTTTTTAATTTTCTGAAAACGTGACATAACCCGTAAGAAACATGGTAAACATGGTCAATGAGAAATTGAGGCAGTATATACATATGTGTATCTCCACTTGATTTAAGAAGAATATATGATCGTTATTCCCTTAATTAATAGTTAATATTAATTTCTTAGATGACAAAGGTAAAGGAAGATAAGGACACAAAAGTAACGTCCCAGGAGAAGAAATCTCCTACGGACCAAAAAAGTGAAAAGAAGGGACGCATCAAGCCAAGGAATTATGATTTAGGAAATGGTGTTTATAGATTCAGTCGTACTCGCATGTTCCACAAGAAAGCTATCTACAAGTTTATGGATAAAAAGACTCCAAAAACTGTATGTTTTGTAACAATACATCATTCGTTTGCTGTTTTCAGTTATGAACATGTACTCATAGAAATGTTTTATAATAGGTTAAGCCCAAGAAGCCAGTAACTGTTGAGAAGAAAATCAGTGGCGACAAGAATGGAGAAAAACGTATTGTACTACTGAAAAAAAGACGCGCAAACTATCCAACTGCGGATGCAGTGACTGTACACCATGCTAAAAAATGTTTCCGTGAACATCAACGTTATCTGAGGCCAACATTGAAACCAGGAACAGTTTGCATCTTACTTGCCGGTGCTCATAAAGGAAAACGAGTTATTTTCTTGAAGCAACTCAAGAGTGGCTTACTCCTTATTACCGGTGAGTGTAACATGTAATATTATATTTAAATTTAAATAGAAATTGTTCTATAATATTAAATTGTGTGTGTGAATGTTTTGTGTCACAGGCCCATTCCTGATTAATGGTTGTCCACTTAGAAGAGTTAGTCAGAACTACGTGATTGCCACATCTACTTGTGTTAATATTTCGGGTTTGAAGGTCCCAGACCATGTTAATGATGATTACTTCAAGAGGAAGCGTGAGAAACGTGCAAAGAAAGAAGAAGGTGATATTTTTACCAAGAAAAAGGATAAATATAAAGCAAATGAACAAAGGAAAACTGACCAGAAAGCAGTCGATAAATTTATTATTTCTGCCATCAAGAGAAACAAAGAAAAGAAATTGTTGTTTACTTATTTGTCAGCTATGTTTGGCTTGAGAAGCAGCCAATATCCACACAGGCTAAAGTTCTAATCTTTTATGATTTGAATACAAATATACAATAACTACTGAAATTATTGAGTATATACTTCTTACTTATTACCTTACCTTATTGTAGTATTAAAGAGGTCGAGAGAGAATCATGTGGATTAATTAATATAATATAATTGTAGAAGCAGAGATCGGAAAATTTTTTATTGAAATAGACATTTCAAACCGCGATTAAAAGATGAAAAAATTATTTGTAAAAATTAAAATTTTTGGAGATCACGATGTCGTCCCGTAATTTCGTCGGAGGTTGTGTGCCCTCTCTCTTTCTCTTCCGGATATTTCACGAATGAAAATTGTAACAATAATAATAATGCCGCACGCGGTTCTTTTATTTTTGAATCGCGATGCTACGTTGTTCATCGAGAACACAAATCCCGAACCGTTTCGAGTCTTTTTTAAAAATATTTTCATGAATCTATTTTATAAAAGAATTTATACAGGCTGTATCAAATAAAGTGTTACAAGCTGTTTTCTCAAAATCTAATGAAGAAATCGACTTCATCTCCAGTAAGCAAACATGCTCGAATCGAGCAGCTCGATTTTGAATGAGTTTTATGCGCATGCGCGTCCATTACAGTAACGTATTTATGTCCTACATTTGCGGAGAAAGTAGTGGGTACATAGTATTTACATAGTATTTATTGGTACTATACGAATGTTTAGTATTTTTTCTTTTGTATCTTGTCGAAAGTTATTTTAGCAACCTTGCCTTCCCTATCCCCAAAAGAAAGGATAATGTGAATTGTATTATACATATATATGGATATTAAATTTTAATAGATATATTGTATATACTCACACATATACATGTTATATATTCATTTTTCACAACGAAATCATAATAAATTTTAAAAAATTGCGGGGTGATCAAGGTACCCTCTTTTAAAAATTTCTTATAAAAGTTCCTAATTAATTAGGAATTCCGAAGTGATATAAGAATGTATAATTTATTATTAAAAAATTACTGATTTGTGAGATTAAGCTTTTCATTAATACATATATAGTCGTTTTTAAAGGCTTAAAGGTATAATAGCTATTATACCCGGAGAAATAGTATCTCGTCGGTGGTTATACATATGTGGTGGCTAATTTCCTACACTCGCCACAAGATGGACAATTAGTCAAAGACCTTTCCCGCTACTACCTGATCAGTCACCGATCCCTATATATACCCTCTGTCAGAGAGTATATTTCCTCTCTGCCTCTGTATATACCGTCCTCAACCGCCTTCCAATTCCAATATTCCAGCGTCCAATACAGGGCCCGCTAGATAGCCTTTTACCGATGAGTCCTCTAGCGGGTCCAGGACGAAATGATCAGTTTCCTTTTCCTCTCCTTTTTCTTTAATTAATAAAAATAATAAACTAGTTCTTGTTTATATAATACATAATATTGTATAAAATGTACGATTATATGTAGCTGATGATTTGTAGTGATTTCAACGCCCGCATAGGGCGTGCGTATAGCCTATATATTCTAGAACTGCGCTGTGCAACTGGATTCCTTATTGGGCACGTCTCAGCTTGGGGCGAGCAACCAGCTTAGCTAGTAATATACATAAGACTCCTCCTCTCTTTTGACACGTGTTTGGTGGTAGGAGATCTTCGAACTGTGCATGTGTGTTTACCCATTGCCTTATCAACTTATTTATTATGTTTCTCATTAGTCCTATACTCTACAATGTGCACATACAATATACTAGTCAGACTTCATGTTGTGTGGTGCTGGCTTAAATCGTTTCGCTTATTCTTAACACTAACAGTAGAATCGTAAAAACCGTGTTTTATTCTGGTTCAGATGTACTCCGAAAACAAGATTTATTTGTTATTTGCATGCCTTCTTTATGTTTCTGCTTTAGCGTATCTGGATCAACTAAAAATCGTTGCCATACTAAATGTCTGTCTCGTTCAAAACCTAGGTCAGTCTTCTGCAAGAAAGAATATTTTTTATTCTAGCAAACGTAATACCATATTGCGTTAATATTTATAAATTTACCATTCGTTCTTTCACTTGACTTCTTATTTTTGTTAAATCTGTTTGTATATTTTGTAAATGATCAAGAGCTTCCTTGTAATAAGTTTCTATTTCATATGAAATTGGCTTGAAACTATATGTTGGTCCAGTTTGAATTTCACTTATATATTGCAGATTTGTTTCATTTTCTCTAAATAATAAAATTAGAATTCCTACAATAACTATGTATATAGAATGTGTATATAGAAATATAACATTATATTTCTATTTAGAAATATATGTATAATACTTACAATATTTCCAACTGATCAATTTTTGAATTTATGTCTCTCCCCAATATGAATTGCTTTTTCACTTTGTTTTCATTTATAAGTTCATTGTATTTATCTAATGCATAATTTAATTGTTGCATATTATCACCATTACACAAAATAGAAACTAAAAGTTTGATGAATGAATTAGATGTGACTGGGCAAGATGATACAAGCATAGAATACTCTTCCTGTTGCTTCTGCATACTTTCCTAAACAGAAAATAAAAAGAAACTTTTAATTAGTACAAAGTTTCATGTTATTTTCTAATAACAAGTTTAGTTACTAACACATCTTGTGGAAGACAACGAGTATTCTGAAGTCATATAATGATAGGAATCAGCCACAAATTCTGAAATATCTATAAGATGATACAACTGTATCTGCATTAATATAAATAATAAATCAGCATTTACATGACCACACTCTTTTATAAGAAACTGCAAGTTTTTAACTTTGTCTAATTTTATTTTTCTTTGCTCAATTTTTGAACATGCATCCTGTTTTAAGATTTGGGTCATTTCTAATTCCGCAAACTGTGATACGATTTCTGACAATTGATGTTCTAGTAGAGATACACTTTCTTCCAAGAAATCTCTTTTTGTGGTTAATTTTGAAATTTCTGATCTAATAACACACACATAAATAAATTAGTTACACATACTGATATATTAAAATAATTTGTGGTATATAAATGATATTCGATTACCTTAATTCAGAAGGTTTAGGCACTTTTAAATTTCCATTATTGTATATCTTCTGTGCGTATTCTAACATTGCAGCATACGACTCTGGTTTTATTTTAGCTGAAACCTCTTCTACCTTTACGTTAATCAAACTATAAAATAAACCATAATGTACTTACAAATTAATGAGTGTAATCAATATTTTATTTAATAATTGTTAGAAAAAAACAAGTTACTTTGCTTTACATAATGTTAGTTCCTGTAATTTTTCATTATCTATGTGCACTTCTTGACTCTCATTAATTAAAGAAGCATAGTTGGAATCTTTTTTCTGTTCTTCTTTAAAAACATTTCCAAATCGCTTTTTTATATGAATGCCTAAATAATGATAATATAGTTTTATATTTTTACTGAAAAGTTCCAATGGCATTTGGGTCCATACCGATGGTGTTCCTTTCTATAAGTAAAATGATTATATTGCGATGAACTTGAAACAAATTAATGATAGTTACCTACATTTTCTGCTGCATCTGCATATTGATTTAAGAGACATTCAACTTGCTTAAAAACCTCATGATTATTCATATCAAAATCATCAAGGATCATAGAACAGTTTGAATAAGCTATGCTTTCTGCAATATATTCTTTGTTCAACAGTTCTGATTCCTTCTCGATTTCATCATCAAGCTCTGCCATTATTTTTCTATGGGAATATTTGAATTAAACATAATAATGGCAACTAAATTTTAATAAAAGCGCATGTATCGAAAACAGTACTTTAAACTTTCAATTCCGTTTTGCGAGACAAGGATATAATTTTCATTTTCATTGTACGAATTTTTCACTATTTCAAATTCAGCAAAAAGGTCACTTATATCTACATCGTCGAAAGAAATAATTCTTAATAAATCAGGGCAATCTTTGGTTGCTTCTTCCAATTTAGAATCCAATTCAAGACCATCCATCCATTCGTTTATTTCTTGTAATTTGTTTTTTCTAAAACATTAAATAAGAAAAACAGTGTCGGTTTAGGACATTTAATGAATTAAAGTATAAGTAGTAAATAAATAAAATGGATAATGAATACGTTACAATTGAACCTCTTCGTTTGAAAGAACATTCATGCGATTCACATTTTCGTTGAACCATTTTAAAAACGGTTGTGCTGATTGTTCGCAACATTTCTCCAATATGTCTGGTGAAATACTGTTTGACAGTTCTGGACGTAAGCTTGTAATTTTATTACACAGAATCCTACTCGATACACTCATGTTTTGATGAAAATTTTCAAATGCAAACGTTTGTAATTCCATCATAGATGGATCAGTAGTGAGATTGACAATGAGTGAGATGTCGGCCAATATTTCTCGCGCATGCGCGTCCAAGTGGTCCCAAGTCCCAATAGTACATACCAAAGATACTCTCTGTACATACCAGAGATACTCTCTGTACATACCAGAGAGATATATACTCTCTGTACATACCAGAGAGAATGCTAACAGATATCGCAATTAATTCCGAACCATTTGGGGATATTGTTTAATTTTACCATCGGTGTTTGTCCAATAGCTATTAGTATATCAGGCAATATTTTGTTACGATCGGCCCCCTGATAACCAGGCCTGCCACAAGCAGATTGAAGCAGATTCCGCCTATGGCGGATATTGAGCAGAATACGGTCGAAGCTATATATATGCTCCGACCAGCTCAAGGCAGGATTAGCTGGGATTAGCTCAATTTCTGGCTGAGCGTCTGTATACTGTATACGCTTCTCTGGCGTGCGGAAGTACCGCGACAACCCATTGGTTGCTGTCCAACGGCATCCGATAACATTTTGCCGACCGTGCTGCCAAAGGCAGGTTCAGGGTCAGGCTGCCAGCAGAACAAGTCACGTCTGCGCCTACAGACGCTCGGCAGAAATGAAATTTTTGGTTGGCTGGGGCTTCCTAAAAACAATTTTATAATCGATCACACCGATACAACTATATCGATCGCATAAAAATTAAAACATATAGTATTATATTATAAACGTATATATATGTAAGTAAATATATCACTACCAAAAAAAACATCTGTTACTTTCAAAACATTTCTATTATCACATTTTTTACTATAATAAATACAAAATTTTTAAATCGTAATCCACCGCTTAAAATTGTCATTTAACGTTAAATGTTTTTATTAATGCCGTCATTTGATTATTTATTATGAAAATAGAAAACATGTGTCAATACTAATACTTTTTCAAATGAGGTGCGCAGGAGCGAACATATACCACCATCGGCGTAAAGGTGAACTAAGAAACAAAGATAGAGAGGCAGATATGTTTCTCGCAGGAGAGACAAAGACAGGGAATACGAAACAGCTTGTTTTTTCGATGACTTTACTCCCATTTCCTGAAGCGAAGAAGCAATATTTTTTATGTTCTTTGCGTTGAAATATTCTTCGTATTATTTCGGAGGGGCTCTCAGAGCTCTTTTTTGAGAAAAATGTACTGAACAAAATTTCTTCTACAAAAGCATGCGCTATTATTGTTTATAATGTTTCAAGAGACAAATTGCAAAAAAGGGCTCTAAGAGTCCCTTCGAAATAATACGAAGAATATTTCACCGCGAAGAGCATAAAAAAATATTGCTTCTTCGCTTCAGGAAATGGGAGTAAAGTCATCGAAAAAACAAGCAGTTTCTTTGTCTCTTCTGCGAGAAACATATCTGCCCCTCTATCTTTGTTTCTTAGTTCACCTTTACGCCGATGGTGGTATATGTTCGCTCCTGCGCACACGAATTTATAATTGTTTGATAATCTTACTCTGTTGAACTCCGAGTGACTCCGAGTTCGGAGTGTCCCATGTCTCATCACTGATTATGATTAAACAATGTATTACTGAGAAAGGTACTTTTAAAACTTGAAACAAGTTAACAGTGAAACATATCTCAAAATGGAGGATAAATTGCGACAGATGGAAGATGAAATGAACAGGTAATGTATAGTTATAAGCTACGTAAACACTCTAACCTTTTCAGAACTCTTATGTTATCATTTCGCGTGAACTATATTTACTTCCTTGAAATGATCACGTCGTTTCTAAGTTGCATACTATGTTATACTGAACAGCTTGTTTGTTAGAAAACAAATAGATTAATACAAGTGCACATACAGGTAACCATATCGCTAAACATTTGTATGTGATGCAAACATAAAAGCTAACTATGAGATGAAACAATTTTTTAGATTCGAGGCTGAAATTGGTGGTCAGTTAGTTACACCAATGGTTAGACCTGTAATCGGTGCAAATACATATAATCAAGTAGCTAGACAATTAGAACAACATGAACTACCGACACCAGTTGTGGCTGCAGCAGCAGCAACGTTAGCTTTCCCACCGATGATTGGGTTTCCACCACCACCACCTCCACCGCCACCACCACCTCCGCCTCCTCCAATGTTAATACCACAGCAAGTTGCAAGACAAGGTAAATCATTATAAAACTACTGTTGCTGTCCCATAATGTGGTACCGGGATTACCATTGTAATGTTTCTTTGGAAAACTCATATTAGTCATGTAGAAAGTTATTTATGATTACTATGTAATAATATAAACTTTCTTGAAGCGAGCGAAACGTTTTAAATTATTATACTTTAAAATTTTCTCTCTTGGCCAAACTTCATTGAGCGGTGGTGTACCTGAAGTAACAGTGGTAATTTTCTCGGGAAATAGCAAGATGCGTGACTCGACTTCTTTCGAGTACCACATTATGAAACAGTGACGATACTTGATATATAAAGTTATATTTATATGATATGCAGATTCTATAAGAATATTTTTGTAATACAGGTACGGTTCCTTCTATTACAACATACTCATCACCCGCCCAGATAAGTAACCCGTATTTACCAAACATGGTGGACCCATGTTTAACTGCCACTCCAAAAACATATGAATCCACGTCAGCGCCAATGATTCATCCAGAAATTATTGAACAGATTATCAATACAAAGATCCCAGAAGATGAGAGTAAAAAAAAACCAAAGGTGAAAGGAGTTAGCACTGCAGCAGAGTTGGCAATTAGTCAAGGAAAAGCAAGTTCTATCATGGCAAATGCCAGCGCAGAAGAGACTCATCCAAAGGGCAAAGGAAAGAAAAATAAGAAAATTGTTCGGATGGCTGGTGGACAGATATGGGAAGATCAATCTTTGTTAGAATGGGACGAAGGTGATTAATTCAACATTATTTATACTGTTTATGAATTTTTATTTTGCTTTACATATTGTTTACAACATTTTCTTTGTACATGCAGATGATTTTCGAATATTTTGTGGAGACCTAGGGAATGATGTTACGGATGAAATGTTGGTGAGAGTGTTCGGCAAATATCCCAGTTTTCAAAAGGCAAAAGTAGTTAGAGACAAAAGAACGAACAAAACAAAAGGATTTGGATTCGTTTCCTTCAAAGATCCTCAGGACTTCATCAAAGCAATGAAAGAGATGAATGGTGAGTTGAGAAACAATTGCATTTTGATTTATTTTACAATTTCTTTTTAAGTTCCAAGAGAGAAAGAGTATTTGAGGTAGAATTTATGTTCGGATGAAATTTGTTCTTAATGAACTGTTTATAGAGGTACATCTAAAAATTTCTAAAGTGACTCTGCAATTGTCAAAGTTACGAGATCATTTAGTTCAGGCTGTAGTACGTCGATTGGTAGATTTTCATCATTTGCCAAATGGGCCCCATCCGTAAGATACTAACAATTGTGGTAGTATCGAGTATTGTCTTCTTGGTTGTGAGGAAGCTCCATTGCGCAACGCGATGCGATAATCAGGGTGTGCCGCAGAAGGTGTAGAAGCGTCGTTCGTTTTTGCCATTTCTTGTTGTTGTGCAGTACCTTGAACAATTCCATGTGTTAAGACTTTATTGGTTCATAATTTTTAATATGTATGTCCTTACTAGCATAATTTCCACGAAGACTGGGGGGATTCATGTAAAGAACAGAAAACGGCATCCCGCCAGCACCCCAGCTACGAGACATAACTACATCCTTTTTCGGTAATCTATTCTTGTTTTGTTTAGTATTCTGTAGCAACGTGTGAGCCCTTTTATCTATAACAGGAGCATTTTCGTCCCAAGATTCTATAATCGTATTAGGATCTACATTCACTGCTTCCCTTCGTATGTGTATTCTGGAAGTCATGGTATATATATATATATGTTTATACAGTTATTTGAAACAAAGTTCTTGGCATAAAGATTATAAATTTTGTAACTTTAAATTATTTATTGGCATTACGTCTAAGGTATTACGAAAATTAAACAGTTGAAATATATACTTCGGTAGATCTTCCTGTATAGGAATATTCCCGTGAAGTTCTTCGACTGGTAATAATTCCCAGCAAGCTTCATTAGAGGAACAGGGGGATACTACAGCGTCAATCACATTTCTGTTCAGATTCTTGAAATCGGTCAGGGGAACAGCCAAAATCAAAGTCGAAAGCGCAGTTAGTGCGGAGATAAAGATAACAATCGGGAGCATCATTTTGGTCAGGCTTTTCGTTCGTTATCGATCTCGTATTCGTCAAACGTTTCTTCCTTGAAACGCGTATCGTGGTTTGCATACAGCGGCGCGTCGTTTCCTTTCTCTTTTTCGATCCTAAAAAAAAAGTAAAAGTTTGAGTTTGTAAATTCCTCAACGTAACATAATGTAACAACAAAAAATATGCCTTGTATAAAAAGTTTGTTCAAAGTTTACTTATTTGTATTATATAACGAATGGAAATTTAAATATTTCCTATATGTTCATGTGGACCTAAACAGGGTATGGCGGTTAAAAATGATATTTTGATCACTTCGGAAACTCAAGCACGTGGGCCTTGGCAGAGCCGTTTTGTTATCCTGAGCTAAACCGCGATTGTAAATTGAATCAAAAGGTGGTGACGCTGCCAGTAGAAATGCGTAAGAAGATTGCGCTGTCTCGATGACTGTTATTAGGATGCTCGCAAATTCCCTATTCGACGACAGAGGATTGGGCTGTTTACATTTTCGAGATATTTCTGCAATGGGTGCGACTATTTATACAACATTCCAGCTTAATTTAGTACAACGAAACTCCCACACTTGCCGATTTTAGTGACTACACCTCTGGGCCGTGACGAGGAAAGGTTTTGTCATTGCCACGTGAACGTTGATTGATGGCGAATGTTGAATATTTCTGGGCAAATTGTTGGAGGAATAGAATTATTCGAAAAATTACATTACATCCGAGAGTGATAAACATTAATTTTTTTGTAACTAGACTTCAATTTTTATTAGATTATTATCCGAAAAATATTGTCGTATTTGGTCAGTGCTATTTTCTTATTTCAAGAGATGATCATTCAAGAGATGATCATTCAAGAGATAATCGTTTGTAGATTACAAAAGATGTTAGCAATATGTTTATATAAATTTTATACCGTTTTTGAAAGTATGTATACGCATGCAGTTAAAAATCTCTCTTTTTCACACAATTTTTTACTACTTTTTTTTCTGTATATCCACAATCGTATAGCAAAGTATTATAATTACTCTAATCATTCTGTGTAACATTATCGTTTCAATTGTATGTGGTATTAACTTCTACATACACATTTAAAGACAACAACAAATCAGTGGAAATTATTTCTGAATATCTACTGTTTGTAATTTAGGACTTATAAATCGGGCAAGTCGTATAAAAGGGGTGGTTTCTCTTGTAGTACAAAAGTAGAGTCAATCAAGTACAGTAGAACCTCAATTATATAAACTAAATAACAAAGTGTGTTTTCGAATAATAGAACAGTTACTTAATTACAGTACTAAATTTAACGTTTATTAATTTTCACAATAAATAGTGTTGCTTATGGATCGTCTATATAATTTAACTATTTATGTGTGAAACGTGTTGAATTAATAAAGACTATATCTCAAAGGTCCTGCTGGTCAAATATTATGTGGACACTTCCTTTTTCTCTACAAAACGTAGTTTAAGTTAGTAGAAAAAATACTTAGAACAATTTTCTCACTTGTAATTATTATTATTATGTATATTACGGTATCATAGCACAATAGAATTTATTTTTATGTACAAAATTATATAATGAAAATGCAATAATATAATTTCTATCCACAAATACGAAATCTAACTAAGATGCAGAGTGAATTCAGAGAATTTTTCGATACAAATACTAATAATAAAATACTAATAGAATGAAAACCTAATAGAAAGATTGTCGCGATTAGTGCAAGCGGCAATATCTAATCGCGGTGGATACGTCGACGAATCTCGTATTTAATCTTATTGTTCGACTAATATGTATTGGTAAGTTTCCACATAGGTAGTTTTTAACTTGAAACAAAATATTCTATGAGAAAGTAATAAAGATCGATATTAGTCACTATTTTAGATGCTTAAGTAACTTTTAAGTGTCCACATACTTTTGAGCGGTAGTGTATACATATAATATGTACATACGCAACTCTCAATAATCCCGATATTACCGCAGGCGTCAGGGTGTTCGACTGCGAAACCTCCTTCGAGCAGGATCAAATTTATTTACGCAATTTATTTAATCAAATAAGAATTACGAAATGTTTTTTAACACTAGATTTATGGGACCCGTCAAAATGACGGGTTCTAATATTCTTAATTTGCGATTATTAAGATTGTAAAAGTGCTTTCCTGAGGAATTATTTACCAAATTTATTTCTTTGGGTATATATTATTAGAAAAATAGCCAAAAAATTGGATAGACACGTTCTTGATATTTATAGCTTCCTATCGATCGTATTTGTTGTTAATAAAATTGTTAATGCTGTCGGCGCAAGGGTTCGATCATTTGTTAGTTAATTTACAAAGCAATTTTGCAAATTATAGTAATGTGAAATAGTTATTTCTACAGCTCCGTAAACCTAGTGTTAAGATTCATGATATTAATTACTGTTTCAAACTTGGATACATTCAATCTAGTAAAAATTAATCGTGTTAAAAGAACGTGTTAAAAGAACTTGAAAAATATTTCTTTTTCGAACCATTAACCTGGTTTTTCCTCGGAACAGTTTGTGATGATGGCAAACTGATAAGGGGCGAGAGGTGTCGACGAAAAAAAGCGTGGGTGACTTGGATAGGTCTAATCCGAGACGATGAGAGTTCACTAACCCGCAAAGTGTATCTTATAAAGGTAATTCGACCGTGCGTAGGATCAATCTTCTTTCAGAAAAAAGTGATTAAAATTCGTTGGGTTCAATCCTCATGGGCCTATATTTGACATAAAATTGGATACCCTTCTCTTGTTTACATTATCAATTTACGATACACATAATAGAAGTAAATTAGTTTTCACAGTTGAGTTAATGAATTTTTACACTCAGTCGTCGAGTGAAACAAATTTTGTTAAGTTATTTGAGATTCCAGAAGATTAAACAAAATTAATGTCACGACTAGACTGTAGATCTTATGAAAAATATAAATTTTCCAGATCAATTCTAGGTAACGGGAGTACAATAAAAATGTATTTCTTTTTTCGATCATTTTAATAAACCGACAATATGGTAAACAATATACGTAAATTCTGTTAATGCGTTCACGAATTTTTAAAATTAATGGACGTGGTGTTCCCTCTCTGTCGTGCATGTGTCACAATGTCACGTGACTTCAATTCGAGTAAATTTATAGCTACATAATTGGCAATGCTTAGGACCGTTCACAGCTCTAATTAATAATTTTTAAAAATTTACTTTTGATGATATCTCGTGTAGACACACTAGTCTTTCCGATATCCGTTTAATTGCCACTAATTGAGTACTTAAATGACAATTTGGATGTTCCTGGTCAAAATAGACTTAAACGCAGCCGTCGGAGGGTTAATAGACAATGATCTTTTATGCAAATTCAGATCCTAAACGCTGGCGACACAACTGAACAAATGGCGATTCTACATGAAAAAAAAATAGTCGAAAAATTATAACATTTTCTCATACGAGGCTTTATTTTCAGTCGACTATCCAACAGCATGCATATTCCTAGAATTTTCAAATTCGATTTTCTCGAAAACAGAGTCTCGTATGAAAAAATCTTATTCTATTGTATATTTTCGACTAATTTTTTTCATGTAGAATTGTGCCCCCTGTTCGGTTCTACCATCGGTTATCGACCATCCTGTATAAACAACAGTCAAGTCATTAACAGTTAAGAATTCTATCTAAACGCAAAATAAAATGAACGACAAGCTAATTGAATTTCATTTGAATTTTTCATATCGTTGCGATTGTTCATGTTTCAGTAAATGTCAAATCTATAACACGATTGTAATGAGGTCCATCGATTATTCGCGGTCACGAAATTCGTATTAGTTGCGGATGGGTATTGAATATTCCTGTTATACGGAACCTACAGTTTCCTAATATCCGGACCGCAATTAGCAATTAGTAGGGTCAAAATGACAGAGGAAATTTCGCGCGAAAGCGTCGCCGTAATTGTTCGTTATTCAACTCGCCTTCTAACGAGAGATTTATGAACAGATTAATGTCTCTTTCTTTCGTCGCGACGGGTTGCTTCGTCTCTAGACTGTTCATTGAAAGACACAATACCCTAACTAACTAATTCACCACGTGTAATCACGTTAGGACGTACCGTCGCATTTTCCAGTTTAAATTTCTCAGAATATCTGAGAACTGCATGAATCCCCGACCCTTGTCGTACACCGTTTATTCATTTCCCTTTTAATACCATTTCCCCGAAGAAATCTCGTTGGAAAAGAATTCCATTCAACTGTTAGAAACTCGGGAGCACGGAATTTTTATCTTAACACATTACCGACAGGTGATTATTGCATAATTTTGAAAAATCTGTGGTACATGGCTAAACACTTTTTAATGGAACCTTCAATAGCAACAGCAATTTTCATCGTGAACTAACAAGTCACCCTCAATAACATCATCTAATAGTTTCAGTGAAGATTGAAATGTAAAAGAAAATTTCCGTGCTTTCTTTTGGTACAGCAGAATTATTGAAAATCCTGTTAATAGTGGTGATTATTGCATAATTTTAAAAAATCTATGCTAAACAACTAAACACTTTTTCGATAGCAACAGCAATTTTCAGTGTAAACTAACAAGTCACCCTCAATAACATCATCTAATAGTTTCATTGAAGATTGAAATGTAAAAGAAAATTTCTTTTGGTACAGCAGAATTATTGAAAATCCTATTAATAGGGTTCCGGTAGATAAAGTGTTAACTTACAATAGAACCGTTCGCTTGCCAAATCGATTAACTCCACTTTTTGAAATATTTATAAATTTAAGTGTCAAGTCACTTGGTTCAGTCATAACTTTTTTTATTTATAATAAATTTCTCAAATAATACGGATTAACACCATTAAACGACAAAATTTTTTGAACGCGGATTTTGTTATCGCAACGATTTACATTAGAATACGGAGTTAATCAGAATGGCTTCTGAAATAAATTGTTCATTATTCGACGACCAAAAAAAATGTCGTTTAATGATCGCTTTATTCAAGCGATGAACCAAAAGATCATCGAACAAAATGGAAAATATCTTATTCATTAAACTTTATTGCTTGATCAAAAAAATTGGGCTCTATTTCACGTTAAAATACCGAAATTACTTTCCTGCCTACCCAATAGTTATAGTTACCGTCTCTTTGCCAGTATCGGATTGGTCACGTGGCATTGTGACGCATGCAGCATAGTGGGAATAGTTTTGTAGAAGGGGAAGGTAGAGTGGGGACACATGTTTTAATCTGGCGACGCTGTGTCCAAGCAGTTCTATCGTATTAGTAAACGGTAAAAACTTATTCAAGTACCTAATATTTCATATAAAAATTACATTCAGTTCAGTTACTTGCTAAATATTTCATCAATTTACTAATTGGTGTAATATGTATTCGTGAAATATTGGCGTGGGTCAGAAATGACCTAGAAATCGCAGGAGTTCGAGGGTTAACGACCATCGTTCATATTGAAGGGGTTGAAAATAGGTGTCACGATTTGGGGTGAGAACCATATTTGGTCGAATATCTCGGAAACAACTAGAACTAGGGGGATGATCTAAATAGCAAAATTCTGTACCTTTAATAAATTAATTTGTTTAAACAATACGTTAAAGGACAACATTTTTTGTTTACTTCTCCATTTAGACGTTAATCTATTCTCTCGGATATTTGTGTGTGAGAAGTGCATACTCGAATACGAAATATGGTTGAATCGAAATGTTGGTTTTTAAAAGAAGTTATTACAATTTACATTTTTCGGCGATATCTTCTGTGAAACTACATAAAATTATTTTAACCTATAATCGAACCTGAAATACTGAAATTTAATTCCATTAAAATATTCTAACCACCTAGTCAATTTAATATTACCCCCCTTAAAATTCAAATTTGAAAACAATAAAATATTCTTCACTAAATACAATAACTATACGAATCAACTGTATTTGATCAAAATTCGTTAATAATAATGATTTCAATAAAAATTGAATAGTACACCCTCTGTGATATTAACATTGTCTATAAAATTATTTTAACCTATAATAAAAAAAATCCCTCTGAAATTGAATGACATTAAAATAGAAAATCACCGAGTCAATTTAATATCACTCCCCTTAAAATTCAAATTTAAAAACAAAGAAATATTCCACACTAAATTTAATCATTATACAAATGAACTATGCATTATCAAAATAATAATATAAGGATATTGAATACAAACTACAACCACCAAATATTATTAGACTTGTGTTCTGAAATGCAAAAACTAACAATGACAGAGCCTTCCGAAATTTCAAGAGACATGCAACTCAAGTGACCATTCACCGGACAGGTCACCCAAGTTTGAATGTTGCGGAATGTACACTACTGTGCAAACGAAAAAAGCACCCGGCCATATTTAATAGAAGAGCGTAAAAAATCAAATAAGAACAGTAAGTTTTGAAAAGGTATTCCGCTGTATAATTGAATAGTTCTGAGAATATATGTTGTTGCGGATTATCTAATACTTTAAATGCAATAAATCAATCATTGTACAAAAGAACTTCTACATAAAAATATTGTTTGTCATTATATTTTATAATTGTACTGGGTGCTTCTTTCTTTTGCACAGTGGTGTATACCTTAAATTTCATTGGTTTCGAAGGAGGTTGAAAATTGTATTTTTTCCGCGTTTTGACGATCGCGGGGCCGAATAGTGTGAATGGCTGGGAAAAACTCACCTTCGTCGAAAGACACGACCGTCTGTTCGTTTCTCGATCAGTTGATCCTTTTCGCTCGGTTGTTCGTCGACGACGATTCTCCGCTCTGGGTAGTTTCGCCTTCGTCGGAGTCGGAGCAGTCGGACATTGGTTTGCCCGTCGGGGTGATGGGAACGGAGTGCGTCGCGACGTCGGATGTCCCGCTACTCATTCACCAACCCCTACCCCTGACGGTGCTTCTCGCCCCCGTCGACGACCCCTCCACTCGATCGGGAACAGCCAATCGGCTCTCTCCGAGTTGCTCTTCTAGATTTCTTCTTCTCTGCCGAGATTCCTCCGCCTCTGTATCTACTTCTTTCTTTCTCTTTCGCTTGCGCTCGTCGTCATCGAGATCGTTGTCATTGTGTCATCAAAATCATCAAAATTCTCCGCATCGCGTTGCTCTCATGCTCGTGATCTCTGTACTTACCTTTGCGTTTCCCTCCACGGCATTTATTTTGCTTCTTCTTCTTCTTCTTCTTCTTCTTCTTCTTCTTCTTCTTCTTCTTCTTCTTCTTCTTCTTCTTCTTCGTCGTCGTTTACCTCGGGCTCTAACACCAACTCGGTGTCTAACTCCGGGACCATAACTGCTATAGCCAAAAAGAAGAAGAATCATGGGATAACAAGTATTTCGTCGACTAAAATCGTATCGATTGCAAATAAGGATTATAAGTGAACGAAATTTCTTTTCCTGTTGGTAAATGATTAAAAAATATGGATTTCCAAACTTTTTCGTTACAAATAACAGTGATTAGTGTCCAGAAATTTGGATTCTTCCTTGATAACTGTTATCGACGAAGAAAAACTATTTCGATCACTTATAGCGGTTAGAAATGAGAGTTTATTTCAATCGCTCATAACTAGACTGCGGATCTCGATGCGAAATCAAAATATTCTGCATCGATTGTGGAAAGCAGTAGTTACATAAAAAATCATTTCATCCCTCTTTTTCATCTGTCTTTTTACATTGAAAACAACATAACGATATTCTTAGATTTCTTATATTTCTTACTGTTTTATATTTCATGCAGTTAATTCCTTCATAAATGCATAAAAATTCGCAGTCTACTCATGACAATTATTAATCAGAGAAATTTATTCAAATCGCTCGTAACAGTTATCGATGGGAGAAGTTTATTTCGATCCCTTATAACCATTATCAATGAGAGAAGTTCATTTCGATCGCTCGGAACAGTTATTGATGAAGGAAATTTTTAATAGTTATTATTGAATAGTACAAATTTCAAATAATACACAAACAATTGTGTCATGAATTTTTTATTCGCGAAATTAATTGCTGAGAGAAACTCATTTCGATCACTCATAACTAGACTGCGGATTTTAAGCATTTATTACACAAATGAGCTGGTGTAATTGAAAACAGGATAAGGATTAAAAGAGTTTAACAATGCCGATATACTATTTTTAAAATATAAAAGTCATTAACGAGGAAAATCAATTTTTAGTTAGCTCCTATAGCTTGCAATTGATGTATAAAAATCTTAGTTTGCATAAAGATTCGCAGTCTACTCATAACAGTTATCAATCAGAGAAGTTCATTTCGATCGCTCATAACAGTTATCGATGGGAGAATTTTTTGTCGATCCCTTATAACTATTATCAATGAGAGAAGTTCATTTCCATCGCACATAACAGTTATTGATGAAGGCAATTTGTAATAGTTATTATTAAATAGCACAGCTTCCAAATAATACACAAACAGTTGTTTCATAAATTTGTTATTCGTGAAATTAATTGCTGAGAGAAATTCAATTCGATCACTCATAACAGTTGTCGATGAGAGAAGTTCATTTCGATCGCTCAGAACAATTATTGACGAAGGCAATTTGTAATAGTTATTACTAACAGTACAGCTTTCAAATAATACACAACCAATTGTTTCATAAATTTGTTATTCGTGAAATTAATTACTGAGAGAAATTCAGCTCGATCACTCATAACAGTTATCAATGTGAGATATTCATTTCGATAGCTCATAACACTTATCGATGGGAGAAGTTTATTTCGATTTTATGCATTTATGGCAAAAATGACTAGTTGTAATTCAAAACAGTAGCAACATTAGAAGAATTTTAAAATACTGTTGTATTGTGTTCAACCTATTAAACACAATACGAAAGAAAATAAATTTCTATGTCACTCCAGTTTGTTGCAATTCAAGTAGAAAATCTGTATTTTGCATAAAGATCCGCTGTCTACCCGTGACAGTTGTCAATGAAAAAAGTTCATTTAATTAATTAAATTAATATGAATTAAAAATATAAATTAAAAATATGAGAACACGTTATATATATATATTTTAATGGGTCCCATAAACCTAGCGTTAAATAAGTACGTAAATTGTGTCGCCTGCGGGCCGTTTTACTCAGACCCTAACTCGATCTCCAACTTGGACTCGAAAGTCGAACTCCTGATTCGCGAACAGAAGCGATCCGGATGAATCAGAGTCATACACGAATGCTCCGCTGACCACGCGTTCTCCCATTTGAATACCAGGCATATTTCCGTCGATATATTTATTGTAGGCCGGGGGACACGCTCGATTACAAAATAAACATATTGTCTCCCAAGGTGCTCGTATTTCAACTGCGAATGATCTCTGAGACCACGCCACGCCGCGTGCTCGCTTCGTGCGTTCCTCGTGGAGAATTGAAGAGGTAGTCGAGAGAATCGACTCGATTTTGAGCCATGTGTGGCCAATCGAAATTTCGAGTGGGTCGAAAGGTATTTTTTCTACTCTTAGTTTTGTGCGGATAGGGTAAACGTACCTATTACTGCGAGTGTACGTTTTACTGCGGTACCTTTTCCCCAATGTGATTAAAATACATAAAAATAAATATCGGTCATGTCAAGGTCATAGTGTACTAGACCGTTGAAGTCGCCTCCCATAAGCAATAATATTATGCACTAAAAAATATGTAGTTCCGTTGGAAAAAATGAAGGTGACCTCCATTTTTCATGAACAAATTTCTTTTTTTAATGTTTTACTATTGCATTTTGTAGTCGACCAAACACTAATTAATTTTGTACCAAACATTATTTTATTTGACTACCGGAAATGCTCGAAAAATCGTGGCGACAGTTACGAGGGACTGCACAATATTTTTTGGGACACGGTTTCTAAGGGTTGATCGAGGAAAATTGAATTTGACAATCTTATCAACGATTATCAATGACATCTTATCATTGAATATTTATCGTAACAAAGTTACGGCTGCAGCGAATACCGCAACAGATTTCAATGAAATAAATTTACGTTTAGAAGTCACCTTCAAGGCACTTTCAAGTCGACCGTCAAACATCAACCCCCAAACAAAAACAATGTACGGTGGATACAAAAATTATTGGAACACTAAATTTTTAATTCGAAAGAAATTGTCGATATTTAAACTCTGTGATAATTTACAATAATGTTCAACAATAAACCTAGTGTCATTTTAAAGTTCACTTTTACTATTGAAGCGTCTCTGAAACATGGACAAATTCTTTTCGTGAATGAATATTCCGTGGATTTGAAGATTGGGGGTCTCCCTTTTACGACGACATGAAAAAGTTGATGTGCGATTTTTTAAAGTTGTTTTATTAAGGTTCAAATGAAAGATGCATAGCCAGCATCATAAAGCAGTGAAAAAATTTGTGGAAGATTCTTTCGCACTTTTTTTAATGTATTTTCACAGGGGTTTCAATTTATAGCATGTTTTAGGAAAAATATGTCTTCAGTTTTCCACTCGTCACGTCATGTGAGATTATCTCAGTGGAAAATGAATAATGGCGTGCGAAAGTAGAATGTTCAAGCTTTAAAATGTGTCCGAGTTTATGGTTGTACGTTTATTTATTACGGAAGTACAATAGGTTAGATATCGACAATTTCTCGAGAATCAGAAACTGTGCAAATAAGTTTTATTGATCCACTGTAAGTAATGAAAGCCAAGCAAGGAAGCTGAAGTTTGTTATTATATAATAATTGCTATTTCAATTATTGTTCGTTGTACGATTTTTAATAAAATACAATTTACTCGACCATGTCATGATCAAAATTAATTCATAAACCTGGCCTAAAAATGGAATCACCCTATGTAACCAAACTTCTTTAGTACAGAATCTATTTTACTGATTATGTCCTTACCATTTCAGAGAGAAGCATGATTCTAGAAATAAATCAGTATTATTTTGAATCCTGGTTGTCAAAGTCGCACTATTTGAGAATTAGTTTTGTAATGTGTTGTGTTTAATAACAGGGGTTGGGGGGAAAAAGTTAGCCCCTCTCTGCTAGTGCTTGATTAGTTCACGCGGGAGAATAGCGTCGTATTTAAAAGCGGAAGGTACAATTTTTAATTAACATTATTTATTAAATAAAAATACAATTCTTAATTAATAAAAATGCATTATTTAATTCGAGTTTTGGAGATAAGTCTTAATTTGCCGACTCTGGGTGATGGCAAAATTGATTCACTCATTGAGATCAAGGGAAAGATTTATTGGAAAAATTGCGTAAACTGGTAAAAATGTGTCATTTTCAATTCGAGCAGTTAACAAATTCCGTTTCTTAACGGTAACGTTAATAGTCTTTTAATATTTTCATTGTTTTAAATTCCACTTGCTCATTTTTGTTATAAATGCATCAAATCCGGTGTCTACTTATAATTATATTGGGTGCTTCTTTCTTTTGCACAGTAGTGTACATTGTACATACGAGGTGTGATCAAAAAGTAAGGTGACTTTTTAATTTTATAAAAAAATATTTATTTATTCATCGATATTTATGTTGTCCCCTTCAAAGTAATCCCCCTCAGATATGATACACTTGTGCCAGCGCTTTTTCCAATACTGGAAGCACTTCTGATAAGCACTTTTTGGTATAGCTTTGAGCTCTTCCAGCGATGCAGTCTTTATCTCCTCGATCGTTGCAAATCTCCGTCCTTTCATGGGTCTCTTCAGTTTTGGGAACAGGAAAAAGTCGCAGGAGGCCAAATCCGGTGAATATGGTGGCTGAGGCATGATCATTGACGTCATTCAACAGCTCCTGAGCGATGCTCATGCGACGTTTCTTCTGGTCAAAATTAAGCAGTTTCGGAACAAACTTCGCTGACACACGTCTCATGCCCAAAACATCCGTTAAAATTGCTTGGCACGAACCAAACGAGATGCCGACATCATCAGCAACTTCTCTAATGGTAATTCGACGATTCCCTAACACTATTTTCTTCGCTTCTTCAACGTTTTCATCGGTTGTTGACGTGCTGGGGCATCCAGGGCGAGCTTCGTCATTAACATCTTCTCGGCCTTCTTGGAAGAGTTTGTATCACTTATAAACATTTTTTTTACTCGGAGTACACTCACCGTATGCCACTGTCAACGTTTCAAGTGTTTTGGAGCATTTAATTCCATTTTTTACACAAAATTTGATGCAAATTCTTTGATCCATTTTTTTCGACAGCAGAAAATCGCCGAACACGCAAAACACTTCTAACCATTATGCTTCTCACAAACAAACAAAAATTCCTACATAGCTGAAACTGTGAACATATGTTCGGGACGAGTGTACCAGCATAAGAAAAAACGGAGAACGAAAATCGACTGTAGGTATCCCGCGAAATTCAAAAAGTCACCTTACTTTTTGATCACACCTCGTATACCAAGAATAAAATGACCCAATATACTAATATACCAAACTCGATTTTCTCGAAAACGGAGCCTGATATGGACTTTTATTCTACATTTTCGACGTATCCTTCTTTTTAATGTAGAGTCACCCCCATTTCGGTTGCACCCTGTAGTAAAGAAGGCATGCGGACGTCGAGCGCGACAAGTGGAGCGCAGAGAATTCGGTCAGACGCAACAAGTAGTTTGAGCACATGTAGCGCATGATCCAGCGCGGCGCGCCGGCCGCTCCGGATCGTGGATCGTGGATCGCGCGTGTTCCTCGATCGACCCGATTCACAGTGGTCCATGCGGCCGATCCAGCAGTTCATTTGGAAAAAAACGACCTGTCATTTCAAATGTTCAGCAATGCCGAAAACGTCGATATTAATGAAAAATACAAATTATAATTAGAACAAGCATTTAAAAATGAACATTTCATGAATATGATTTTCGATCAAAAAAATTACTTTTAAATGAACTCACTTCTACTAAACTTTTACTACTTTTACTACTTTTACTACTTCTACTACTTTTAAATGAATTACTTACCTCTACTAAAACAATTCCTTTTAAATGAAGAGCATACTTCTACCTTCAAAATGCGTGTCTCAAATTTAGAATTACAGTTCATCATTTATTAAATAAATAAGTCTTAACAGACTAATGAAAGTTGTCGAAGTTAATTCCCTTTGACATGGAATGTCAACCTTTTGACTTTGAAATAGTTCCGCGTTTTTTCAAATTGGAATATTTTTAGTATACTTTTCCTTCTATGATGCCGCAAGAATCATTTCCACCTGCGTCCTTCTTCAGGAATAATTATTGTTTAAAGTGTCACATATACTTCGGTGGATATTTTCATGTTTATCGAATGTGTATTGCAAAGAAAAAAAATTGTACAAGCATTTAAAAATCAACATTTTACGAACACCTTCATAGATGGTTGTTTGGACATTTGCTAACAGTCATACATGGAACTCTGTTATGAAAACTTACAACGTTGCTATGAAATATAAATACGAAGCAATAAAAAAATGATTTTCTATACCAGGAATTTTTAATATTTGCATCATTTTTAAATCAAAAGTGTCAATAACTACTGCAATTTCAGCAATAGTACAGTTTAACCTATGTTATTAATTTCTTTTAAACCGTGATGAAATTCTATTTTGGTCTTGTTAATGTATAGTTATTGTAGAACATGTAGGCGTACAATAGATCTAAATTTTCTCCTCTTTGAGGGAATTACGAACTATAAAGAAAGTTCTAATCACTGAAACCGTGAAATAAATCGTAAGGCAAAGGGTTAAACTTCCAAATACTGCTAAAATCTTCATGAACTGATAGATCTGTCGCCCGGACCACTGTGCGACTGGTTCGCGCGGTATCCGCGATCGCCGATCAATTTGAACAAACGCGTCGTCTAGAAAGAATTCGCGGAATTCAAAGAAGAATACGTAAATGTGTGGGAGGCCGATGACGAATTGCGAGGAAAAGTTGAAATACAGATTTACCGTTCCCATTAAATGTGACAACTGTTATGTATATGTACAGCGATCGTCGATGGTTTCCGTGGCTGCTTCGATTTGCGATAAATGACTCGCATCAAATGAAAACTATTTATTTATCCATCTATTTGCATATAATTCTTCACTAAAACTTGCATAGAGGGAATGAACTATTAAATAGAACAAATTTCAGAAATAATATCACTAATTAGGAGGTTCCACTGGTTTCAATATTTTTAAAAGTAGAACCACGGAGATGATGAATCCTTGAACGGATATATGAGTGGATGTTTGAGGTACCTGGCCTCGGTCAGGTGTAACCTTGCGATCACCTTGAATACATCTACACACCTGATCCGTGGCTCTTCTACAATTATTTAAAAAAAAATGGTTAAACGCTTTGAATATTTGTATTTACGTGAATTATTGTCAACACCTCCTTGAACTGTTCGGTTTTTAAAGCGATAAAATCAGAGATCGAGAAAGTTTTTGAACTGTTTGGTTTTTAAAGCGATAAAATCAGAGATCGAGAAAGTATTTTGAACTGTGGTAGGTTCTGCTCTTATCCTTCGCAAGATAATGTGGGGTCTCAGAGACCCCAGCTTCAGATTTTTGAAAAGAATTTTTATACGAATAAAATTAAATCTGTTTGTTTACTTTTTATTCGGTGTCGTTATTTATCTCAAATTTATTGAAAACGAGGCTATTTATGAAATTCATTTGTCTATTTATGCATTATTAGACCTTATCTTGCGAGGGTTAAATACGTCTTAAGAAATACTGCAAAACTTTTTCTTCGGAAAGTAGTAGTTTTAGTTTGAGTGGAACTTGCAAGATATACAAATAAAAATTCTTCTATTATAGGGACGAACATTTTGTTCATCGTTATTAAAAGATTGTTGTAATAAATACTGAATGATATTCAATAGGCAGCACAATACCAATATTAAAGAATTATTACAGCTCCTCTTATGAATCTTATTTAATAAGCATTCTAAAATAACTTGTTCACATGAAGCTTGTATTATGTAATACAAATTCTGAAATTACTAAATAATACTATTTAGTCAATTCCTAATGAAGTTTACCGAATGACTGGCCTGAAAAGGGATTCCCTCACTGGTGAGGATATCACTTTTACAGTTACGGAGATAATGTTGTAATCGGTAAATTAAAACTATTAGAAGCCGTCCTTTTGACGGCTAGTGTTAAAAATGTGTACGTAGGCTTTGTTGGCTGACTGTAGGTTACAGTTGGAATTGTTAATATTTCATTGAGAAAGACCCAATCGAAATGCGTAGAAGTATTTAGATTTACAGGAGGCCGTGGAGGGAAGAGTCACGCGTCTTTTTGTCGTGTTTCGAGTTACGCGTTTCCAAAAGAGACGGAAAGTGGAGGAATAGATGGGTGACGGCGTGGGCGATCGCGAAACAGCTGGGAAATTGATGGTTGTGTTCCGAGGTCGCGTGCCTTTCCCAGATAGAACCGTTCTTACTGATGCATCTCGAAGAATATTTTTGGCTTCGGGAAGATCCTGCGATGCATCGTTCCGATAACTAATTTTTAGAAATAGCTTTTACTTTCTCTTTCACGCTCTTTCTTCGCCGCTTCTTTTTCCCCTTTTACCTTTTCTTTTAATTCTTTTTATTCCCAAATTATTATTAAATTGGTTAGTTCAGTTTTAGTAAAAACATTTTGACAATCGGAAAACGTTTAAGAATTTTAATAATCAAGGACCCAGGTAACCGAAGGAAAAAAGTAAACGATCGATTATTAAAATTATTAATTAAGATTTAAAAACGAGGTTATCACGCAAAATTTCGTTCGATTCAGAGGTTTAAACTTTTATTATATCCTGATATCGTGTATTTAGAGCATGGATTTTTATACAAAATCAACAATTTAGGGTTTAGGGATTACATAAAAATTAATTTTGACTATTAATAATTTCAACTGACGACTCTGAGGCACGATTAAAAATTGCTAGATCATTATTGAATATATTATTTACATTCGCAAAGTTCATAGTAAATTGCATCAGTTTCATATGCATGTAATTATTCTTTTGTTTGTTAATATTATCTTAAAGTCACCGTAAATATCATTATGTAATCGTTTGGTACGGTATGATTGTAATTGTTTAAGTTGAAACTTTCTATCCCAATGGCGATTTAAATTGGTAGAAAAACACCCCGCAGAAGTCGGAGGAGCGAAGAGAGAACACTTACGAGATACCCCGAGGCTGTCGAAAACAAGGGAAAAAACGTAATAAAGTGTTTATAATGATCGTGGGTGTTGTCTATCTTGAGGGGGAATAATAAACTCTGTAGGAATTTTCTCTGAATATCCAGGAATACACAACATTACTCCCTTCCCTAACAATGTTTTCACGAGGGTGCGGAACCTTGTAATTTGTTTTTTATGAAAACCACTTTGCCGACCATTTATTTACCCCTCCACGGGTTCAGGAGATATCGCTTCCTGCTTTGTGAAACATTACACGGAATGTCTGAAAAATATGAAACTTCTCAAAATATGCACATCCTCGACTTTCCTTATTGTCTAAGTTCAGTTTAAATGACGTTTCGATTGTTAATATTTCTAACAGAATGCTAAACTTAAAAAATAGTACAGAACTTCTTTAGTAAAAACATTTTGACGCACGGAAAACGTTTAAGAATTTTAAGAATTAAGGACTTGAAGAATTGAACTTCTTGATTAACCCCTTGCCGTGCCATTTTCATTACCGTAACAGTGATTAAAACGTCTTTATCCCCAAAAATATCGTAGAATGGAAAAGAAAATTTATATCTTTCGTATGGCTACATTTATTTGAATGCATAAATATTAATCGCAAACGAATCAAATTTTGTTTCATCTAAAAAGAGACGCGTAACATTCATATTTGTTAGACTTTGTTAAAATTTTCATGACGAGTCTGACTCGTTAAAATACGGCAAGCGGTTAATATAGTTGATCAAAAGTTCGTTTTACGCAATTCTCAATTTTTGCAGGCAAATTTTAAGAAAGTGGAATAAAATAGAATCTTGTTTACCTTGGTAGCAGTCTCTTCAGATCTGAAATATTGGGTAGGTAAGAAAATATTTTCGGTATTTTCAGGTGAAATAGAGCCCAATTTTTTTTATTCGAGCAACGAACTTTAACGAATACGATATTTTCCCTTTCGTTCGATGATCTTTTGCCAAATAAGAATAAATAAGAAAATATTTTATCGATTAAAGCTCACCGCTTGAATAAAGAAATTCGCATTTTATTTCACTTTAAAATACCGAAATTACTGTAGAGTCGGGAAGGTTCAATGTGGATTTGATTGAGAATCCTTTATTAAATATTACAGAGATACATTCAATGTAGTATATTGCGCTGTCTCGTCTTACTTCGTGTCTCGTAAAAACTCTTTAACTCGTATAATCAGAAAATCTTGTCTCGTGTTCTCTTTTAAAAAACTGTCTCTACTCGTCAATTTCTCTGAAGACTGCCCTGACTGACTCTCTTTCTTATTTATGATTCGCACTCGCTTGCTCGGTCGTTCACCCATCGCGTATTTACCTTTTCGGATCTAACTGTCGGCGGTCAACCGCTGACCAGTTAGATCAAAAAACGTGTTTTTACGTAGTTCAACCGTCGTCGTTCGAATCTTTAGGGCTCGACTTCCTACATTACTTTCGTGCCAACCCAATAAATTAAAATCGTAATAAATTCTGTCGTATTTTATATCCTAGCATGTTTTGAACATTTCCAAAAGCCATAATTGCATAAAGATCCGCAGTCTACTCGTCACTGACACGGTACGGTGACCCACAACCATCGCGGAATTCATTCATTTAATCAGAGTAAATTGTGGTTTCAGGACGATACGTGGGTTCCCGACCTATAAAGCTGCGCAAGAGCTCCTGGAAGCAGCGAAATTTGGAGTCTGTCCGGAAGAAGGAGAAAGAGAAACAAGCGTTAATTGGTCTGCTGACCGGCCGGTGACGCAACGTAATCCTCGTTCTTTCATTTCCACGGGTTACTGTTGCTTTCACCGCCACGGACAGTTGTCTCGGAACACTCGTCACTGAAGCCATCTCCTTAACTGTGAATCGTCAAATTTACTTTTTTCGTTCCGGCACACATCCGGCGAAAAGCTCACCGCGTGAAGGTGATGGAACGAGACTAAACATCTACGACAGGCTGATTGTTTATGTCATAACGTTTTCTGTGTACATAACGCTGATAGACGATTTATTGTCTCTAGAAGTGCGATTGACTTCTGTGTAAAATTCTATAAGTTAAGGAAAATAAATTCTTATCGTAACTCGATTCGTGATTACGAAAGTCATTTGATATAAATTATTCTTTTACGAAAATGTTCTCCGCGGTTTCGTTAAGGAATTATTAACGAAAAACATGGGCCAATCAGAGCGCGGCAACAATAGACTGATTCCGGCTCGACCAATGCCAACGCCACGCTCAGCAGGATCCATCGCCAAGCAGAAATTTGTCTGCTACAGCCCAGAGCCGCTTAATTAAGACTTGTGTCCCCACACTAGCTTCCCCTTCTACAACGCTATTCTCTACGTATTCGCCGCGGCCAGTCACGTGATGCGTTTCTATCTCTGTCGTGCATGTGTCACAATATCACGTGACTAATCCGATACTGGCAGAGAGGGGGAAACTTTTTCCCCTCAATTCAAGACTTCCCCTTGGATTTGCGAATGGTTTCTGTACCAGAAATATCTGTAGAATTCAATGGTGTATAGTAAATTCCTGCTGGATAAAGGATTTGTCACATAAATACAAAAATATAGCGCATAAAGTACCTGCGTCTGCTCTTTTTCAAACTTTAAGGGGCTAGGACACAGTAACAAGCGGGGAAAATATAAGATTTTTAAACAACAATACAGAAAAGAGTGTATGATCGATTAATACATATAAGATTTTGTGTTTCAATTTACTATATTACGAACTATAAAAAAATGCTTGTAATATTTAAAAAATAACACTGTACAGTAGGACCTCGATTAACCGGCTTGATCGGGAGACAAACAGCCAGGGTAAATTAAGGCCCGACGGATAATCAAGACTCGAGGGACATAATTACAATGTACATTATATTCCAAAATAAATTTTTTATTTTCGAAAATTGATTTCCGTACACAATGTAATCATATTTAAACGCGTATTTCTTTATAATCGAGGTCCTACTGTACATGTATGTGTATGCCCCCGATGCTTTAACTTTTTCAATCATGCGTGCCGTCTATAGCGCATGATCCTTATTTTATTTGCAGGTTATGAAATGAAACTGTCAACTAAATGAAATATGTCGGAATATCCTGGCGAAAAAGGAGAAGAGGAAACAAATCCTTTGGGAGTAAGTGCCCTTTATATGAAAATTAATTATCCTAATGTCCCATGGGAATAATATTCTCAAAACACAGTAGTGCTTTTCACTGTAATTCCTCTGCCGAGAGAGACTACCTAAAAATAAGTCGAGTTGATAATACAGATTTTCGGTTATTATCCGCTTAGAGAATAATCATGATATACATATAATATAACTTTTGTTTGATGCATCACATTCGTTCCATTTTTAACACATAATAAATATGATATATCGAAAGTTTCTGAGCACACGTTAAAAGCGTTGGTGATATTTACTTTTAATGGACTGCGCATTTAATACAAAATAGTCGACCATTTCTATACGGTGCAGTTTATTAAAAAAATATTCATTAACGTACTTGCTCAAGTTTCATTTCATTTAAATTTCGACGTAATACTGAGCGAGACAGTTTCAGGTCCAAATATAACATGGAATAGGATTGAAGCAATACTTGCCCTTCTATTTGTTGTTAGGCTCGTTTACAATTGTAAATAAACAATTAAGAATAATAAACATTTAAGAATAATTCTCTGTTAGACGTTTATGAGATATTCTAAGAAAGAACAAGTAGACATGTCCTTAATTTATTCATAAATTAATTTATAATAAATTAACCTTTGTTGACTTTTTTTTATGGGATTACTAAAAAAATAAACTTTCACATTAAGGATCTGACGTCGGCAGATACGCTAATGGACGTCAGATTGAACCTGTTCTTTAAATAAAATCATTACAACATTGACAAGTGAGCCATTATTTCTTAAGAACAATAAAATTAACATATCTCCCATGTTCATAATCTTATAACATAAGTAGGTTAACACATTTTAATTAATCAAGATCGTTCAAGGTAATCTTGATTTTTTTTAACGGGACCATCCCCTTTTAAGCACCCACGATTACAGTCCCTTCCATTAGGAATTCAGTGATGATAATTACTCAAAAAAAATTCATCTTATCCACCCGCTCTTAAACTCCAATGGGAAATCTGAAGGTTTCCTGACTTTTTTATTTTTTACAATCAGGATGTTCAATCAGGATTGTTTACAATCAGGGTATTTGACATCTGTTAGATTGTTTCCGAACTTTCGCGTATCATGAAATATGGAAAATAGGCTAAAAACTAACCTTTTTTTTTTAATTTATACGGCGATCCTGAGTCCTTCCCGCTAAAAACCACACCGCAGGGGACTTGCAATTCGCTCAAAGGGTCCCACTGTGCGCATTTACGCCTGCGTGCATTCTTGACACGTCATAACCGACCTAAAAACCCTCACTCGAGGGCTTATTCGTTTCCGGTAGACAGGCTAAAAAGTAACCTTGGAAAATGAAAAACCATTTTACTCCATAACTACCCTCCAGGTGGAGATATAGGGTTAAAATTGGTTCGTTAGTCTTTTAATTTGGTGCAAGGACATTTTCGCACTTGCCCGGTTTTTCCATTGTCGACTGGTAAAACAAAGAGGCTAATTCCAGTTGTACGATGGTGAAAGGAACGACAAAGGTGATAGACATGGAAATGGAAAAGCTTTGCTCCCGAATGGCGACATGTACGTAGGCCACTACTGCAAAGGTTTGCGGCACGGCCGAGGACTTTATGTGTTCAAAATTGGAGCAAGGTACGACGGTGATTGGAGACACGGTGTAAAGTATGGCCAAGGAACCTTCTGGTACCCTGACGGAACACGATACGAGGGTACAGAATCACTTATCAAAATAAAATAGTTACTTCACTCATACTTACAATCAGTCACACAAGTATTCGCACGCCCTTTAAAACAGAATAACATTTTTATAATTGTACCAAACGACCTGATATCTTGTCAGCAATTGAAAGCATTGGTTTACTAAATGATGTGCAAAAAAGATTCTCCAAAAATGATAATTTACAAGGTTGCATGCACAAATGAAACAGGGAATTGTTTAAACTTGTTTATTTGGACCCTTAACGAATATTTAAAATATATGTTTTGTAGATCTATAGTAGTTACACACATGCTGAAAATTTCATCGAAATCGGTTGACGCAGGAAAAAACGACGCGCATCGAAAGATGTACGATTCTGTGGATTTTAAGCAGAAACTGATCGAAAGTCGTGAAAAACTATGATTTTCACCATTTTTAACCGTTCGTAGCTCGTGTGTATGTCAATCGATTTATCGAAAATTCTATTCACAGGCTTCCGGTGGGTGAAGTGTTAATTTTTGGTGACGTATGTAATTGTATTCGTTTCCGGTTTTATTGCTTTCGCAGGTGAGTGGAAGCGAGACATGAAATACGGTTTCGGTGTGTATTATTACGTAAATGGCGACATTTACGAAGGTTCCTGGAAGAAGAACTATCGGCACGGTATGGGATCGTATCTTTACGCGGACACGAACACGAAATTTATGGGCACATGGATCGCGGATCGTATGCAAGGGGCTGGTCAATTAATACACCCCCGTCATAGGTTCCACGGATTCTGGGAGTTAAATTTGGTAAGACCGTGGGTGGTTCCGGGAAACGACCCGGTCCGAGAAAATCTAAAAAAAATATATCATGTGTTCATTGAAAATACAATCGCAGCCTTATGGTCGCGGGTGCTTCACATTCGAGAACGCGTGCATGCAACATGGCCACTACATCCACATCAAGGATCCTGAACACGATGAAACGCGAGAGGAAATTATCGAGGTAAGACAATATTATATTTACTGTTAGACTGCGGATTTTATGCATTTATCGCTAAAATGAATATTTCCTAAAATATTCCTAAATAATATTCCTAATACAATAGGCCCGAAATTTTCGGGTACTCGCTCACCCCTAACGGTTGCAATAATAGCATGCAATATAATAATTGGTTTTTTCTAGTTCAATTATTTTGTCGAGATGAAAAGGTCAGCTCGAGTGTCTTTATTGTAAAGGGTAAATTTTGATCTTGTTGCTAAAAAAGGGATTGAACACTAAATAAAAGACTATTTATATAAATAATATTCGGGAAAAATGAACGTGTTGTTTATGTACTGTTAGTGAACGTCAGATTTAGAATAGTAATAACAAAAGTTCGGTGTGATTGAAGTTATATCATTCATACCGAACACAGGATAAAATAGAAGATGAAAACAAGGATCCAACGGCGGTGAAACCGATTCATTTGAAGACAGGAATTATTGCTGTATGGCGAGCACGCTGTATTACGCCTTATAATCCTGATCTGCTACCACCGGAACCGGTACCTCTACAGGAGGAGGTAATAAACTATTCCATAAACAACCAAATTTTCGTTAACCTCCATTTTTACTTGAATAAATATTATGTCCGTTATTTATCGCGTCCCATCAGTTACGAATAAATTCTCGAATTAATTCACTATTTAAGGGGACATTACACTTTCTCAGTCGGAAATTTTCATAATTTTTATGGGATTGATGAAGTAATGAAAAATCATTTTTTGAGTCCGTAATTTTTTTGACATATATCTTAAGTCTTCAAATACAAGAAGAAATTTTTATACAGTTTTGTAAATGATTTTTTATAGGAGTTTTTCTGCAGCCACATGGAAATCATTGATCTGCTGGCGTGCACGATCGCGGCTCATCGGAACGTCTGAAAAAGAAATTATCCTTAGAAAAAGTATGACTGTAGCTCCAATATAGACTACGATTATTTTGTTCAACCAAAAATTCACAAAACGGTGAACGTCCAAAGTTCGTGGTCTCAAAAATAGCATTTTCTTCGAGAAAAAAACGTTAAAAATTGAGTAAAAAATTAACCAATCTTATTTATTCTAGTCTACACCGGAGCTATAGTCATACTTTTGTCTCAGGATAATGTTTTTCTCAGATGTTCCAGTGAGCCGCAATCGTGCACGGCAGCAGGTCAATGACTTCCATGAGGCTGCAAAAAAACCCTATAAAAAATCATTTACAGAATTATATAAAAATTTTTTCTTGTAAAAAATTACAGACTCAAAAAATGTTTTTTCATTACTTTATCAGTAGCATAAAAATGATGAAACTTTTCGACCGAGAAAGTGTAATGTTCCCTTAATGTTGCCAGTCATCGACGACTGCTGCAATAAAGACGAAATTTAGATTGTTCACTTTGGATGTTTATCCCGGATGATTCATCCATGAATTCAATCAGCGAACAATATAATTGCGAGGTCAAAAAAAAATAGTAGAATTACATGATTTAAAAAACAGCACGGGCCCGCGGGTTTTTCTTCGATCAAGACATAGATCATCTTTCACTGTCACTGTGAATGGTTCGTCCGCGATGTGCGTTTAAAGTGATACAGTGTAAATTCGCCTTTAGCGTGTTAAAAACAGGCACCTTATACATCGTCCAGTTCGGTTTTAAATGAATATCGGAAAGCTGTTTCACAATATCCGGTTTCCGGGATCGTAGTAAATTCATCCGTTGCTTCGAACACTCCGGAAAGCGGAAGTTCTCGGGAACAAGGACGACAAGATGATCCGTCTAAATAGATTGGAAACGGTCTAACGAGAATTTCCGGTCGCTTTAATTTCGATCCCACAGCGTCTGAATAGAGCGCATTCGTTAATACAATTACAATATCCGTACCTTATAAATGCATTTTAAGCTAACAAAGAATGTTCGGTTACCTGAAACTATCGGCATTATACAGGGTACAGGGTGGGGCGCCACATTTTGCCATCTAGATTTACGTCATTACTATTACGCATAGCAAACAATGTTTCAGATGAAGTTGAATGGTTTTGAGAGGGGCACATTCTGATGGTACATTTTTGTTTGTAGGTGGACGTGTAAAGGACATATGAAGGCCATTAATGTTTTTTTAAATGGAATCATATATTTTTT